>LR812534.1:62612935-62622935 GCA_903798195.1 Danio kyathit
AATAACAAGAAAAATTATAAAGAAAATCGAACACACACACACACCACGACACAACCACACCACATACATACGCACGCATGCATGAGGAGGTGCATTGCTTAAACTGCATCCGTCTATGTGAGTTTGCATGTTGTCACTAATAAAAAAAAGGATTTGACAAGCTGAACAACCTCAGCAGATGAAGCTCATCGGACAGTGACGGGTAAAAAAATAAAAAGCTGGACTGGATTGATGCATGAGCTTTATCCAGCTCTATAAAACCAGTGTTGTCTAATTTATTGCTGTTCACAGGTGGTCTATGGCACTCATTTTTTGTTGTGTTAGTCATTTCACTTATAAAGAGGAGCATCTGAGTCTCTTGATATCGCTGTAATAACTGAAATTGACTTCGGGGGGTTAGAAATAAACAAGCCCACATAAGCAGATCTGCAAATTATGTGGATAAAGGACAAGATTTTGAGAACGGTATAAATAGTGGTGGGAGTTAACATTGAGTCGCTTTTAAAAAAGAAAAAACAGTTTAAGATCTTTCTATATGTTTTTACACCCCCCCCCCCCTCCCCCCCCCCACACACACACATTATCTGACTTATTCACACTTCATATTTCTGTCATTATTTACTCATGCTCCTGCTGTGCACAAAAACTCGTTTAAATTAAAAAATCATTTCTATATGCAGTATTTTTCATATTGAAATAATTGTATACACAGTTCTGGGGTGCGTTTCCAAAAACCATCGTTAGCCAACTAAGGTCGCAAGTTCCGTTGTTACGAACATAGTTTGTTAATTTTGGCATTTCTCAAATCCATATTTCCAACGAACATTCTCAAACTGCGTCGCAAACTTGTACGCTTGCAACTACACCTCTGGAGCTGTAGTTAGAAACATAGTTCCTGGCTGTGTTCTATTCCCAGTTATCCCCCCTATGCCCTATTCATTTAGAACATTCTGACATTTAAACTTGAAATTATATATATAAAAAAAAGCATTCAAGTCATCACTCTTAGGTGTAATTTGCTTTCAAAGCATTTTACAGATCAGTTTTAGCGATCTTCATGTTTACAATTGCGCTCCCTTCGCAGTGCCTTTTGAAAACATTGATGTCATTTTGAACACAGCCGTGGCTCATGACAAAAGCTATAGGTGACCTATCATTTAAAAGCAGAATTTCCGTTACATCTCCAAAGCTTGTGAAAACAAAAAACATAGCGTACGTTAATGCTTTTAATTTTATAGTAGGTTATTTATTAAGTATCTGTACTGTTTATGACATGGGCCCGTTGGTTAGAAAATTTCTGCAGTGGCTTGCATGTGTCAAATTGTAAAAGTAGACTTTTCAAATAAATAAATAAACAATATCCTACTTTTAATCCTAATAATAATAATAATAATAATCATCATCATCATTATTAAAGTAGGATTTTTTTTCATTTCCTAATAAGTAATAAATATTAAATTTCATATCTTAATAAATAGCCTGATTATTTATTTATTTATATGATTTATATAAGATATTAGAATACGTGTTCGCTTTTGTAAGTGATTTTATGTTAATTTAGAATAGACTAGGGAATACTGTCAATAATATTTGTAAAGGAAACACAGGCCCTATATGTGCCATTTACATATATTTTAATTAATATGGAAAACAAGTGCATGTTTTCACCAAAACTAATGTTGGATTTTTTTTTAATGCGTGTTTGTGTAAAACAATATAATTTCCACAAAGAAATTATGGCGTTTTTCTCTAAAGAAGTTGTTACTCCACCCCGTTTAGAGCATCATTTTATGGGCGTTTTACGTTGTAACTAACGTGGATCTGCGACAGAGAAACTACAGGTTTTGGGAAACACTTGTCACTACATAGTTCTTTTCCCAAACGACACATTGTACTATGATAGTTCAGCCGCAAGTTACGTTGTTGTTTGGGAAATGCACCCCTGTCTGGTTCTCAAATCTAATTGGCTGATAGCCGTGCAATATTCTGCAATATCAGAACTCCTACAGCCTCCTCACCCTTCTGAATTACTCCACTTAAGAGTAAAAGCAGATCAATAAACTCAGTCCAGTTTGACAAATATTGCAGCTTTGGACAACATAATGTACTTTTGAGGATTTTTAGGCGAGATTGTAGTTGTTTAGATTGCAACTATGCAGTTTATTTATAAGGATAGTGCCGAGTAGAGTAGTGAGCAGAGTAAAGACGGTTGACGTTCTGCCACAAGATGGCGACTGAGGCCGCATAATACTGTAGGTCCTTAGGAAGAAAAATTCAGCGGAATTTCTAACTACAGCAGATCAAATCATTATAAAACTGGTAAGTGACATTCTACAGTAAGTCGATCTCTCTACGTTGTAGTGCTGTATTTCTATGATAGCAATCTAGTAGTGTTTCTGGTAGTGTTTGCTTTGCTTTTTTGGGGTTAATTATTGTGATCTGATCGCAACAGAGAAATACTGGGAAATCTCTGTAGACTGATGGCATTTCATGATGTTCAGCCTTGATAATTTTACAATGTGAGCAAAATCACCTATTTTGTCATCACTTTAGACATTACGCTAGAGAATCATTAAAATACTAGCTATAAAGTGATGTTTGTGAATGAGCAATGGTCTTCTGACGTCAGCTGTAGATGTGAAGGAACAGCAGAAAAAAGTAGCTCCCCGTACAAAAGCATTTTTATACTCTCCATGTTTGATTTTCTTTTTTATATACACGGTTATGCCATCAAACTGTTGTATAAACATCATATCACACTCATAGCAGTGCGACATGGCTGTATATGTCACTGGTGAGACACTAAGGCAACACACACCTCCCACCAGTGCCGATATACAGCCATATCGCACTGCTACTCGTGTGATATTGCTCATATATAGTGGGGGGAATAAGTATTCAACACCATTTTTCTCAGAAAACATATTTCCAAAGGTGCTGCTGACTTGAAATTTTCACAAGATGTTGATAACAAGCAAATAAATACATTTAAGAAAAGAAAACAAATAAGTTATGTGTGATAAAATGAAATGACACAGGGAAAAAGTATTGAACACATGAAGGGAGGTGAAAGGCAGTGAAAGCCCAGACAGCAGCTGAAATCTCTCAGTAGTTCTTCAGCGACCCTCTGCCCTTTGTAAATGAATAGTAGCTGCTTCAGTCCAACATCTACATTAGTAGGAGGATGAAAACGAAACCAGAGTGGACATTTCAGTAAGACAATGATCCAAAACACAGCCAAGAAGACTCTCTAATGCTTTCAGAGAAAGAAAATCAAGCTGTAGAATGGCCTAGTCAATCACCTGACTCGAATCCAATAGAAAATACAAAATAAAGCTCAGATTTGATAGACGAGACCCTGAGAACGATCAAGATTTTTACACTCTGTTGAAGTCTGTAAAAAACTCACACCAGAGCAATGCATGTGTCTTCTTTCTCCATATGAGAGGCGCCTTTAAGCTGCCATCATATCACCGTCTGAGCTCCAGAGAACAGTGTACGTCCGAGAGTTTATCAAGGATGTATCGCTGGATTGTGTCTCACTATAGTTGTTAAACGTGATATTTAATTAATCTTGTCTCTATCCAGGGCTTAATTTGTGCCGGAACACGCCGGATCCGAAACCTCATTTTACCAATCTCCCTCCTCAACAGCCCTCCTCCCCTGTCCACTGTTCATTTTCACTTTCTTCCGCGACTCCCCAACCCTCTTCACTTTCGTCCACGACACCCCCGCCCCGCTCACTTTCGTCCACGACACCCCTCCGCCATCCACCACGGTGGTGGATGAAACGGTAGGCAACAAATAATTCATTTGTTATGAATTCATTAATTATTCATAAATAATTAATTCACCTCCGCCTATGAAGATGATGCCATCGTCCATCGCGATGTTTCACATTAGACATCGTACGATGCTAAATTGGTCAACATCGCCCAACCCTATTTAACACCAAAAGAAAAAGTCAATAGTCAACAGTCAGGACAATCCGTGCCTATGCTGCTTTTAAAGGGTAGCTATTATTTCCCCATCGTGCATCCCTACCCTGCGCTCATTAAAAATCTGTGTGTACTTTTTAATATCACAAGATGTACAAACACAACAGCAATGCATATTTACTCCTGTGCAACCATGTAAGGCATTTATTTTATTTTTAGTGACACTTTTAGTCTATATCCATGTCTTTCCCTAAACTTTCCTCCAGTGAACATGTTTTGGGCAATTCTTTCTCATAATGAGTTGCATTTCATTACATTTTCTCATATGCTGTGCAATATTTGATATAAAGCCCACTGTTTTCAAGCTTAGCGAGCAAGCTTTATGTAATTCACTCTAATTTCATATACAATTATTATGGCATTCATAAACGGCATATGGCGTGTGTGCTTGTGTGGGCAGGGTAGAAGGAACTAGCTAAAAAAGTTTTGAAATGAAAATGCTGCCAACTATTTGGCATTGCAGAAGGTCCTGTTCAACCATTATAAAATGCATGTTTGTATGCAAGCAAGTAAATAATTACTTAAATTAATAAATGGCTTTAAATTTTGGTGAAAAACATTTCAATTTTTTACTTCAACATTTTGTATTTTTATTAGAATTTTATTGCATTTATTTTTTGTTTTTCTACTTTATTCATTTATTTGACAAATTAACCTTCTATTTATTTGCAATTGTTTTTAGTGCCTTGGCATTTACGTATTTCAAGCAAATTCCAAAACATTAGTAATCAAATTAATTAAATACTTTGTATTTTTAATTAGTATTTTATTGCATTTTATTTTTGTGTTTTCAATTTTATTTATTTAAGAAATGATCTTTCTATTCATTTTTTTAAAAGTATTTCAAGCAAATTCCAAAATTCGTAGTGTATGAGTGTGAATGAGTGTGTGTGGATGTTTCCCAGAGATGGAGAGCTGGAAGGGCATCCGCTGCGTAAAAACGTGCTGGATAAGTTGGCGATTCATTCCGCTGTGGCGACCCCGGATTAATAAAGGGACTAAACCGAAAAAAAAATGAATGAATGAATGAATGAATGAAATTGAGATCGCTGGCAAACACGCATATCACTATGGACTACAAACCCGCCATTACACAAACTACTAGTTCCAGTCATGCACCTAGCACACAGCTGTTCCTGTTTCAGTTTGATTACACGTGCGTGCACACAAAACCAGAGGATGATTACGAACTGATTACAAGGACTATTTATACAGCGCACACACACTTCATTGCGGAGTCTTGTTTTACTGCTTTTGTAAACATTACGACGCGTTTGCCTTGCCTTGTTTCTGACCCTCACCTTGTTTGTTTGTTTATGTTGCCTGCTGCCTGCCTGTACTAACCATTCGCCTGATATTTGACTACGACTCTGGATTTCCTGTGTACATTTGTTTTGACTATTGCTTGCCTGACCATCCTGTTAATAAAACCTGCATTTGGATCCGCACGCCATTGTCAGCGTTGCATTTACATTACAATTTTGCTTTTTTAATACGTATTTTATATTTGTGTTTTCTATTTTGTTTATCTATTTGACAAATGATTTTATTTATTTGCAATCATTTTTAGTTTGCCTTGGCTTTTAAGTATTTCAAGCAAATTGCTAAATTTTAGTGATGAAAATGATTAAAGATTTTTTTTAATTAGTATTTTATTGCATTTTATTTTTGTATTTTCAATTTTATTCATTTATTTAAAAAATGATCAATTTATTTTTAAGTATATCAAGCAAATTCCCAAATTTTTGTAATCAACTTAATAAAAAAAAAAATTAATTAATATTTTTTGCATTTTATTTTTGTGTTTTCTGTTTTGTACATTTATTTATTTATTTGACAAATTATCTTTCTATTCATTTGCATTAATTCGTAGAGTGTCTTGGCATTCAAGTATTTCAAGCAAATTCTAAAATGTAAGTATTTTATTTTATTTGTGTGTTTTATATTTTATTATTATTTTTTGTTTACAAATTATCTTTTTATTATTTGCATTAATTCGTAGAGTGCCTTGGCATTTAAGTATTTCAAGCAAATTACAAAATTTTTGTAAATCAAATTATTTTAAGATTTTGTATTTTTATTAGCATTTCATTTTTGTGTTTTTTCAATTTTATTTATTTATTTACTTATTTATTTTTATTTTACAAATTACCTTTATATTTGTTTGCCTTTATTTATATGGTGTATTGGCATTTAAATATTTCACGTAAATTTAAAAATTTAAGCAATCAAATTAATTTAAGATTTTTATTAGTATTTTAATGCATAAATTGTGTTTTCTATTTTATTTATTTAGTTGACAATCCATCTTTCTATTTATTTGCATTCATTTTTAGAGTGCCTTGGCTTTTATGCATTTCAAGCAAATTGCTAAATTTTAGTAATTAGTAATTTTGTTTTTAATTAGTATTTTATTGCATTTTATTTGTGTTTTCATTTTTATTCATTTATTTAGGAAATGATCTATTTATTTTTATTTTAAGTATATTAAGCAAATTCCAAAAGTTTTGTAATCAAATTAATAAAAAAATTAAATTAGTATTTTTTGCATTTTATTTTTGTGTTTTCTGTTTTGTTCATTTATTTATTTATTTGACAAATTATCTTTCTATTTATTTGCATTAATTCGTAGAGTGTCTTGGCATTTAAGTATTTTATTTTTGTGTTTTATTGTTTATTATTATTTTTTGTTTACAAATTATCTTTTTATTATTTGCATTAATTTTTAGAGTGCCTTGGCTTTTATGTATTTCAAGCAAATTGCTAAATTTTAGTAATTAGTAATTTTGTTTTTAATTAGTATTTTATTGCATTTTATTGTTGTTTACTAATTTATTCATTTATTTGACATATTATCTTTCTATTTATTTGCATTCATTTTAGAGAGCATTGGCATTTAAGTATTACAAGCATTTTCCAAAATGTTAGCAATCAAATTAATGCATAAAATGTGTAACATTTTATAACAATATTAGCATTACATTTGAAGAATTTTTATTATTCAGTTATTGCACTATAAATTTACACACTTAAAGGTGCAGTGTTAGTTTGACACCCAGTGGTTGAACTAGGTATTGCACTCCTTGTTCAAAACACAAACAAGCGCAGGTGGCCAGATTGACGACACCAAGAGCAGCAAGTCTGACTATCGAGCCTAAAGGCTCATTTAAATTGTGTTCAAACTAAAAGCAACAGCACGCAATAGAATGAATATTTTCCATATTAAAAGAGTTTTCGTCTTAACCAACACCTAAAATGTATATTTTAGAAACAGCTTCTATTTCTTGCAGCTGAACAACAGAAAACTGTTAATGATCACCTCAGGTACACCTCATATGCTTTATTCAGTGTTAAATGCTAATAATGTGAGTTTGAATGCCATTTTACATGACATTTATTACCATTCTACTGAAAGCAGCAGCAGATAGTTCACCTCAGATCTTGGAAATAAAATAAACAGTTTGAAATTGAATTTTAGACACATATCAGTGATTCAGCACGTACATTTAATAAAGTGAAAGAGGTTTATTATGTTTTAATTAAATTATAAACCTTACCATTTCGTTGGAGTGCAGTGAGTGCACTATTCTATGGTTCTGAATGACTGTATTTTATTTCATCTGGCGCAAACAGCCAAATTGCTTATCACTGCTAATCTCCTCATGTAGCATGTTGTTAGGACACGTGGTTACAATGTAACCTGATCACCTAATGTTTACGCTCGTAATATTTATATTATTTGCTAATTAATAACCTCATGTGGAACTCTGAATCTGTGTCTCATTTCGGGGCTGTTATTGTCCACCAGAGCTCGCATTTCAGTCACAGACACGTACTTTGGGAGCCTTCATGACTGAAATATGTGGTTTTCCATCAAGGCAACCCGGGCTGCTGAAATAAAATTGGCTAAACTGGCATTGGGCGGGTTAAAAGGACCAAAACAAAGACAGACATTGCGGCACGTAACGCACATTTTCAAAGCAGAATTTCTTACTTCAGCACTGTTTTTCAGATAATCAAGTATGTTCACATAGCATGTTTCTTAAATATCTGCAAGCATATTATGGTATTTTAATGCTTTAGAAGAGTCAAAAACTTACACACAGCACCTTATACTAAAATAACACTACATTTCTGTCATAATTAAAAGCGATTAGTCTGTTTTTTTTTAATATTCACTTAATAGCACAGCCTTATTTTTTATTTACTCATGCAAATTTGTCCAGATTCTGTGATACTTCAAATTACACACTGAAATTCTTCCTTTTATGACTGAATTCTGGGATTTATTCTGTATTCTACATTGATGAAACTACAATAACTGCTATAAATCAGCCTGAAAATAATTAAAAAAAACAACAACTATCAGACAATTGAGAGTCAAACAAACTTTACATTTAAGAGAATCTAAAAACAAGCACAAAACATTAAAAAAAATCAGGAACTGGCCACAGTGTTTTGACTTGTTGAACTCTTGGGCCAAAGATTATCATGTAGTTACTTAATCTGATCAAATCTGTCGACTGACTTGTTTCCCAGTGAAACACAAGACCGGCATTGTTTACAAATAAGCATGACTCATATCAGATAATGTGAAGTTAAGGCCAATATTATGGATAATTTTTGTCATGGGTTCAAATGATATACGGCAGTCATAACCCCGAAAGAAACCTAGAGTGGACTTTTATTTAGAAAGGCCTTCATTTCTTCAGCTCTATATTGAGCCGACTCGCATCCAGTCGATATTATACCCGTCAAAATTCCACAACGGAGTTCATATAGTCTAGACTGCCCTGACATATGAGCAATTACAGATTTTCACAGCATAACTTAATAAAAAATGAGTGAAGTGTGGGTGTCTGTTTATGAGGACGTGTCAGAAAATCTGTGGATTTGCAATAACATCATGTCATTACATAAACGCGCACACGTGCACGCATACAAAAATCACACATTTCAACATGCGAATCACATGAAAGATGTCGGCGAAATGTGTTTGCTGTCTATTATATGCTTCTTCTTTTTTTGTACGGTACCTGTCTTTTAGAAATCTGCCAGTGTCACACAGTTAAAACAAAGAAAACCAGAACAATCTGTTACTAGAAAAAAAAAAAAAACTTTCTGAAGTAGTGCATATTGTGTGCATGCTAGTCATATATTTCATGCGATAGCTAATATTAAAAGCATAACTATCATCTGAAGCGTTCTGAAATGTTTTGCAAATGTACATGCGCGCTTATATTAATAGTATGCACAATTAAGTAATTTAATTCGAGAGAATGCAATGATGAAAGAAAATGAAATACTATTTCTAGTTCTTTGTTGTCTAAACTGCTGGTCTTGATGGAGATGACAGTAAAAGGTGAGCATATGAGAAGAAAAAAAGACATGTATCAGCTCTGGAGACTCAGAATATTGTCTGAGAAATGCCTTCTGAGTTTTAAATTGTCAAGTCAAGTATAATTAGGTGGCAAAAACAATAATATTAATAATAATATTATATACACATTTATTTATATAGACAGTTGAAGTCAGAATTATTAGCCCCACTTCGAATTTTTTTTCTTTTTTAAATATTTTTCAAATGATGTTTAACAGAGCAAGCAAATTTTCACAGTATGTCTGATAATATTTTTTTCTTCTGGAGAAAGTCTTATTTGTTTTATTTCGGCTATAATAAAAGCAGTTTTTTATTTTTTTTAATTCATTTTAAGGTCAAAATTATTAGCCCCTTTAAACGATAATTTTTTTCTGATAGTCTACAGAACAAACCATCATTATACAATAACTTGCCTAATTACCCTAACCTGCCTAGTTAACCTAATTAACCTAGTTAAGCCTTTAAATGTCACTTTAAGCTGTATAGAAGTGTCTTGAAAAAACATCTAGTAAAATATTATTTACTGTCATCATGGCAAAGATAAAATAAATCAGTTATTAGAAATGAGTTATTAAAACTATTATGATTAGAAATGTGTTGAAAAAATCTTCTCTCCATTAAA
>LR812534.1:62625435-62775435 GCA_903798195.1 Danio kyathit
ATTACAATAAATATATATTTTTGTATTCTAATTGTCTTTAATATTCAAGCAAAAGATTTCTTAATAGATCTTAGCATATCACTCCAGTTGTCTAAATGTTTTCCAGTTACATTTAGGATTGATTTCTGTTATTTATTTAGAATAATAATTGTATAATATAATTAATAATATTATTATTATTATTTTTAATAATAATAATAATTTTATTTATTTCTAAGTACATTTCTAAAAGCAGGTGGTTCGCCCAGGGTGGCATTTAAACTAGAACCGCCACTGATGTGAGGCTATGACGCATTGTAAATAAAATTAATCATAAAGCCTAAACACAATATAAAAATGTTATATTACAAATTGTGTTTATCTACACAAAATGAATGTGAGCTTGAACATGCCAACCAGAAAGTGGATGCGGTTCGCAGGGCGCTTTAAAACAACGGCAACTGAAGCCGCGCAGAAAAAAAAAAAAAAGAAAAGTTATTTTACAGTATTATCCCCTTCAATATGTGTCTTATTATTACTATAAATATTTTGGATCCGTTTTTAAAACTATAACTTACCTTTTTCTATATCTTATATGTTGACAACAACAATAAAAACACATATGATACTCTGCAGTTGTTATTTTATTCAACTGACATTTTTACCAAAACAATATTTTACTTCAGCAGCATCACAACATATGTGGATCAAAAAGGATTTTTTTAATTGTAAAACGTTCGCAAAAATAAAGTTTCACCAAAACTTAACCAAACGGCTGTTAAGTAGCACATAGCCTAACTAACATTATAGAATAATTTGGCTGCGTAAACTTAAAATAAAAATAGGCTGAATATTTTTTATCACAGCTATAAAACCTAAAGATTAGGTAAAATAACATTTCTTTCAAAATGATCAGTCGGTGAAGTAAATAAAATAAAGCCGGCCTAATTTAACTATGCTGCTTAAACTTAAAACAAAAACAGCCTGAATATTTTACCATGCGTGGCTAATAAAACTTAACACAAGGAAGGACTACATATTTTTATTCAAAAAGATCAGTCGGCCTACATGCTCCGACGAAAGCCGAGTGCAAAATTTATTTACAATTAGACAGGCACAGAAATTGCAGGAACAGCCAGGTAGGCCTACCAATGGGCAAGGCTGCTTAGCCTTTCATATCGAGACTCATTTACTTTGCACCACAATAAAGGATCCGGGTTTAGATAGATGCATGGCTCTCTGAAGTAGCTTTCGATTTTGGTGTCCGCCGGTGAAACATTAGCCTACTCATGCCGTAGGCTAGTCCTTCCCGAAAAGATTGTCAATACACGGGGCGCACATGACAGCCGAAAGTTTCACACACCAGACCCGCACATTCGCATGGTATTTAAAATGAAACTATGAAAAATGAACAGTGTCCTGAGTCGTGCTGGGCACCGCTGTGTACGTTCAGAATTCTGAAATGCGCTGCGTGGCGCAACGCAGCGCTTCTGGTGTGTGACCCCCTATATCTGCGCTCTTGTCTTGTCTAGACCGCAACTCCCTGCAGCCATAACCAATCAAATATCAAACTACCGCCCAAATACCAACATAACCAATCAGAACGATTGAAAGTAATTTAATTTTAGAGCCAATCGATCATCGTTTTCATGCTCGAGCCAAAAACCTGTAAGTATTCTTACTTATTATTTATTTAGCCTTCCTGATAATGTCCGAGGCTGAGACACACTCTCGCAATTCAAAACTAGATTAAAAACCTATCTTTTAAGCAAAGCATACACTCAGTGCATCACTTAGCGGTATGACGCATGATGTGCCCCACGCAGGTTTTTGCATCCCGTTTATATACACTATGAACAGCAGCTATGCTAATTATTCTCTTTATTCTCTATTTCCACCTGGGGATACTCATCCCGAGGCCCTCAGACTATGCAGCACGTGATCCAAGACCAGCGACGAGATGATCCCAAGGTTTTCATAATCCTGGACCAGGCCGTATCCTGAGCAGCTGCTGTGGTAGTCATGGAAGAGGGGAGAGCATGAGACTCCTGATTCCTGTGACGCTCCAGGGACAGACGAGTCTTCGCTGAGGTCCAGCATTCTCCGCCTCCGGCGCCTAGACTGTCGCTCTGCACAAGACGTTTGGCCATAGGAGAAATGGTCGTGCCCAACTGAGGCTGGTTTCTCTCGAGGTTTTTTAATTCTTCACTTTCGCGAATTGGTAAATTTTTTCCTCACCGCTGTCGCCACTGGCTTGCATGGTGTGGGATCTGTAGAGCTGCGCATCGATGCATTTGCTCTTCAGTGTTTGGACTCTCAGTAGTGATTATTAAACCACACTGAATTGAGTTAACTGAACTGAACTTAAACACTGAGAACTGAACTGACAGCTTTTTATATTAATGGAAAATGCACAGATATTGATGTTTCCCAATGTTTTAAACTACAATATTTGAGCTTAGTTTACAATGTTCACAATGTTCTACTTGCATTAAATCTAAATCCCAAATATCAGAAATGACAACAGATTGTTAAAGTTTAATTAATGTCAGTTTTAATGTTATTGATTAATGCACTTGACAGATTTCATTCATTCATTTTACTTCTGCTTTTTCCCTGGTTTAATCACAGCAAAATGAACCGCCACTAACTTGACAGATATATTTTTAATTTTAGGTGGTTTGTGTTTGTGTTTTATGTTTGGAAAAATAATTTCTAATTGCATCTTTAGTGATTTTTCAACTAAATACACTGTCTTGTCACACACACACACACACACACACACACACACACACACACACACACACACACACACACACACACACACACACACACACGCACACACACACACAAATACATACAGTATCTGCGCTACGGTGCTCTGCATAATTGAGCACAGCCCATTTTGAAAATGAGTATTTTTATCAATTTCTCAGTGAATATAGGCAATGTATTTTGGTGCATTTAAACCACAGGTGTCAAAGCCAGTTCCTGGAGGGCCACAGCCCTGCACAGTTTAGTTCCAACCCTGCTCCAACACACTTACCTGTAGGTTTCAAACAAGCCTGAAAGACTCAATTAGTTTGATCAGGTGTGTTTAATTAGGGTTGGAACTAAACTGTGCAGAGCTCCGGCCCTCCAGGAACTGGCTTTGACACCTGTGATTTAAACAAAACAGATTTAATAAAGATATATTTATTAAAATAATATTTTAGTCAACAAACATATTTAGAAATGGAAAGATAACACAATTCAATTCAAGCAAAATATAGCAAAATAAATTACAACCTACAAAATTTGAACTAAATTTTTTAATTTTTTTGCCTCTCTTGATTTTTCCTCTTTTTTAATTTTGTATTTAATATTTTTCTCTAACATATAAATTTGGCTGTACTAGTTTTTGGACCGTTACTGTAAGTTATTTTGTTAGATAAGATCCAGATTTGGCTTCAGTACTGACTAATCTAATGTAAATGCACAAATATAATATTGTATAGCTTCCTATGAAAAATATTAATTTCAAAAGATGGATTTGTGAGGGGTGTACTTATATATGCTTACACTTGTGCAAAACACATTTTGAAAAAAAAACAAAAAAACACCAATATAATTTACTATACAGTGTGCCAATAACAGCATTTAAATAAATAAATAAATCCCATCCATCTAATTAGACTGATAATGGAAGCAGATAAGTGTAGTTTTAATTCGATACTCTCCTTTTAATGCATGTGCATTATTATGATAAACACTTAAATCACCTTCTCACAGCACAAAACGACATCAAATCCAATCAGTATTTTATTCAAATGTATTTGACAAGTAGTCATCTAATAAGCATTATTATGTATAATCGAGTGCTCATTATCACAGACAACTCTCTACTATATTTGTGCAAAACAATATATACATCACAGCGGATATTTCTATGCACGCATTGAAATGCATGAGGCATTTCAAAAGTCATGCCTTCAGCTGATACTTGCTAGGGAAAAAAGAAAGGCCTCCAAGAAGAGCAATTTGCGACAGATGTGGGCATGTACAGTAGGCCTGCCGTGATTAAAGTGCCTCTGGAATAAACAGCACAAATCAATAACGGGTTTCTCCATGAGCTGGATATCAGGCCTTGGATTTTGACACCAATAGTGTTTGTCCAGGTGTCATATCAGGGGCACACACACTGCCAAAGCTGAGCCACGACACCCCTGGTTATATCCATACCATACACACACACACACACACCCCTCCCCCAGCACACACACAGACACACACTCCGCAGCAGAGTCCGGGTGGCATCTGGGAGGCTGTGATTGAGAAGTGTAAATAAATAATAATCCCTGGAAAGGGGACCGGCACATCAGCATCTGTCTACTCCCCTGCTAATAGTTTTATTGTGGCACCATCAATTTAACACTCTTTGTTTCAATGGATCCCTCATTCAGGAAGAGATATTTCCTCTTTTAATTGAACCGAACAGCTTTGTTTGAGAATCTTTTTCCTCTGGCCCTAAACATTTAACGCAAAAAACAAAAGCTAGCGCAGCCACATGTCAGAGAGTCTTTTGGGTTTTGAATGCACACACACACACACACAAAATACGCCGCAGTGTAGGACCGGAATGTGCCTGGTACGTTTTATTGTCATTCAAATGACACAATGCGTCCTTCAGCATGAAACCTCTATTCAGATTACATGCTGTTCAAGCAGAAAGTGTGGTTTTTGTACACGCGAGGATGTGCAAATACAATAATCTGTTGGTCAGTGGGTCGAGCGACTGGAAAGGACGTTGAAAGAGATACTCAGATGACACACGACAACATGTTTGTCTTTGGTTTTTATGATTAAAAACGATCAAAACAACTGGTCCTTGACTGTGGGAAAACTTACTGCAGTGCTTGGATACTCAGTGACTAAGACAGGGTTTCTGCAGGTTTATTCGGGTCAAATTTAAGACTTTTAAGACCATTAAGAATGAAATTTTAGATTTATGCAGAGCTAAACATCAAGGATTTTTTCGAATGGGTCGACTACTTCTGTAAATAGCTTTTGTATTAATGGAAGATCATGTAAATGGTAGTGTTGCTTTAGTTTTCTTTCACTCATTAGTGAATTAAATTTGGAGAATTTGCTGTAAAAATGTCTAAAAGCTGTTGTGAATGGTCTCTCTTCGCAATAAAAAAAACCTTAAATATATGTCTAAAAAAAGTTTTGAGATAGATTGATGAATGGGTGTCGGCCCGATAGGGTAGCTTTACCTAGACATAGGAATATTAAGAGCTGTTTAAAATGATTTAAGACCTACAACCCAATATTTCAGTGAATGTAAGACTTTAGAAGGTCTAAAATTTAGTTTTTAAGATCTCGCGGACACCCTCTAGGATATTATATTATTATTAGGATATTATTTGGTGCATAGATTTAAGCTTGGTCTCACTTTAAAGATAACAAAACAAGTTATGCAAAACTAAAGTTAAACAAAACTAAAGTTATGTGTCTTTGTGTTCATGAAAATAATAGAAACAATAAATGTATATATTTAGATTTTTACATAAAGTCTATTACGACACCTGTTTAGCCTAAAATTGACATAAATCAAAAGCTATATATAATAACAAATGATAGTCCAAATTTAAAGTTGATATCTCAAAAGATTTAGTTTGGGTGCAGTACCAAACATGACCACTAGTTGACATGAAATTTCCATTGGTGAATATACAAGTGCGCCCCCTATATTTTGATGAATATGAACAGTATTTTTAAGGGATGCTCCGATCAGGATTTTTGGAGCTGATACCAAGTACCGATTCTGCTGTTTATATAACTTTAACATTGCATTAAGCAGATTTTCCCTCTAATAGGTATGATACTTAAGTGGAGATCTCTCCTTACCTAAGAGAATAACTGTAGAATGTTGCATATAATCCCTTAAACATGTCTGTTATAACCATTCAGTGTGGACATGTCATGGTCAGAAGCAGCTTTACAAAAAATAATAGATAATACATAAAAAAAAAATAAGAAAAATGACTAACAAAGCAATTTGGAAACATTGCAAAGGATGAAATTGGAATTCAACATGTCTCAATCAAGAAAAAGTTTGGAGCGCATATTTGACGCAAAATAAGTTAAAATGGATCTTCCTCTGCTTGTAAACCCGTAAACGAACACTTGCGATTGCTTCATGTGATCGGTCAGATTAGCGAGTACCGATAGAGTCATAAAATGTGATTATCGGCTGATACTGATCTCCGGCCGATCGATCAGAGCATCCCTAGTATTTTTTCATACGTTTGACAATATTTGTAAAGTAGACATACAATTCTAAAGTAGTATGGGAAGCTTGGTGGAATATGATTTAAATTTATCCTCAGAAAACATGTTACATGTGGATTGCTGTAGCAAAGTAATGCTTTACGACTCTGATGAGGATCCTAATTGCAAATTAAGAAATAACTGTTGCTCAGTGATATCTATCAAAAATCAGTCAGCAGATATGGAAACTGCTGGGTATTTTACACTTTAAATTATATATAGTTTGTCATGATTGCTTTACGTTTAGACTACAGTATTGTGGTTTAAAATAAGAATAAATGCTACAAGTTGACAATTATTGTGTTTTAATCTATTAAGCAAAAAAACTGTGTTTAGTATGTATTCAGATGTCTTAGACCTTCTCAAAAATATATAGTTTGTCATGATTAAATTAAGATTTAATTGCAAGAAAAGGGATGTACACTTAATCGCCACAGTGACAGTTAAGGGGTTAAAACTGGTTTCTAAAATTGACCTAAATTTCAAATGTATTAATTTATGTTTGTTATACTAGCTTCACTGGTACACATTTTTGTATTTCAATAACATTAAACTATATTTTACTGAGTGTATTTTTCTGCTGGTATTATTTCTGGGCTGGTTATGACTAAATCTGATGCTAAAAACATTGGTCGATGGTTTAGGTTGAACCGATACAAGAAATCCTTAGTACCGGTTTTAGTGGGTAGAGTTTATCTTAATTATTATTATTATTATTATTATTATTATTATTATGATTATTATTATTATTATTATCATTATTATTATCATTATAACTACTGTATTTTTGTATTATTTTTATTGTACGCCTGCAGGAACATGGCGATGCCCATGACAAATTTTTTGTCAGGGACAATAAAGTTTTCTTCCTTTTTTTCTTCAGGGTCCCCATGGGACAGTATGCACACTGCAGAATATACTTTCTTTACATACTTTTTGCCAACTGCCTTGAGTCAAGTAAACTTTTCTAGTACTTTTGCCTATTATGTAGTAAGCAAACATTGCTCTGAGACTCAAGATGTTTTGCTCTTGAGATAGAGCATAGTTAGGAACAATTCATGTTTGTTAAACTATTCTATATTCTTGTTATTAGTTATACAGTATTCTTATAAAAAATAAACCCATACAAGGATTTACTTTTATTTTTATGTTCATATCTTGAATTAGCTACTGGCTCATTTTACCTGCAGTCTTTTTGGATTCATCATACAGTCAATGCTTTTTGACTTTTCAGTGTCTTGTTTTTGTTCAGTTTTTGCTATGTAATTGAAATTGACATGAAATAATGTGAGCTCACAAACTGTTAATAACTACAATAGCTGATGATAAATATTGCACACCTGTGGTTTAAAAGAAGCATTTAGTAACATGATGATATATATATGTTCCCAGAGATGGGTTGCGGCTGGAAGGGCATCCGCTGCGTAAAATCGTGCTGGATAAGTTGGCGGTTCATTCCGCTGTGGCGACCCCGCAAGGGACAAAGCCGACAAGAAAATGAATGAATGAATGAATGATATATATATGAAGTCAGAATTATTCGCCCCCCTGTTTAATTTTGTCCCCAATTTCTGTTTAACGGAGAGAAGATTTTTTCAACACATTTCTAAACATAATAGTTTTAATAACTCATTTCTAATAACTGATTTATTTTGTCTTTGCCATGATGACAGTAAATAATATTTTACTAGATATTTTTCAAGACACTTCTATACAGTTTAAAGTGACATTTAAAGGCTTAACTAGGTTAATTAGGTTAACTAGGGAAGTTAGGGTAATTAGGTAATAAGTTATTGTATAACGATGGTTTGGTCTGTAGACTATCGAAAAAAAATTTGTTCAAAGGGGCTAATAATTTTGTCCCTAAAATGGTTTTTTAAAAAAATTAATAACTTCTTTTATTTTAGCCGAAATAAAACAAATAAGACTTTCTCCAGAATAAAAAATATTATCAGACATACTGTGAAATTTATTTATTTATTTTAATTAATTTTATTTTTACTTTTTTTCCATGGGAAAACAAATATTTAGCAATACATTTTTCTCAGTACTTTTGTGAGCGAATGCAAATGTTTCATCAGGAAATGCAATACCTCTGTGGAAAACTCACAAGATTTTATATAGATATTTTTCATCATGTGGGACTCTGTGGGACTGTATGTTAATGCTAAAAACAAGACAAAACCAATCTGTAGATTGTAGATTTACAATCTGATCACTAAAAACATTAATAGTAGAGTTCTTTAAAAACAATGTGATATCTCAGTCACAAACCCACACAGAAGTTGCATCTCAAAGTTGAATAAACTTTAAAATCTCTGGCCCTGTGTGACACTAAAAATGATGCATTTGGCATAAACTGACTGACTGATGCTCCGCTCTAAACCCTGCTGTTACATTAGAATCCAAGAGCACTTGATGCACTTTACATGGACACATCAACATCAATGATAAAATACAAAAAAAAAAAAAATCATTGAGTATTACAGAGTGTGTTAAAAAGACCTCAGCTAGCACACAGTGGGGGAAAAAAATGGTGTAAAGTGTTTTCGTGGACATCAGAACATAGCTGATGGCAGTATAAATAAAGCATGCTGGAACATCTGGTCTTTGTTGTGCGTTCAGCTTTTTAATGCCTTCAAAGAGCAACTCTGACGCTTGGCTGACTACCACTCCTTGCTCCCCGCTTCATTTTAGCATGGAATAATAAACCATCTTTGGGGAATTGAGGCAGCCCGCACCACTCGTTCAGCTATGCCACTTATATGTTCCCGTTTACGGAAACTTTCTTTTTTACTTAGTTGGTTTTAAATTTTTATACCTCGGGGAACAGAAGCGTGTCACCATAGCTGTGGCTATGTGGCTCGGAGCGCAATTAAAATTCATACAGCTCTGTCCTGGTTCGCCTTCTGCTCCTGCTCTGCCTCTGTAGATGGCGCTGACTGAGAAAGTTGGGCATTTGTATGCAGGACAGGCGATGCGCCGGATAGGGGCTTTCTAAGACTCAATTAAGAGCCGAGGGACTGTGCATTAAACACACAGGTTTTAAAATCTGAATGATTAGAGCTGATTTGCTTGGCCAGAACGGCCCTGTTTAACAGCTAGCGTTCATTATGACGATGCCACCAGCGCTCAGACTTAAAAGCATGATTTAAAGACGGGTTTGAACATTTTATCCTATTGTATGGGTATAGAATATTATCAATATTCAAATTTATTTTAATCTATAAGAAAAAAGGTATAAACTTTAAAATGTTCTATGTACACAGTAAGTCCAGTTTATTTATTTTATTGAATAACCGATTAATTTCTTTAGAAGAAACTATCACTATTGTAGATTTTTATCATGTTTTACAGAAGATATCCACCATAAATGCCACAATAAAACTTTACACTCTTCAGTATTTTGACCACATCATCCTCTTTATGCATGTTGTCTTACTCCAAGCTCTATAGGGTCGAAAGTCTACTACCAATTAAGCATATTAGGTGATGTGCATCTCTGTAATGAGAAGGGGTGTGGTCTAATGACATCAACACCCTATATCAGGTGTGCATAATTATTAGGCAACTTCCTTTCCTTTGGGAAAATTGGTCAAAAGAAGGACTTGACAGGCTCCGAAAAGTCAAAAATAGTAAGATATCTTGCAGAAAGATGCAGCACTCTTAAAATTGCCAAGCTTCTGAAGCGTGATCATCGAACAATCAAGCGTTTCATTCAAAATAGTCAACAGGGTTGCAAGAAGCGTCTGGAAAAACCAAGGCGCAAAATAACTGCCCATGAACTGAGAAAAGTCAAGCGTGCATCTGCCAAGATGCCACTTGCCACCAGTTTTGCCATATTTCAGAGCTGCAACATCACTGGAGTGCCCAAAAGCACAAGGTGTGCAATACTCAGAGACATGGCCAAGGTAAGAAAGGCTGAAAAAACGACCACCACTGAACAAGACACACAAGCTGAAACGTCAAGACTGGGCCAAGAAATATCTCAAGACTGATTTGTCTAAGGTTTTATGGACTGATGAAATGAGAGTGAGTCTTGATGGGCCCGTGGCTGGATCGGTAAAGGGCAGAGAGCTCCAGTCCGACTCAGACGCCAGCAAGGTGGAGGTGGAGTACTGGTTTGGGCTGGTATTATCAAAGATGAGCTTGTGGGGCCTTTTCGGGTTGAGGATGGAGTCAAGCTCAACTCCCAGTCCTACTGCCAGTTTCTGGAAGACACCTTCAAGCAGTGGTACAGGAAGAAGTCTGCATCCTTCAAGAAAAACATGATTTTCATGCAGGACAATGCTCCATCACACGCATCCAAGTACTCCACAGCGTGGCTGGCAAGAAAGGGTCTAAAAGAAGAAAAACTAATGACATGGCCTCCTTGTTCACCTGATATGAACCCCAGAGAACCTGTGGTCCATCATCAATTGTGAGATTTACAAGGAGGGAAAACAGTACACCTCTCTGAACAGTGTCTCTCTGAACAGATCAAAACACTGACAGAATCCATGGATGGCAGGCTTTTGAGTGTCCTTGCAAAGAAAGGTGGCTATATTGGTCACTGATTTGTTTTTGTTTTGTTTTTGAATGTCAGAAATGTATATTTGTGAATGTTGAGATGTTATATTGGTTTCACTGGTGAAAATAAATAATTGAAATGGTATATATTTGTTTTTTGTTAAGTTGCCTAATAATTCTGCACAGTAATAGTCACCTGCACACACTGATATCCTCCTAAAATAGCTCAAACTAAAAACAAACTAAAAACTACTTCCAAAAATATTCAGCTTTGATATTAATGAGTTTTTTGGGTTCATTGAGAACATGGTTGTTGTTCAATAATAAAATTAATTCTTAAAAATACAACTTGCCTAATAATTCTGCACTGAAGTCAGAATTATTAGCCCCCCTGAATTATTAGCCCCCCTGTTTATTTTTCCCCCAATTTCTGTTTAACAGAGAGATTTTTTTTAACACATTTCTAATCATAATAGTTTTAATAACTCATTTCTAATAACTGATTTATTTTATCTTTGCCATGATGACAGTAAATAATATTTGACTAGATATTTTTCAAGACACTTCTATACAGCTTAAAGTGACATTTAAAGGCTTAACTAGGTTAATTAGGTTAACTAGGCAGGTTAGGGTAATTAGGCAAGTTATTGTATAACGATGGTTTGTTCTGTAGATTATTGAAAAAAAATTAGCTTAAAGGGGCTAATAATATTGACCTAAAAATGGGTTTTAAAAAATTTTAACTACTTTTATTCTAGCCGAAATAAAACAAATAAGATTTACACCATAAGAAAAAATATTATCAGACATACTGTGGAAATTTCCTTGCAGTTAAAAATCATTTTGGAAATATTTAAAAAAAGAAATCAAAGGGGGTCTAATAATTATATATATATATATATATATATATATATATATATATATATATATATATATATATATACATATTTTTTTTTTACAAAACTATGTATATCTTTACTGTAAAATATGCAGTCATTTTCATAATGCAACTTTAAAATACAGTACCATACTGCATAAATGTAATTTTAGTTAAATACTGTAATTTATGAAAATTGATAACAGTGTAAAAAAAAAAAAAAAAAAAAAAAAAATCACTTTTGTTAATACATTTTTTTTATACAGACACCAACAAGAAAATCAAGATGTGACCTTTACACCTAGTTTAAAAGCTACTCTACATCCCAAAACAGATATCAAGTTATTTAGGACAATATATCAGTGAACATATCTTACATATTTTACTTTTTTAATTGTACAATCAAATTATTTTACACATACACCTAACAATAAAATGAGTGAGATTTGCAAAATACTTAATATAATAGAAGAACGATTATTGCCAGGGTAGAAAAAAATCACTTATAAACATATTTATATAATCTGACTAGAAAACAAAAGGGAAAAAACTGATTAAGACAATACATGTTCTTTTGTATAATAAAAAATAATACAAATACATTTTGTCTCTTAATTAATACGAGTGCATAAAAAGGCATGCACTGCAATTATAAAAGAATTAGCAAACTGCTGTTTAAAAATAGTTGCATGAATAACAGCATTTGTTTCAAATCAACTACCCGCAATTCTGAAAGATGCTGAAAAAGAGCGAAGTGTAAGTAGATAATCTGCAATACTTTTGTGAAAGTATGAGTGCATTATTTTTGGAGTTCATTGACTTGAACATACAGTACTGGAGAAAATAAATAAATAAATAAAAAGCATGACAGATCTCGTTCCCAAGAGAATGATCATTTTGCTCTGGCTTGAATTGTGGGAAACTGCTGGGCACAAAGGGCATTTTTACGGCCGTGCAGAAATCTTGCTCTGTACTCAATACTGTGAATTCCTCTGACAGACTTTTATTATTAGAGCATATCCTGTCTCAGATGACGGTGATGTTATTTGTGTCGCTCTGCTCTTTTCAAAGGAGTTTCAGCATGTGTGAATTACTCGGAAATGACGTGTCTGAAAAGCGCAGCGCCCGATAAGAGAAGAAATGCACTCTGGATGAATTGTGGAGCTGTCTAGTTAGGGAAATGATGATGTTGTACAGCATCATTTAACAATTCAGTGGTACGAGAGACTGATGTGTGTGTTGTGGCGTTTAATGACTCTGGGCTTTTGTTCTGTCAGTCTATGTGCTGCGTATGAACTATTGGGTGACGATGGATATAAACTTACACATACATCAAAAAAGAAAGAACGAAAAAAAAAAAAAAAAAAAAACACACTCCAATTTCCTGTGACCAAGTTGAGGCACTTCAACATGTGTTGTTCTCAAATTAGAAAGATTCTGGTAAAGCGAGAACTACATATCATACTCTATAAATATATACACAATCTATTATTCATTTATTCTCCCTCAGTGACAGTGGAATGATCCACCAACTATTCCAGCATATGTTTTACGCAGCGGATGCCCTTCCAGCCACAACCCAGCACTGGGAAACACCCAGACACTCTGGAATTCACACAACTGGCCAATTTTGTTTACTCAATGCACCTATAATGCATGTGTTTGGACTGTGGGGGAAACTGGAGCACCCGGAGGAAACCCAAACTCCACACAGAAATGCCAGAAGGGCCCAGCCGCCACTCGAACCAGCGACTTGCTGTGAGGCGACAGTGCTAACCACTGAGCCACCCCACAATCTATCAAATAAAAAAATAAAAAACAAGTACAATTTGCTGAAAGACTAAATAGGATTTCCCAGACATGTCATTTCGCCTCACAGCAAGAAGGTTGCTGGTTCGAGCCTCGGCTGGGTCAGTTGCAGTTTCTGTGTGGAGTTTGCATGTTCTCCCTGTGTTCGAGTGGGTTTCCTCCGGGTGCTCCAGTTTCCCCCACAGTCTAAAGACATGCGGTACAGGTGAATTGGGTAAGCTAAATTGTCCATAGTGTTTGAGTGTGAATGAGTGTGTATGGATGTTTCCCAGAGATGGGTTGCAGCTGGAAGGGCATCCGCTGCATAAAACATATTCTGGATAATAGGGTTGGGCCGATAGACGATGCCATTGTCCATCGCAGATGGCCGATAAACATCACGATGCTGAGCCAGCATCGCCGATCCTCCGCCCCGCCCCTGTCGCAAACCCGCTCTTGAAAAATACACACTCAGGCCTCGTTTACACTAGTACAGCTTAGTTTAAAATGGCATTTTAGAACGAAAATGACCCACGTCCACACTGGTGTTTTATCTAGCACTTCTGAACAGCCCTCCATCTGCTGAAAACGCACATCACGTGACCACACCCACACACACACAGCCACACACACAGCAACAGACACACACACACTGTCATGCGCTCGTCTGAGCTGCAGAGAACAGTGTACGTCGGACAGTTTATCAAGGATATATCGCTGGATCGTGTCTCACTATAGTTGTTAAATGTGATATTTAATTAATCTCGTCTCTATCCAGGGCTTAATTTGTGCCGGAACACGCCGGATCCGCATCCAGCACTGCTGAAATCTGATCCGGCACCTCATTTTACCGATCTCCCTCCTCAACCGCCCTCCTCCCGTTCGATGTTCATTTTCACTTTCTTCCAGGACTCTCCAACCCTCTTCACTTTTGTCTGCGACACCCCCGCGCCGCTCACTTTCGTCCACGACACCCCTCCGCCATCCACCGCACCAAATAAATGACTGACACAGATCACTCTGCCTATTCATGCCAGAGTCCTGCGGAAAGAGTGATTGACAGGTCAACATCGCCCAACCCTACTGGATAAGTTGGCGGTTCATTCCACTGTGGCGACCCCAGATTAATAAAGGGACTAAGCCGAAAAGAAAATAAATGAATAATAATATAATAATTTTACAGTATGACAAAGTTTATTTCATGATAACAATATCTTTCATGATGTAGTTATTCCAGAAAATATACAAAATGGCTTATTTGTATAATAAATAAGATTAGAGATTTAAGAAAATAAAATTATTTGATAATATAGTACACAAAATATGACTTCAGATGAACAAATTCCACTGTATGTCTAAAAGTCAAGTCAATAATATATAATTAAATCACGTGTATTAGATTTTAACACCTTGAATTTCACAGATACAGTTGAAGGAAAAAATGAAGCCCTCCTGTGAAGTTTTAACTCTACAAAAAAAAATAATAATAAAACTCCCAAATGCTGTTTTTATGGAGACATTTTCTCTTCAACACATTTTTAAACATAATAGTTTATTCAATTTTCTAATAACTAATTTATTTTGTCTTTGCCATGATGACAGTACATAGTATTTTACTAGATATTTTGCAAAATACTAGTATTCAGCTTAAACTGGAAATTAAATGCTTAACTAAATAGGCAAGTCATTGGACAAAACTGTTTTAAATCTAAATAAAACAATCTCAAAATAAAATAAATAAAAAAGCAACACACAAAAAAGGTGAAAAACACTTTAGCAGCAGAAAACGGTATAAATACCTAAATAAATAAATGTATTTATTTATTAATAAGCTTTGTGATTCATAAATATATAAAAAAATAAATACATAAAATGTAAACTCTTTACCAGGCATCGTAACCACCCGGTTGACCTTTCATCCATAGGTTATCATTATTATTTTAATTGCTTATTACCAGAGCCGGACGGAATCTGCGGACGTTTTTTGCTATTTCTGCGAAGAATTTTGGTAAAAATCTGCAGATTTCTGCAGAATTATTTTGGGAGTATCATAACTAAAACCTTAATATGTTAAATAAAAAATAATATCTTTTTAACTTGTATTTAATGTTTAAAATGCAAATCCAATTAGATTAACTGTAAAGAGTTAACTTTAAGTAAATAAACAGAATTAATGATGGGCTAAAAATCTGCGGAAATCTGCAGAAAATCTGCGGAATTTTGTGCGCGCAGATTCCGTGTGGGCCTACTTATTACTATTTATCAGAGTTGTGCCAGCATATTATTCAATACAAGATGTGGGCCAAAAATATTTTGAAAGAGTGCACCTTAAAGGGTTAAAAGCACAGAGGTAATAAATAAAAAATTCATTATTGCACTAATCTGTCATAATAGTTTTTATGTGTGACAAATGTAGTTATTTAACAGTTTAACATGTTAAATAACGACACTTACATTACATTTACCACTACAGTTTAACAAATGTAGTTATTTAACAGTTTAACATGTTAAATAACTACACTTACATTACATTTACTACTACATACAGTTTAACAAATGTAGTTATTTAACAGTTTAAAAGTATGATTTTTAGATCATACTGGTTGTCAGTAATATTCTAAAGTGTTGTCCTGTAATATTATTTATTTGTTAATTTATAAAGACTGCTTTTATTCCAGCCAATTGTTCAATAAAAAGAATCTTTATTAAACTTCTTTATGCTCTATTAAAACAAAGACTATAGAATACACAAGACATGTCACTCGTATAGTTTTGAATAGGGAAAAGTGTAACAGTCAATACGGCGAATGAAGCCCCTCCTACTGGTACAGGAGCCAATCATTGATTGCTATATGGTGAATGAAGAACTGCCTTCTGTACAGTAGCCAATCATCGATCTCTATAGACAGACGATACTCAGAGAGAGCGGCTCGAACCAGATATGAGTTTCTGCAGATTTTGTGTGATTTGGACGTTTAGAAATGAAACTAAAGACACAGTTGTTGTTTAATTTTATTGGTTATTCCTAATATGAAATTTAATCGCAAGCTTGGCAAACAGTTTTGTAGAATTTGATGTTTCCCCATTCAGACAGAATGCCCGAGCATACTGCCCGAGAGGTGTTTCAAAGATGGCCGCCGAGTGAAATGACTTGCCTTAAAGGGACTTTGATTAACATGCTTTAACTCTCTTAAAATTCTTACATAATCACAAGCCTTAAAAACACATGCACATGATCACTTTCACTCTATTATGCTTATTATATCTCCACAAATCTCATGTGTTTTAACCTGTGGTTTCTGCTGATCTATAATCCCAACTCAACATTGCATATATTGTAATGTAACTATTGTAAGAGTGCAAATTATCATATCCATTTGTTTATATGGAAAAGTTTTTTTTTTTTTCACCAAGAAGGTCCATACAGATTCCAAAGGCAGATACTGATAAGATCAAGGCCTTGTTAATATGTCAGAGGACTTTGAGGGTTTTATGAAGTGGTAACATGTTGATTGGTCAGTTTGTACGTCTCACCATTTGGGCTTTGGTCAAATGGTCAAGAAAGATACAAAATAGGTGGTACACTTTGCTCAGGTCTCTTTTCTTGCTATGGCTTTTTCCTGCTCTTCTCCTCTCCTGCTCTGGGGTGCGTTTCCGAAAAGTTGCAAATTCTATCGTTACAAACATAGTTCGTTTATTTGCTTTCCCAAATCCATTGTTCCAACAAACATTCACAAACTGCATCGCAAACTTGTATGCTTGCGACTACACCGCTAGAGCTGTAGTTGGAAACATAGTTCCTGGCTGTGTTCTATTCCCAGTTATCCCCCCTATGCCCTATTAGTTTAGAACATTCTAACATTTAAACTTGGAATTATTAAAAAAAAAGCATTAAAGTCATCACTCTTTTTTGTATTTTTACAGTTCAGTTTTAGTGATCTTCATGTTTACAATTGTGCTCCGTTTGCAGTGCACTTTAAAAACATTGATGTCATTTTGAACACAGCAGTGGCTCATGATGAAAGCTTTAGGTGACCTATCATTTAAAAGCGGAATTTAATGTTACGTTTCAAAGCTTGTGAAAACAAAAACATAGCATACGTTAATGCTTTTAATTTATAGGGGGTTATTTATTAGGAAATGTATCTGTACTGTATATGACATGGGCCTGTTGGTTAAAACATTTCTGCAGTAGTTTGCATGTGTCAGATTGTAAAAGTAAACTTTATATACTATTATAAAAGTAAACTATTTATATTACTTAATAGTAATAATATTAATAATAATAATAATAATAATAATAATAATAATAGTCATCATCATTAATATTATTTTTAATTTCCTAATAAATAATAAATATTACATTTTATTTCTTAATAAATAGCCTCATTATTTATTTATTTATTTATATATAATATTAGAATAGTGTTAGCTTTTGTAAGTGATATTATGTTTTAGAAGTGAATATGTAATGTTCTCAATAATATTTGTAAAAGAAACACAGGCCCCATTTACATACATTTCAATTATTATGGAAAATGAGTGCATTTTTTACAAAATTATTTTTAAATGCGTGTGCGTGTAAAACAATATAATTTGCACAAATAAATGATGAGGTTCTTCTCTAAAGAAGTTGTTACTCCACCCCGTTTAGAGCATCATTATGGGCGTTTTAGGTTATAACTAACGTGGTTCAAACAATGGATCTGCGACAGAGAAACTACGAGTTTTGGGAAACACTCGTCACTACATTGTTCTTTACCCAAACGATGCATTGTACTATGATAGTTCAGCCGCGGGTTACGTTGTTGTTTGGGAAACGCACCCCTGGAATCTATCTTCTCCGACTCTACTGCTAGGCTCTCTTTATGGCCTACTACCATTTCATGTTTTATCCTTTTTTTTTATTTTTATTGAAGCATATAACTCACAAAGCATACAGGATTATATGATAACATATGTAACAGTCATACGAAACTTAGTGATGCAGAACATACATTAAACAAAAAATACTACATTATATATATGGGGGGGATCCATCATATTTAAATTATTACATTGTATAGATAATTTTTTTCATTATTAGAGAGGTTTTCATAGCCTTCTTGTTTCTTGTAATTGAGGTCAAAGAATTGTCAAATATTTTTAAATCTTTACAAAAAAAAAATTAAAGGAGGGACAAATAGACATAATAGACATTATATTTGCCTTGTGTATGTGAAACTTCCCAATAAAAATTATCAACTTCAAAGCATTATCGAGTGCATCATAGCCAGTTTTACAATTCAAAAAATTAATATTATAAATTCTAAATTAATTATTTTGTAAAATGAATCAAAAATCAACCCTGAAACCTGTTTCCAAAAATCATCAGAAAATTTACAAGTACAAAATAGATGTAAAAGACTTTCAGGCTCAGTGTTACAAAAAGAACATTGTGGTGAAATATCTGTTTTAAATTTATTAATAAATATATTGCAGGGATAGTACCTGTGTAGTATTTTAAATGAATTTATTTTACCTTATTTGGGAGTAAAAACGTATTACTTGTTGACCAAATATCATCTATAAAAGGTAAAGAAAAATATTGTTTCCATTTCAAAATGGCTTTCAGGAAACAACTACTATTTTGAATTAGACATTTTCTGATATGGAAGTTATTAAATTTTTTATCTAAGTACTGATACCACCAAGTACAGTTTTTGGAATTTGCTTTAAGACTGAGTTATGTTTTATCCTTTTATACAGGTATTTTGTAACCAATTCCGATGTAACCATAGCAAATCACTGTATTTAAATCATTTCAAGTATTTGTGAATTCCTTTTGATTTAACATCAACACTTAATTGCTCCATATGCCAATGCAATACAATCACATAACAGCAACACTCTCCCACATTTTTAGCCATTATAACTGCCCTTATTTCCGTTTTTGGTATAAGATTGCAGAGGGATGGTTTGACTAGAAATATACAGTTTTTCACGATCATACTGATAACTTTTTAGTTATTCGGCAGAACTACAGTTCGAACCGCTGTTAAAAACCCATTCTTACACTAATGCGGACACACATTGTGATATCGATGCCTGTATCTGTTGCACTGCTGTACAGTCATAAAAGGGCATTTGACTTACATATGCAGAGTTGTAAACTTTTTTTTTATGACTTTTATTTTGTAATATCTCTGAGGTGAGAGCAAAACAACTTGACGAGTAATTATTTAAAAAGCGAGCTTCAAACAAACCGAGGTAAATCAGCCACAAAAAACAGACGTGTTCCTTTTGGAGTTTCGCCTGCGTTCAATTAATGCAACAGCCCCACCCAAAGCTGGTGAATTAGCCCTATTCATCTCCGTTAAAGCGTTGAGAGGTGATGCTTCACTTTAACTGCACCACACCATGGTTCATTTTCTTGCTAATCAGCATTTAGTGCTGTGAAAATCCAGGTGTGAGACTACTGTTGCAAGTTAAATCTGTTCCAAGTTTGAGACTTTTTTTTTTCCCCCTGAAATCAACCATTAATTAGTCACAAACATTTCTCCTCCGTTTCTAATTGGCTTGTATTTGTCAAGATACAGTTAAAGAGAACGTTTAATTAATTAAACATGAAAGTCACACCTTTCTGAGTGTTGGAGAATACAGATGTAACAGATTATTTTTTTTTCCCTCCAAAAAATCCAGCGCCACCATCAGATTTGCTCAACTCTTTATCACGTTAATTAGCACCTCAATCCTGTCCTTTTTGCAAATGAGGCTAGGTGAGAGGTGCGGGTATAATGGCTTAAAATGCACAGAGCTAACGAGTTATTCATCCCTCCACAGCTGTTCCATCCATTCAAACACTTAAAACCATTTTTTCGCCTTTATCTTTATTTGTTTTTCAGTGCTTTTTTTTTGATGGCTAGCTAGGTGTAAGCTGCGTGCGGTTGGTCTAGCGATGTACTGTTTTGGTCTGTCTCACTATGGCTAAAGTAGATCCAGGTGGAAATTATATTCATTGATAGTTTAAAACAAGCAGGTGCGAGATGTCCAACTCGAAGTGTTATTTCGCTTGTCGCATTAGCAGAAGCGAAGTGACAGAAAGGACTGCTAGGCTTTAAATGTTATCTGTGAATTACCCACAATGCACCTACCGTACCACAAACACCCCGGCAAATGATTTTTGTTAAATTAAGCGTTGTTAAAAGGATTTCAGACAACTATAACACATTTCGCTCACGATCACAGAAAATCAAAGTGAAATTGTGTCCATTAACCCACTGGTTTTGCTTCATTTCACATTAAACAACATGCTGCAACTCAACATAGTGCACACAAACCTCTAACAAAAAGCGATCTCATACCAGCTCATAAAAACAACATATTCTTGCACAAACAACTGCAAACGGCAATACTGAATGGTCATTTTCTTAAAAAGTCTATTAGATCTTCTTGAAGTAAAGCAGAAACTGTATACAGTGTATACACCCAAAAGAATGCATTTACTCACTATTTGCTTACCCTTGTTTTAAACCTTTATGAGTTTCTGTCTTCTGCTGAACACTGTATAATATGCCGAGTTAAACACAAGACCTTCATGTTGTCCCAACACAAATCGATTAAGTTAACTTAATTGTTTTTACAAATTTAAGTGGATTGAACATAAACAATTAAGCCGTCCCACCCAAAAATATGACTTATTTTAAATAAGTAGTTTGGACAAGCAGCAAAAGTCTTCGAGTGAATGCAAAAACAGATACTTTAAAGAAAGCTGTAACCATTGACAGGAAAAATGTATACTACACTGTAAAACCCAACTGTAAACTTTATCAAATTAAATGAGTGTAGTTAAGTTCAAATTTACTGAAAGTTAATTATACTCATTTGAAAAGAGTTTTGAACTCAGTGTTGAAGGTAATGACTTAATTAAATACCTCATTACTTCAACTTAAATGGAGTAAGTTCACAGTACTCAAATAGATTAGTTTAACTCGAATGGTTTGTACCAATGGGTTTCCTCAAACGGTTTGAGTTGCCTTAACTTATTGGGTTTTACAGTACTCAGTCAGTTTGAGTTCTCTTCATTTATCAGGTTTTACTGTGCTAAAATTGCTTCATTTACTCAAATGGTTTAATTTTACAGTACTCATTAGGATTAGTTTTTTAACTTAAATGGTTTGTTGCAATCGGTTTGAGTTGCCTAAACTGTTTGGGTTTTACAGTGTATGGAAGTCTGCATTTTGCAACTGCAAATGGCAATACCAAAGGGTCATTATTTTAAAAAGTCTATTAGACCTTCTTGAAGTAAAGCTGATCTGTGCATTAATACTGTGCATGAAAGGGAAAGTTCACCCAAAATTGTTTAATTTACTAACTATTTGCTCACCCTTTGCTTGTTTCAAACTTTTAGGGTTTTTTTTTTCCTGAAAAACACTGAAAAATATGCTGGGATCCACAAATTTACTTCATGTTGTCCCAACACAAATCAATTAAGTTAACTTAATCGTTTTTACAAATTTAAGTGGATTGAACAAAAAAAATAAAGAAAAATATTTTAAAAATTGTGTTGTTTCAACTTATTTTAAATAAGTAGTTTGAACAAGCAGCAAAAGTCTTTAGGTGAATACAAAAACAGATACTTTGAAGCAAGCTGTAACCACTGACTTCGGTAGCAGGAAAAACTAATACTAATACTATGAAAGTCAATGGTTACATCTTGTCTGCATTTTTCAAATTAACTTCTTTTGAGTTCAACAGGAGGAAACTCAAAATCTGAAAGAAATACACTGAAAAAAAGGGTTAATTGAATTTACTACATTTTGTAAGTGGTTGCAAACAACTTACAGTGCATCCAGAAAGTATTCATAGCGCTTTACTTTTTCCACATTTTTTTATGTTACAGCCTTATTCCAAAATGGATTTAATTTATTTATTTCCTCTAAATTCTGCACACAACATTCTATAATGACAATGTGAAAAAAAGAGTTTTTGAAATTGTTGCAAATTTATTGAAAATCAAAAAGCTGAAAAACCACATGTACATCAGTATTCACAGCCTTTGCCGTGAAGCTCTAAATTGAGCTCAGGTACATTCTGTTTCCACTGATCATTCTTGAGATGTTTCAGCAGCTTCATTGGAGTTCATCTGTGGTCAATTCAGTTGATTGGACATGATTTGAAAAGACATACACCTGTCTATATAAGGTCCCAGGTATGACCGTGCACGTCAAAGCACAAACCAAGCATGAAGACAAAGGAATTATGTAGATCTCTGAGACAGGATTGTCTCGAGGCACAAGGCTGGGGAAGGTTACAGAAAAATTTCTGCTGCTCTTAAAGTTCGAATGAACACAGTGACCTCCATCATTCGTAAGTGGAAGATGTTTGGAACCACCAGGACTCTTCCTAGAGCTGGCCAGCCATCTAAGCTGAGTCATCAGGGAGAAGGGCCTTAGTCAGGGAGGTGATGAATAACCCGATGGTCACTTTGTCTGAGCTCCAGCATTCTTTTGAGAAGGGAGAACCTTACAGAAGGAAAACATCTGTGCAGCAATCCACCAATCAGGCCTGTATGGTAGAGTGGCCAGACGGAAGCCACTCCCCTCCTGGAATTTGCCAAAAGGCATCTGAAGGACTCTCAGACCATAAGAAACAACATTCTCTGGTCTGATGAGACTAAAATTGAACTCTTTGGAGTGAATGCCAGACGTTATGTTTAGAGAAAACCAGGCACTGCTCATCACCAGGCTAATAACATCCCTACAGTGAAGCATGGTGGTGGCAGCATCATGCTGTGGGGATGTTTTTCAGCAGCAGGAACTGGAAGACTAGTCAGGATAGAGGGAAAGATGAATGCAGCAATGTGCAGAGACATCCTGAATGAAAACCTGCTTCAGAGTGCTCTTGACCTCAGACTGGGGCGACAGTTCATCTTCCAGCAGGACAATGACCCAAGGCACACCGTCAAAATATCAATGGAGTGGCTTCACAACAACTTGGTGAATGTCCTTGAGTGGCCCAGCCAGAGCCCAGACCTAAATCCTATTAAACATCTCTGAAGAGATCTGAAAATGGCTGTAAACGGTTACTTCCTATCCAACCAGATAGAGCTTGAGAGGTACTGCAAAGAGGAATGGGCAAAAAATTCCCAAAGACAGGTGTGCCAAGCTTGTGGCATCATATTCAAAAAGACTTGAGGCTGTAATTGCTGCCAAAGGTGCATCTGCAAAGAGCAAAGGCTGTGAATACTTATGTACATGTGATTTTTCAGGCTTTTTATTTTTATTAAATTTGCAACCATTTCAAAAAATCTTTTTTCACATTGTCATTATGGGGTATTGTGTGTAGAATTTTGAGGAAATTAATAAATTTAATCCATTTTGAAATAAGGCTGTAACATAAAACAATGTGGGAAAAGTGAAGCGATATGAATACTTTCCAGATGCACTGTATATAGGCTGAATTTAAACAAACAAATTTAGTTGAACATTATTAAATTTAATTTGTTTGTTTGTTCAAATTTAGCCCATATACAGCAGGGAAAATAAGTATTGAACACGTCATGTCTTTTTGCTGGGGATAATATATCTAAAGAAGCTGTTGACATGAAATTGAACTAGAGTTAAATATCCAAACAATACAAATGGTCCATTCTACACACAGGCCCATTCTACAGCTTGAGTTTCTTTTTCTGAAAGCATTTGAGAGTTTGCTTGGCTGTGTTTTGTCCTGCTGAAATGTCCACCCTGGTTTCATTTTCATCATACTGCTAATGTAGATGTTGGACTGAAGCAGTGAATATTCATTTACTATGAATGATCTCAGGGCAGAGAGCTGCTAAAGAACAACTGAGAGTATTCAGCTGCTTTCTGGGCTTTCACTGCCTTTCTACAACTCCCTTTCTTCATGTATTCAATATTTTTTCCCTGTGTCATTTCATTTTCACTCATCCTTTTTTTCGGCTTAGTCCGTTTATTAATCTGGGGTCGCCACATCGGAATGAACTACTAACTTATCCAGCATATGTATTACACAGCGGATGCCCTTCCAGCTGCAACCCATCACTGGGAAACATCCAAACGCACTCATTCACACTCCTACACTACAGGCAATTTAGCCTACCCAATTCACCTGTACCGCATGTCTTTGGACTGTGGGGGAAACCAGAGCACCCGGAGGAAACCCACGCGAACACCGGGAGAACATGCAAACTCCACACAGAAACGTCAACTGACCCAGCCGAGGCTCGAACCAGCGACCTTCTTGCTGTGAGGTGAACGTGCAACCCACTGCGCCACCGTGCTGCCTCATTTTATTTTATTTTATTACACATAACTTAATTTGTAAACTAATTAGATTTGTTTTCTTTGCATATATGGATTTATTTGGTTGTTACCAACATCCGGGAAAGATTTCAAGTCAATGGCACCAATAGAAATAGGTTTTCTGAGTAAAATGGTGACGTTTTCAATACTCATTTTCCCCGCTGTAAATGATTTGCAAGCACTTACCTTAAAAACATTTAGTTAATCAAATGAATCGTTTTTTCAGTGTAAAGTGTGATGAACAATTAAATGATGACAGAGTTATCAGTATTGTGTGAACTATCCCTTTAACGTGCAAGCAAACTGTAGGTCAGGACAGTACTGACCATGATTATATTGCATAACACTGAGATGAAGTCATGGCGATTCGTGATCTAACTGTGAGGAGGTGCTGCTGTTTTGGTCACCACATAAGTGGAGCCATCAGTGTGAGTGGTTGCCAATGAGTGGTGTTGCTCATCCATGAGTTATTGCTTTAAAATGAATGCAGGTAGACAGGCTTTGAAAAAAGGAAAATAGGTTCAATTAGTACTTCAGATAATAAGAGGCCACTTCAGCTAAATTTCCTGAAAATGAATAAGTGGACACCTAGTGAGTAAATGGCGATGGTTGTGCTGTTCAGAGTATTTTACCCCGCCTGAACCGTCACTGCTAAAAAAAAAATTAATAAAATAATAATATTACAAACTAGCCAATGAACCAGTGTTTGCTTTCAGTGTACACTAGTTGCATAAGCACTTGAAATCAAGAATGCTGTAACTATTTAAAATAAAACTTTAAACAGCACTGATATTTGCTAAATTATTTCACTTAAACTGCAAAACACAAAATATACTAGATAATAAAGGAGACCTATTATGCAAATATCACTTTACAAGGGATGTAAACACAGTTGTGTGGAAACAGTGTGTAAATACAGCCAGCCTCTAATGGAAAAATGAATTAATATAATTTTTTTTTAATTTTTTTATAATCACACTTGATAAAAACAGTCTGTAGTTCATGCAGTGCAGAACAATCGAAATCTGTCTTAAAGCGGTGCATGCCGGTTAGAAATTTTGTCCGGATTGATGCTGCGTCAACGCCAAGTGAGTGTCACATGTGACATCACAAGTACCGCGACAGCGCTCCGAGATCAGACGACTGATTCAGCCGGTGCAGCGTCTGAAGAGCGACTGCAGGAGATGCGATGACGACACTGATATTACACGATTGGCCGAGTTCACCGCATCACAACAACCACGTGTGTTTCGGGTTTATTATTGGACAAATTCCGATTCACAAACTTCAAAACAAACAATTAACCCTCTCTATCTTGTATATATCATGCTTATTAAAAGACTACAAATATTTTACTGCAGTATCATCTTTTGTTAAATAATTTGTTTATAAAGGCTAGATTGTTTGCACAGGTTTGTTTTCAACCTTATTTATGCAGACTATTTACTGCATTCAGCTCCATGAACGATTTTAATGATATATTTTAGTGAATAACCTAAATATTAACTCAAATAAGTGTTACAGACTTAAAATTAAATAATTATCATCATTGATCCTGACATCCTAAAAGTTTCTTAACAAATTAAGTTAAAGAACTATTTTATTAAATAATTCTAAAATGATTTACTGTATATGATTATAAACGTCTAGCTGTTTATGCACAAGTTTTAAAAGTGACATTAATGTACCTGCTCTTTCTGGGAAACTTCTACTTAAAGTGTAGCTCACTTATTTTAGGAATGTCCTTTTGTTCAATCTTTTTGGATTAAAGTGCTTTTTTAAAAATGCTTTCATTATCCAAAATAACCTTAATCATCGTTTAAGACTAATCAAAACACCTTGTTTTGGGTTTTACATTATTATATATTGGAAAGTTTTATATCTATAAATGTAAATAAATGCAAACCCCTTTTTAGCATATTCAAACAAGAAGTATTAGCATAAAGAGTGACGTTTAAACTACTAAAATTAGTGCTTATAGCTTTGTATTTAATAGGCCTATTAATTTTTGTTTTTATATTACCCTCTCCTTTCCCCTTATTTCTCTCATGAGTTTATAATATATTTAATTCATAATTCCCTTATTGTTTAAAAATGAACTATAGTTTGTAGAGACTGTATTCTGTTTTATTTGTACTGTAAATATTTTGTTGTTATGAATAAAAAAATTAAAAAATGATGATGTCATGTGATCGGTCATCATGACTGTCGCAACTTTGAGCCCCGAAGTGTCCGGCTTGACGGCTCCATTTTCACCTGCACTAGGCTAATCTCGTTGATCACCGGCTGCAGCCATGGTTCAAGTTGAACCCTGGTTCAAGTGCGCATTCGATGCACGCTACACTATCCCATGATGCACCGTGAGAGAATACATGAATGGGAGTGAAGCGACGCAACTGACTTGAGTAGGTCACATGATCATGACAAAATGGAGGATGTAGTACATACTTTTCTAACAGTCAACAAGTAAATTCATATTCAAATGCAGTACCTACAGAGTAGGGCTGGGCGATTTTTTCGATTTTTTCGATTAATTCGAATTTACGTTTTAAGACGATTTTATTTTTTATAAAATCGAGAAATCGCGATTTTTTAAATAAAAATATTAAAGCTGCTTTTCCACTATCGTGCCAAACCGTTCTAAACTGTTAGACAACCGTGCTGAATTGTGCTGATTCTGTGTGTTGACGTCGCGGCTCTGTCCCGCAGCCGCCTGTCTCTCCCGCGCGAGCTGCGAGACGGGCGCGCGCGCGCGAGGAGAGGAGAGAAGGCTCGACAGGCGGAGGTCCACTCCTTCATTCTAATCATCCACCCGCCCGCATATATTATTTTATCTGATATATATATATCCGCACCCGATCGCCACTTTAATAATCCTAATTCTTTGTTTTAAGCATGATGATAGGTCTTACTTTCTCCGCAATGTCCGGCGGCAGAGTAACAGCTCGTTAATTCATGCTCGAGCAAATGATGAGACGGACAAAAGTACTCGATGCATGCCCTTCTTTTACTTATTTCAGTGTTTTCAGTTTCACAGTGCAAAACAGCTCCCGGGTGGAATTACTGAAGTAAACATAAAACAAAACCGGATAAAACTTTCTCCCTCTAATTCACCGCACGCACAGCACACAGCGAGAGCTTACATCACACAGCATGCGTGTCGAACTACACTACCCACAATGCCCCTCGCTATGGACTACAACTCCCGTAAAAGCAGTCCTAAAGCGACCACACTATTTCCCCTCTCCTGCAACTTAGGTCACAGTGGATCGTTCGTTATTAACAGCAGATTCAGCTTTTATATATACAGGAAAAAGAGAACAAAAACGGCGTCCCTTCAGCCTAAACAGCAGCTATGTTGTGTGTACTTGGCGCTTTTCTTAACACTGTGCAAAAACAGAATAGCATCTACTGTGCCTGGATTCGGGCGATTCCGATACCGCAGAAAGTCAAATCTTTCTTTAATTTGGACTTTTTCTTGAATTACGCAGTGGCACAGTAGCTGACAAGGTACTGTATGAATTAAATCATAACCCATATATGCATCAATAAACAAGTAAAATGAATGAATTAATAAAATAAATATGGATTCTTAAATGTCGGTAGTTTGTACTCCAAAAAGATATCAATACGTATCGACAAATGTTTTATAAAAATAGAGCAATTTTCAACATTTCAGCTATAGGCCATTATACGATTCAGTTAAATATAAGATAGACATTTAAATATAGATAGATATGTAATATAGATAGATGTATTAAATATAGACATAGACATTTAAATTAGATAGATACGGTAATCTTTAATATATACTGGGTAGTGTAGCTACGCACAAATATTTTCTAAAACGTCAAGCAGATATTTGTCTATAGCTCGTTAGTTATTTATGAAGACAAAAAATAATTAAAACAACAAAAATAAAACTATAAAATTACAAAGATAAAAAGAGCAGCATTTTGCTAAATATAGTCCTTTATATCCTGATATGCTATGTGTTGTTTCAGTCGTTTTTTTAGATTTAACTTGATGCATTCGTTATTTAATGTTTGAATACTGAAATCGTTTAAATGGTTATATTTTACCATCAAAATGTAGTATATTTTATATCATTACCAACTTTTGATATAAAACCGCTGTTATTTTATTGATTGTTATGAAATAATTTAAGTGCTATATTTTTTATTAGTGAAAGTGCCCACTCACTTTGACAAGGCCTGTCTAAATATATATTTCTGCCATGCCACTAATTCAATAAAACTATTGTTGCATTATCATTGTTTATTTTTCTGTTATGTACAGAGATTTGAAATATTAATTTCCCCTCCAATCCTTTTCAATCTTCACGTTACATTTTGGTCATTTTATCTCCAAATAAAATTTGCCCAAAGCTGCACAACATATGACCTCTACATAAATACGGGTGCTGTGACTTCTATTGTAGCTATGTTTAGCATCCCTATATGAGAGAGTGCCATAACCACGTTTAGTCACACGGTTGCTTTTCTTTTACATGTGAGCATGAAAAAAAACTAGTTTCGGCATTTATTTAAATTTAAATGAACAAGGTAAGCTGGTAAGGTAGTTACACAGTAAAAACAAAATTAATAAAAAAAATAAATAAAAAAAAAAAAATCGAAATCGAAATCGTGAATCGGTCAAACTTTATGAAAAAAAAATCGAGATTTTTTTTTTTTGCCATATCGCCCAGCCCTACTACAGAGTAGGCGATTTCGAACGCAGCCCCTGATTGACAATCTCCCTTTGCCTTGCCCACTAGTGATGATCTCTCCCTCATTAGCATAAACGCTGCTGATGCATAGCAGTGTGTAGTTCCAATCTTTTGAAACAGACTGTAATCTTATTTAAAATTAAAGTGACAGTCTTCACAACGGCACACAATTTGGATTAAAGCCTATAAGGGTCAGTTTCAAAGAGTAATAAAAAATATTTGTGGGGTATACACACTACACACACACTAGGGACATCAGAGACTTATTTTACATCTTGTAAAAAGAGGTATAATAGGTCCCCTTTAAAGAAAATGCATGGATCATGCTGGTCCATTTAAAACATTTTAAGCGCTTACTTGGTGGCTATTGTGTATTGGGTGGTTGTATAAAGGGTTAAGTTAAAATATAGAGATTTTCACACTGCATTTAACCATGGGTTATTGTTGTTCTAACACGGATTTTAACTCCAGATAAAACACGTTTTACACATGTACTGTATGCAATGTAAAAGTGGTGTTAGCATTGCATTTTAGCTAAGGTTTTGAAACCCTGCTTTGGAGCCACATTTATGGAGCTAATCCTGCATTTGTGGAGCTAACCCTGCATTTTAGCGCAGTTCAGTTTGATCAGTTTGAAATGGAGCATTGTTTGTTTATTGCTGCTGGATGCTCAGCAACAGACAGCCAATCAGATACTGAGCAGTGAGGCCCGTGTCATGTCAGTAATGGGACGAGCACATGAAAACAGCAGTCACTGAGAGAAATATAAGGAAATATTAAATGATGGAAAGCGTGTAAACTGGAGTGATCAGTAGATAGATTACTTTAAAATAATATACTTTGCTCCCTGTTTTCGTTATTTTGTACTGTACTTTTGTCTTAGTTTTTTTTGCTGTTGAGCATCTTATAAGGCTTAAAACAGATAAAGATCTACAAGACAACATTTTTTTTTTTAATAACTGACAAGATGTGGAAGTGCAGTGTAAAAGGGTTTCCTGTTGTTCGTCCAATCAGCATCAGTGACATTGCAAATTTGGAAATAAGAGTTTAAGAATGTACAGTGTGAATCATCTGTTAACAAATACCAGTGTCATTCATTAACCACAGGTGCAGTATGAGCAGTGCGAAATATTATTACAGATAACCCAGGAGGATTATATTTGTTCAGGGTTTAGGATAACCCAGGGTTACCAATGTCAAGTGTGAAAAAATCTAATTTTTAGAGCATACTTTTTATTCCTTATGTTTTTGTGAATAAAACGCTGTCAAACAGGATCTACAAAAATGATTTAAAACATTGTTTTATTCATGCGATGCCAGCAGTTGGTGATCATTGTTGTTTTAAATGACAAATGTTTGCACATAATACATGTGTTTGACATTACAGTTTTCACAAACTGGTGAAAAAAAGGTTCAGCTACTGTATATAAAACAATAAAGTGTTGTGCATGAATGACATTTAGGCATGGGGCGGCAAAAGATTCTGACGGTATGATAACCTTGGATAAAAGTATACCGGTTTCACGGTATTGTGGTTACTGCTCTAAATTATATTCTATTTACATGTCTGAGTAAAAAAACAGAAACTTTTTTCCCCTTTGAACACAATATATTTTAATTTGAGAAACATTTAAAGTATTTTGGAGCTGTAAACATGTCAGGCGTAATAATTTATTATCAATCATTGACTTCTACTGTCTTCATTAGTTTCCAAAACACAGATTTTTTACAATTTAAAATGGCATCTTTGGATATCTTTCCTGCTGGAGATACTGTTGTCCTAAAAACGTAAATAATAAAATTAAATTTAAAAAAAAATGTTTAAAAAAAAAAATCTTACATATACCACAGGAAAGGTATAGCAGAAAATTTTGGTGGTTTTAAAATCCTGACTTTTCCAAACAGCGGTATACCTTGAAAACAGTTATCGTGACATGCCTAATAACATCTAACCTTAAAAAAGTAATACCACACATTGTGTATCAGTTTAACAAACATTTACTCCTATGCTACACAAAAAAAAAAAAATATATATATATATATATAATGGGATGATTTCAAAACAATGTTCATAAAATTGTGAAATTTTGCAGAAATAGGTGTATTTACATTTTTTTTTACAGTGAGAGCAACAACAAATGTGATATTAACCTTAGCAAACACTGTTTGCACACAAAGCTGCAAAAATTACATGCCACTGCATAAACAGTGCCATTGGAATGGACCACAGTTTGCATTTGCTTATTTTGTTCGACACCTTTAAACTTGTTCTACAGAAAAGAGCAGACAGTCTAGTGTTTCTAAGAGATAAAAGACACAACTGGGGACGCTGTAAAGCTGCGCTCCTGGCACTATACCATACGGTTGCTTGGCAACATCTCAATTTAGCCGCAAAGTGGAGGTGTTTGAGATCGTCACTGATAAATATTGAGCATGATGATATCTTGATCTGCACCGACCTGCTTTGTAGAGGGTCATCAGCGCTTTGTTCGGATCTGAATCTATTGCATAGGTTTACAACAGGGTAAAATGGTGCCTTGCTGCACAATTACACCGTTAAATTTGATTATTTTTGTAAGGCGCCGAGTTTGGGGTGGGTTAATTGAGCTGAGCAATGCTTGTTCAGTGCAGAGACCACAGGCTTGGAAGTATCTGATCAAGAGACTACAGATCTAATTAGTCATCAGGCCACAGACCTAAATCTGATTGGACCTCCCGATTCCACCTGAATCTGATTAACTTTACACTCCTCGGCTGTGTTCAGAGTGGAATACCAGCAGAAAGTCTACTGCATTCTGTGCAATATGTTCTTTATGCTGTCTAATAACATGAAAAAAGTAGCATGCAAAAACAAAATAACACTGTGTTTAACAGAAGAGCCAGAACAAACAGAGAGCAAATAAAAAGATGACAAATAGCACTATTGGTTCATGCAGAGCTTTCATTTTAAAGTATATACAGTGCTTAAATGTACTCATTCATATGCAGTTATTTTTCTGACTTAATTTACAACTATTTAGGGCAAATATTTGATTAAGAATGTGTATAAATATAAAGGTTAATAAAATATATAACTTCAAAAACTAACAATTAAAGACACAATATAAAATATTGCTAAGTAAAATGCTAAATGTACAGTAAACATTGTATTTTCAGGCTTGCAACTTTCTCATGCTGCTGTTCACGTTTTTGCCTGCATGTTTTTGCAGATTTTTGCATCATATATACACTGAAATAAGCAAGTATACTGAGCTAAGCGTGCACATTTTTCTTTTTTCTTTTTAGATGCATGCATGCATATATACTGAGCTTTTATGCATGCATGCAAAAAAAGTGCACGCTTAGCTCAATAAACATGCAGCAAACGTAGTAATAGCAGTTTGCATGCAGTTTCTGAGAATCTAACTCATGGCAGGTGAGCTCAGATTCTGGCTGCTGAATAAGGCTTGCTGTCCAGCCCGTCTCTGCCCTCTTGCCTCTTCAGATGTCTGCTCAGAGGAGCCGCGCTTGCTTTGAATCTATCAGACTGTTTGGACTGGATGGCTCTCATGGTTTTATCAGGCCATCCAGCTGTGCTGAGAGCCGCTGCTGTTCGCTTGTTCAACACATCTCTCCTATTTACAACAGCAACACGTACAAACCAGACTCGCTTTCTCTGCACTGCCCTTCCAAAATAAAATCAATAAAGAAATAAAAAATGTAATATTACAGCTGGCGTGGACTGTGTCTGAATGTGTGTTGTCAGAATATCACTGCAAAAGGCTCACTGTAAATGTGATGGCATAGTCTACATTTTTTAGGGCTGCATGATATTGGAAAAATCGGATATTGCAATATTTTGTTTTGCTGCGATATATATATATATGAATAGAATTTCACTAGATGATTTAAATCACTCTATTGGGAAAGATTTCATGAATTTCATGAATCATGAATTGAATAGGGACAAGGTTTCCGCTACATTCATTCATCCGTGGTGGGCCGCCACGCCAAACTTCATCCCGCCACGGCTACATTACAACTTCTCATTTAAAACATTTAGTCGTGTTTTTTATAGCGGATTATAATCGCACCAAAACATATTAGAGGTAAACAGCGCAAACTTTTCTGTAACCGTAGTAGTGCTGTGCGCTATTTGTTCAACCATTTAAAGGTGCAGTATGTAAGTTTGACACCCAGTGGTTGAACTAGGTATTGCACTCCTGGATCATAATAAAGGCACGCCGGGATGCCAGGTTGAGTACAGGAGAAAGTGATTTAAACTGTGTTCTAAATAAAGCAACGACACGCGATAGAGGGAATATTTTCCATATTAAAGGGAGTTTTGGTTCTAACCAACACCTCGAATTGATATATTAGAAACGGCTTTCTCACAGCTGAACAACAGAAACCAGTGACAGATCACCTCAGGTAAGCCTCGTGTGCTTTATTCATAGCTAAATGCTAACAATGCGAGTTTGAATGCATTTTACATGGCATTTGTTGCCATATACTGAAAGCAGAAAGTTCACCTCAGATCTTGAAAATACAATAAACCATTTGAAATTGAACTTTAGAATTAAACACATGAGTGATTCAGCATCTGCCTTTAATGATGTTAAAGAGGGTTAATATGTATTAAATAAATTCTAAACCTTACCGTTTCGTGAGTGAGTGCATATTCTGTGCTTCTGAAAGGCTGTGTTTACATTTCTGTCGTGTTTGGTCTGGAGCAAACAGGCAGCTCATCACTCATCACAATCTCGTCACAGCGTGTTGTTAGGACAGTGGTTACAATGTAACCTGCTCACGTTCGTAATACTTATGTCATTTGCTAATTAATAACCTCATGTGGAACTGAATCTGTCTCATTTTGACATCTGATACTGTCCACTGACACTGTCGCATTTCGCTCACGGACGCACGCTTTCAGAGTCTTTCTGAATGAATAAATGAAATACGCTGTTTTCCAACAAGGCAACCCGGAGTGCTGAATTATAATTGGCTAAACTGGCATTGTGCATGTGACATTTACCTAAACAAAGACAGCGTTCCGGCACGGAAAAATCATTTTCAAAGCAGAATATCTGACTTCAGCATTGTTTTTCAGTTAAACAAGTATGTTCACTTGGGATGTTTCTTAAATATCTGCCCACATATTATGGTATTTTTATGCTTTAGAAGAGTCAAAAACTTACATATAGCACCTTTAAGGTGATATGCTGACTGACTCTCTGACAGACTGACTGACTGACAGGTGCGTGAGTCCAGCAAACACGGCGTAGCTTTCAGTTAAGATGAACACAGTTTCCATAAGTATACTTTATTGATAAAGGTCAATGGCTCTGCATACAATGACTTTATCTTGCTGGAGTTTATAGCCGTTTCACTTTACTTCAGGACGCGTTAATGTCGGAAAACGCACAAAAACGCACTAAATCGTGCTTCAGCAGAGCTTACTGGAGAGCGCACAAAAAGATCTGCACTTGAACGTGTAAATTTGAGTGCGTGCAAGAAGTTCTGTGCACGAACACAGGAAATCGGCGCGCAAGCAAAGAGATTCACATGCTCGTATTACATGACTCGTATCGACTTGTAATACTGCGTGTAATATTTGTCTTTGAAATAGTTGGCAGATCTGTGTAAAAAAAGGCCTGCCGCCACTGCTGGAAAAAATCCTAGAGGAAACACTGAGGGAGATCAAGTTTTTTAATGCATTCCATCCGTATAAAATGTAATCAAATCTAACGGTAGTCAAATACAAGAATTGAACAAAATAACATGGCCATCATAGTATAAACAATTTTATACAATAATATAAAAATAATATTTATTAATATTTCTTTTAATTTTTAACAAATAATCTGATTTTACCTTTGCAGATACACACATTGCAATATCGATGCTCAAAGTATGTTTGGTTGCATGTTTCAGATGACAAATCTACTAGAGGGCGCTGTTTATATTTTTGCAAATCTGACATAAGTTACTTAGGGTACATTTTGTTGTATGCATCCAAGAGAAGGTGGGTCTTGTCATATAGTTCACCTAGCGAATCACTGACCTAACCCCCTCCATAATCTCAACCAATAGTGTTTTCAAAGCAAGAATAAGAGAAAAGTGCACTATGGTCACATAGTCTTAACTTGATTTTACCTTGATTTTTTTTAATCTCTTTGGAGGAAGTGGGCTTCACCAGATTTAAACCAGAGCAGATTACAGTTACTGATTTTACTATTGCAATATCACATTTGCAATACACACATTGCAATACCGATGCCCAAAGTATGTTTGCTTGCATGTTTCAGATGACAAATCCACTGTCTAGATTTTTGCGAATCTGAAATGTTACTTGGAGTACATTTTGTTGTATGCATCCAAGAGAAGGCGGGTCTTGTCATATAGTTCACCTAGACTAGCGAATCACTGACCTAAAGCCCTCCATAATCTCAACCAATAGTGTCTTCAAAGCAAGAATAAGAGAAAAGTGCACTATGGTCACATAGTTTTACCTTGATTTTTAAAATCTCTTTGGAGGAAGCGGGCTTCACCAGATTCAAACCAGAGCTAATTACAATTACAAACACTGTTTAAATGTATCTACAGAGCAAACTGGCCACGCCAGACAAATTGTCCATATAGAGATAGACAAGTGAAGCAAAAGTATTCCATTACAAACTATAGACATTGTTGTTTTGTGGTATTTATTTGGTGCTATGCAAATAACTTAACAAAAATACAGTAATCCTTATTTCCTGACAATATATTCCTGTAAATAGTTGAAAAGGAACAACATTTGTTAGCATCATACTGCCCCCTAGTGTTTATTTTACCTATAAACTGCTGTCAAACGTATGTTGAAGAATTTGTTTGCAGTTTTCCGAAAATGTAATAATAATAATAATTCCTTACATTTATATAGTGCTTTTCTGGGCACTCAAAGCGCTTTTACACATAGCGGGGAATCTCCTCATCCACCACCAGAGTGCAGCATCCACCTGGATGACACGACGGCAGCCATTTTGCGCCAGACCGCACACCACACACCAGCTGATTGGTGGAGAGGAGACAGAGTGATGAAGCCAATTATGATATGGGGATGGTTAGGAGGCCATGATGGACAGAGGCCAGTGGGCAGATTTGGCCAGGATGCCAGGGTTAAACCCCCTACTCTTTCTCGAAGGACATCCTGGGATTTTTAGTGACCACAGAGAGTCAGGACCTCGGTTTAACGTCTCATCCGAAAGACGGCGCTCACTGAGCAGTATAGAGTCCCCGTCACTATACTGGGGGATTAGGACCCACACAGGCCAGAGGTTGGGCGCCCCCTGCTGGCCTCACTAACACCACTTCCGGCAGCAACCTAGCTTTTCCATGTGGTCTCCCATCCAGGTACTGACCGGGGGCAGTCCTGCTTAGCTTCAGTGGGCGACCATGTGAGAGTTGCAGAGAGCTAGCTGCCGGCTGAAGCACTTATTTCTAATGAGCTTGTGTTGGTATTTCCACTCAATTTCCACAATTTTTCTTCTAATCGAAAATAAACTTCACTTAGTTTACAGAGGGGCTGTGCAATATGATATACTGTATGTGCGAAATAAAATGTCTATCATGTAGAGGTGTGAACCTACACTGGTCTCACGGTTCGGTTCGGTTCCGATTATCATGCCATCGATTCGGTTCAATTCGATATCTCGGTGCATCACGGTGCATTGACGATTCTTTCCATACACAGTTTTATATTTTCTTCACAGCACAACAATTCTTGTATTAAAATGTATAAATATATTTATTTACTATTTGTAAAACAATTTTGTCCTTTAATACAAACAGTCAGATATATAAACTGTACCTTTAAACAACACGAGCATTTATAGACCATTCTGAGGGATGTAAACAAAAACAATAGTCCTAACGTATTTCCTGTTTTACATTTTTCATTTCCATTGCTTCTGAGAATCCAAAAAGGTCCGCATATTGATAAATAGTGTTATGACGGCTGATTTAAAATCAAGTTATGATTGAATTGCCTCTTGTTACAGTTAGGAAATAGTTTAACGTCAAGCAGGAAATGTTCATGGGCCAATGACATGACCACATTGAAATGGTCTATAGCAAATAAACAAATATAAATATCCCGCTCGCTTTCTGAGCCTTGTCTACCAAGTTATTTCTTACACCCCTTTGATTGGTCAAGCGCTCAACAGAAAGAGCTGCGATTGGCTCTTACATGCTGGTGCTCTTCACAGATGCACTCATGGGCCACAGTGAGACAGAGAGAGAGAAATGGAGATTACTTTCATTCTCTTAATCGCCGTGAAATAGGGGCTTTTGCTGTAAGTTTCAGTGAAACAGTGTTCAGCAAACACACACGCAGTGAAATTGTGCACAGTTTCTGAGTTTTTCGTAGTTAGAGCGTTGTAAATACTCGCGGCTCGCCTCCCTCGCCATAGTAAGCTATGGCGACATAGCGCATGTGAGATAAATGACGTCAGTATAATAGGTTATGATTATTACTGAACCGAAACCGAATTGTCCGCGTCTGCATCGCGGTGCACCGAAGAAACGATTAATTTTGACACCCCTACTATCATGCCATATTTTAGTCTATTTTGTGGTGTCACAAAATACAATATTAACAATAATAATTCCTTACATTTATATAGCGCTTTTCTGGACATTCAAAGCGCTTTACACATTTTTGGGGGGAATCTCCTCATCCACCACCAGTCGAATGTTTACAATAATACTTTTGCATCATTTGGATAAAATGAAATCTTACACTTCACAATGGGTATGCAGACAGAAACTAGCACAGCTGCATGGTGAGAAAGTTTGAAAGTATAACCTTTACTGTACATTTAGCATTTTATTTTGCAATATTTTAAGCTGTGCCTGTAAGTATGAGGTTTTTAAGTGTTTTATTGTTCATTAATAGTATGTCAACATTCTTAATCAAATTTTTGTGCAAAATTTCTAAATAAATGTAAGAAAAATAATCATATATGAATGAGTACATTTGAGTATATACTTTAAAAGGTAAAAAGGAAAGTCATTTCCAAGTGATCAATGTAACTAACTATGAATTGATTGAATTTGCAGAAAAATGTACCCAGCCATGACGTTCATTCATTCATTTATTCATTAAATTCGGAAGTTTTACTTTGGCTTAGTCCATTATTTATCAGGGGTCACCACAGCGGAATGGACTGACAACCATTCCAGCCTATGTTTTACACAGCGGATGACCTTCCAGCCGCAACCCAGCACTGGAAAACACCCATACACATTCACACACACACTCATACACTACAGCCGAATTTGTTTACCCAATTCACCTATAGCGCATGTCTTTATACTGTAGGGGAAACCAGAGCACCCAGAGGAAACCCACACCAACACAGACAGAACATGTAACCTCCATACAGAAATGCCAACTGGTCCAGCGACCTTCTTGCTGTAAGGCAATAGTGCTAACCACTGAGCCACCATGCCACCTATATCATGACATAAATTATTATAAAGATATAACTAATATTGTGATAGATTTATTGGGTCATTTGATTAATGTTCTGTCTTTTGTACTGTAGGTTACAAGCAATAAACTGCAGTTCACTTTTTTGCAACCGGTGTCGCTAAAATATCAAGGGTTTTTGTATTCTACATGCAGCCCCTATTAAAACTGAACAAGTATTTACATTCAACAATGAAGAAAAACTTTCATAATTGCTCAAAAGCTCTGGAAAAACATACAGCTCCAATATAGAAACAATTTAAAAATCAAAGTTTGATCAAATCAAATGCTATAAAATAATCATAATGTCAAGCTTTAAATTAATCGTCTTTTAGTGCTCATAAAATGAAACGCATATGAACGTTTGAATTATTACGAGCGCTCCGTTTTTCCAATGCTATTTGGGGTAAAGTCAATACATAATTTCTGAACGTCATTAAAAATTAGTTTAACAATGATGCTTGGAAATAAAACTTTACATAGCATAAAAGACAAGTCCACATTTAACTTCATTTGTATGAGAAGGCACAGATAGAAAAAAAACATGATTATCTATAAGGTCATTTCGAGAAGTCCTAACTGAGCCATTTTGCTGATTTCAGACCCTCTAAATGACCCAGATTTTGAAAAAGAAAGCAGGGCAATTTATAACAACAGGGTTCATCATTCGAAGCATTACATCAAGACTCCCTGAATAGACTCTACTGACAGCTAAATATGAGAGGATGGATTTATTTTGCTTTCATATCCGATTTATCTGTCAGTATGTGAATCGGATATGGATTTTTAAGAAACAAAGCGTTGGATTTTAAGTTTACAAGGATAATAGCACCAAATAAAACTACATTGTATACAGAACAACTAAAAGATAGTTTGATAACCACAATAACATGCAAGGAAATAAATTTACAATTTAACAACAGTTTTAACAGCTAGTCAAAGGTCTACCTAATAAGCCAGCTTCTATACAATGGTGTAACAAAACTCACCAAGCAAACTCTTTTAACAGACATCTAATAGACATCTAAACATAGACAACTTGGCTAAAACAACACTACATTTGTGTCTCAGACATCTAGACATCTAAGAGCCCAAAACTATAGACTCTCATTAAATAGAGTCTCCATGTGCGTCATAAAATACACATGAATGAATATTGAGGTAAAGTTGGTTTTATATTCACACATTCAGACTTTCTCCTTATAATATAATTTCAGAAGTGTGCTTTGCAAATACTAAATACTGAAATCATATTAGCAACAAATGACTATTAAGTACAACATCGTTCACGGTCAATTAAATAGTGCTAATGTTGTTTTCAAGTCATAGCCTATTTGCATTGAGATAAAGTTGGCTTTATATTCGCACATTCGTTCAGTGACATGCTCCCTATATTGTTTACCATGGTACATTGAATATCCGGTCTGAAATCGCATGTAAGTAACACTTTAAAACAACATTAGCACTATTTCTTCGACCATGGACAATGTTGTAGTTTGATATTCGTTGTCTGCTAGTATGATTTCGCTATTTGGAATTTGCAAACGATAGTTTTCTAATATTATATAAAGGAGCCGAAATACGAATGTGCGAATTTAAAACCAACTTCTCAATTGAATGAATTCAACCTCAATTGAATGAATGACTAGTCTAATTTTGGGTTGTTCTTAGACGTCTTATAGACGTCTGTTACATTTTCACTTAGCATTTTAGCCAAGCGATGTTTAGTTAGACGTTTAGACTTCTTTAAACGCACACACACAAATATTATTGCTGTACACGTACAGAACATTAGTTTACATTTGTTCAGTAATTAAAACAGTGTCTGTAGCCTGTTGTTATAAATTAGCAGCCTAGTATTTTATTATTACATTCAAATTTAACATTCACCTCAAAGTGCACACAAAGGCCCAAAAATAACAAGCACTGGAAATTGAATTATTAACCCTGTCCTTGTGGTTTTCACCACGTTACATATCGAAATAAGCAGTGCTTAATTTAGATGACGTTAATATTAAGTGCATTAAAGTTAGCATTGGGCGTTCATCAATGTGCTCATGGCGCTAATTTCCAGTCGATTAAAATCACGTTTTTACTACTCACCCAGTCTTCTGCACTTCGGTTTCCAGTAGACGACAATATTTCTTGTCAAGGAGTAGAAAAACACCAACAACAAGCGTTATTTGTTGACGTCTTCGACAGTCAGGAAAACGTGAGCCGCGCGTCACGAACAAACAAAAAAGCCCGCCTTTGTCGGTTACGCTGGCGTACAACAACACTCGATATAGGCATATAAACTTTAAGGTATTGTATGGTTGTTGTTTTATCCGACTAATGTTTTTAAGGTAGAAGAAATGAAGTACTAACCGCGGTTTAAGTTGGTAGGTTTGATTATCTCCAGTGAATCACTTCAAGAAATCTAATTTGAATCGAGTCATCTGTTAACCCCTTAACTGTCAACTCATATTTTGAGTTCACGCTTGAACTTTATAGGTGACATGAAATACATACCTATTGTTTGTTAATATATAAATACTGTTTATCTCAATCCACCAATCAATAATGTAAATAAATAAATTACAGTAGGCCTACTAAAACCTATCACCTATGTATCCGACTGTTGAGGATTGAAGTGTACTGCATATTGCCTGTTTATGATAACCTACATATAGCCTAAATAACAGCAGACCCTTAGGCCACATGATAAATATGAAAGCTATATAGGAGGTAAATTGTACATACCCACTGTACATTAGTTATTATGTCCATATCTATCTGCATACACTGATTATTAATAGCAACCTGTAGCCTACATATATTCATCTATTTTAAATCTCTGTTCATAGTTATTACAACCTGTATATAATGTTGATAGTACATCCATCTGTAATTATCACCAAAGTTTTTCTATAGCTTAGACCTATATCCTGCACTTGCTATTGCACTCCTGGTTAGACTTAAACTGCATTTCGTTGCCTTGTACTTGTTGAATCTAATCTCATCTCATCTCATCTAAAATTAATTAAACATGTATATTTTGTAATATTTGTGTGTGGCATTGACATTATTTGTGAGGTTGCCATTTATATTATTTTATTTATTTTTGCTTTGTCTACTATACTGTCATTTTTGGCAATAAGTAAGATTTTCTCTATGCACACAAAGTGTTAATTAATTATTTTGTTGTTTTTGCTATAGTTAAGCTTTAACTTGTTTTTTTTTTTTTTCAGAGCAGAGGCATAAAGACATTGAAGTACAGTACTTGAGTTTCTGCTGCGTTTCCTGTTTGATTTACTGCCGTCTCTGGACTGATGGGTACTGGGTAAGTGTTTTAAACTCCCACTTTATGGCAAAGCCTGTTATTATTGTGTCAGCCATCTGAGTCTTCATTTATTCTCCAGGTAAATATTGAGTGGAGTATTCTCAAAGCAAGGCTATGATCAGAAAGCCACACTAACATCCTACGCAACATGCAGTGTAATACTGGAGAAAAAAGGTCATGTGTAGCATTTTGTCACACTTGATTTTATTTTAGAAATAACAGAATATATTTATGAGTGTTTGTGGTGGAAATCTGCAAATAATATACTTTTAAATTCACCCGCTTTTGGAAATGTCTAATATAACAGTTATTTAAAAGAGCTATTTAGGGTTATTTTAGTATCACCGATATTGTTTTTGCATTTTTGAAAATGACTTTATGATATTATATACAAATAAATATTGTTTTTATGCAGAGCTTTTTAGACCACATTTTAACTATTTTGTTTAGATATATAAAGATTTAACTTATTTTTTTTAGTCAGTTTGACTAATGTAAGTTGTGATGAAATTGAATTTATCTAAAAAATGTAAAGCAGTAGGATTCTTTACAGCGTAAGACATTATTTGTAGTAAAATAGTTTTTAGTTACGCAACCATTGGACAGAGTTTATTTTAAATAATTATATATAAATGTCTGATTTTAGTATATTTTAAGATACATTTTAATATATACTCAAGCATGATATTCTCAAGTTACAATTCTAATAAAAAATAAAGATAATAATAATAATAATAATAAGGTGTCACTTTATTGTGATGGTCTTTTTAACACATTTTGTTGATTTTAAGGTACATTGCATCTACATGCCAACTAATTTTCATTATATTTTACTGTAAGTAGACTGTTAGGTTGAGGTTTTCATGTCATTTATTTGTGTCTTGGCTAAAATAAAAATGAGATGAGAATCTTTTTTTAATATATATATATATATATATATATATATATATATATATATATATATATATATATATATATATATATATATATATATATATATATATATATAAATTATACATTTTAATATATAATCAAGTATGATATTCTCAAGTTAAAATTCTAATAAAATAATAATAATAATAATAATAATAAGGTGTCACTTTATTGTAATGGTCCTTTTAACGCATTTTGTTAAATTGAAGTTACATTGCATCTACATGCCAACTAATTCTCATTATATTTTACTGTAAGTAGACTGTTAGGTTGAGGTTTTCATGTCATTTATTTGTATCTTGGCTAAAATAAAAATGAGATGAGAATCTTTTTTTAATATATATATATAGAGAATGAAATGAGAATCTTTTATTTATTTATTTATATATAAATAAATATATATATATATATATATATATATATATATATATATATATATATATATATATATATATATATATATATATATATATATATATATATATATATATTATACATTTTAATATAATCAAGTATGATATTCTCAAGTTACAATTCTAATAAAATAATAATAATAATAATAATAATAATAATAATAATAATAATAATAATAATAATAATAATAATAATAATAAGGTGTCACTAATGGTCCCTTTAACGCATTTTGTTAAATTTAAGTTACATTGCATCTACATGCCAACTAATTCTCAATATATTATAAGTAGACTGTTAGGTTGAGGTTCTCAAAGCAAGGTTATAATCAGAAAGCCATACTAACATACGCAGCATGCAGTGTACAGTAATACTGGAGAAAAAAGGTCATGTGTAGCATTTTGTCACACTTGATTTTATTGTAGAACTAACAGAATATTTCATGTGTATTTGTGGTGGCATCAGAAAACAGTTACAATAATCTGAAATATAACAAAATTATATACATATATTGTTTATTACATCTTTAAATTCACCTGATTTTGGAAATGTCTAATATAAAAGAGCCATTAAGGGTTATTTTAGTATCACCGATATCTTTTTTTGCATTTTTGAAAATGACTTTATTATATTATATACATATAAATAATTAGTTGTTTTTATGCAGAGCTTTTTAGACCACATATTTATGTAGTTTTCATGTCATTTATTTGTATCTTGACTAAAACAAAAAGGAACCACACAGTCTACACTTAAAAATGAGATGACAAACAGTCATGACAACAACTGTTTTATGTAACTTATTTTAATAAGTTAATCAGGTTTTAAATGTATATTTTAGATGCATAAGGTTTAACTTATTTTTTTAGTTAGTTTGACTAGTTTAAGTTGTGATGACTCAATAATTAACTTTGTTTTAGCTAACTAATGTAAGGCAGTAAAAAAAAAAAAATACAGCGCAAAACATTTTTAGAAAAATAGTGTTTAGTTAAGCAACCATTGGACAGAGTTTATTGGAAATGTTTATATATAAATGTCTGTTTGTAGTATATTTAAAGATACATTTTAAATGTATATCAAGTATGACATTCTCAAGGTTAAATTCTAATAAATAATGTGAATAATAATAGTAAGTTATCACTTTATTTTGATGGTGCCTTAAACACATTTTGTTGAATTTAAGTTACATTGCATCTACTGTACATGCCAACTGATTCTCATTATATTATTAGTAGACTGTTAGGTTGGGGTTAGGTTAAGTTGACATGTACTTGCAAAGTTTCTTATAGTCAGTTAAATGTCTGTTGAAGGAGCAGTTTCAACAGATATTAAGCAGACAGTTTACTAATATTCAAATGAGAATTAGCATGTAGTTGCAATGCAATTTTTAGTAAATAAAATATGCAATAGGGACCATCAAAATAAAGTCTTACCTAATAATAATAATAATATTAATTTCTAAACGGAATGCCGCTGGCTTGCTTGGTTGGGACTTGTGGAGCTGCGCATCGATGAATTTACTCTTCAGTGTTTGAACTTGTTTGAACAGCAGTGAAAATTAAACCACACTGAACTGAACTAAACTGAACTTCAACTCTGTAAACTGGATTGACAGTTTCAATTTACTAGAACTTCTATGTTAAGCTGCTTTGACACACTCTACATTGCAAAAGCGCTAGAGAAATAAAGATGAACTCAAATGTTCAGATTTTAAAAAGAAAGTAATGTATTGTTTGTCACTGTAAACCAACACCGTAACCAAGTGCTTCTGTGGTATAAGGAATTTTATTTAACATTGTCATGAAATTTAATACCTGCTAGTGTACACATTTAAAATATTTAACTTCACATATTTAAAAGAAAGAAAAGGAAAAAGTTACCAATTCATTTCCCCCACTTGCAATAATAACAACCTGCTGTCAGTTCGACAGCAAACAATTGTGCTTTGTTCAGCAAACAATTAGCAAAAATGTGAATTTCCCCGTATTTCATATATTACAGTAATATACACACTTCGTGTTCTGCCACAATTATATATATACAAAGATTGCCAAAACAAAGGCATTATTCATAATAAAAGCCAAACAGGTCTGTTTCGAGAACTTACCCTCATCCTGAAGTCAAAAAAGGCTAATTTTCGCCTTGCAATATTAGGAAAAGCATTGGATGCTCACAGAGGTCACTGATGATTTCTCTCCATACGGATGAAGCAGATTTCCATACGCATCTCCGAGCTTCACCTGGAGTTCATCGCCAAGTTAAAGCACCTTCACAGCTTTACACCTCCAATCCCCGCAGATCAACTCATTAACAGGGCCTTAACACCTGCCGTCTATTTACCCTTAAACACGCCACTAATACGACTTCATCCACCCAGGAGGTTATTCCTCGCAGAAGGAGCGCTCGACTGCCTCGTCCTGCGCTGTGGATATTTCTTTAATGCACATGAACGCAAAAAGATACCGTAGTACAATACAAACAGTTTAATCGTGTCATTAACAATCAGCAACCACTCCTAGTTAGAACATTGTTTTTTTTTTTTCTGCATAAAGAAACGGAGAAACACTTATAAAACAGTCAGTCGTAACAAAATAACTGGTGTTCTCATTGCAATAAACTCATAAAAAAAGAACCACTTTTTTATACATCATATTTATACAAGGAATAGCTTTGAATTGGATCGATAACCAAAAGGAAGACACATTGCAAACATCGATTTTCACACAAATTGCATATGTTTTTTGTTTTTTTCTCTCTCTCTAAAGTGGTCTATAGGTTAGTCGTTTACCTAAGCTTATTTGCATGATAGTAAAAATTGCATACAACATTAATTGTGAAGCTCGTAGCATGAGTTGCTTGACATACAGCACTTTTTCTTTTTTTTTTAGGCAACTTTTTAAAGCACATTTCTCCATTTAAAACGTTAAGACACTTCTGATTTTACTGCCCATCGAAATCACATTTATAAATAGAAATAAAGATGAGCAAAACGAATAAAACAACAAAAAGTGAGGAAAGAACATAATTACATCAGAACGCAGAAAATAAATAATGCGGGACATGAACGAAGGTTGTGATTCACATTTGAAACATTTGTGGAAATTCAGGATTTTACAGTGACCAAAGTTTTGCAAAATAATCTAACATCGGCAGTGCCATATAGTACAAGGCATTTGTTGGCATAGTTTCTTTAAGACTGTATATTTTTTTTATTTTACAGTTAATATATGTCTATATTTATATATATATATTTATATTTCTTCAAACTAAATCATAAGACTTTCCCCGGTTTCCCTGCAGTTCAGAGGGATCCAGAGACTGAGCGATCGTTTTATTTCCAAGAGAATAACTCATTAGCCAGCAGTGCTCGACTCAGTACCTCATCATTAAGGCCTTTGTCTACCCCTCTTCTCCAAATTCATGCATATTTTTTTTTCCTTTTCCTTTTTTTTGTTGTTGTAAAAATCCAGTTAACATCACATACGTAAACATCAAAGTCTATCAAACTCCATTGACTTTCCTTTTTTTTCTTTTTTTTTTAAATCAGTAGCTCAAAATCAGTGTAAAAACAACAGACAACGAGTGCAGTCGGCAAATATCCACAGCAACATACTGTTGACTTAAAGGAATAGTTCATGCATATGGGGAAAAATCTGAATTTTGTCATTTTAAACCCGTCGGACTACAAAATGTGATTTTTTTTCTGGTCATTATTTGCTGGATGATTGAAGAAAATTAAAGCTGGGGGAAAAAACTGCCAGAATTATACTTTTAACATGGTATAAAAGTATTGATTCAATGATGTATGATTTTGGTATTCAAATTTTCCTCATTTTCCTTCAGCTTAGTCAGTGGAATTTATCCAGCATATGTTTTCACAGCGGATGCAGCTGCAACCCAGTACTGGGAAAAACCCATACACTCTCACATTCACACACACTACGTACAATTTAATTTATTCAATTCACTCGAATTGGACTTGAACCAGTGACCTTCTTGCTGTGAGGCGACAGTGCTAACCACTAGTGTCACCCTGTATTCAAATTTAGGCTCAATCCTAATTTTATTTTTGTACCCCTACCACTTCCCCTTGAAACAGAGTGGGAAGGGGAAGGGCTTCAAAATGTACCCCTAAGAAATGGGACAGCACTACAGCACCTGCACACGTCATCAGATGCCATCGCAATCTCTTGCTTAAATGAGATCAGACGATCGCGACTGCTGTAGTTATTCCAGTTGTGTTATTTTTTGGTATTTATCTTCAAGAAATCACTTAAGGCATATATCATGTTATCATAACGATCTAATGTGGCAATAAGATCGTAACTGTACTGTGTATTTACACAGTGGCCATATTCATCTAAACACACGAAAACAACATTAACATTATAGCAGACACTGTAAAAACCTTATTCCCTAGACTTTTCTGACAGGGTATTCGAGTGTCAGAATGTTGTGTGACTGCTGTACTAGAGTTATTGTTAGGGATTATAGATAGACAAATTTAGTGGTTTTTATTTTAGTGGGTTTTTTTTTAAAGCATGACGGTAAAACACGAACGCGGTTATGAATATATTAAAACATGTTTTTTTGTCCTAAAAATTTGTGATAATGACAAAAAAAACAAATTTGTGGATCTCCTGATGTCCGGGTGCAGCTATTCTGCCGTTGTGGCTGGTGTACTCTGGGAAATTTTCTTACCCTTTGGTTTCGAGTGTGGTCCTGAAAAATCTCAGTTTGAAGGGCTATCTTGCCCTCCCCCTTAGCCCTACGCCTTCAAGCTAAAGAGAATTGGGACACCCCTACCCCTTCACGTGAAAGCGCAAAATGAGGGGTAGGGGTAAGAGGAAGGGCTAAGGGGTAGAATTGGGATTGGGTCTTAGAGTCTTTTATTTTGAAATTCAAGTTTTTGCAGGGATGTCAATTTAACATGAATAATTTGATCTATTGAGTCTATTAGGTGTAAAATCGAATAACGTGAGTAAGGTGAACAGATGAAAAGTTGTATTTTTTGTTATATTTATGTTTAATATGACAAAAGTGACATTTATACATAAATATAATATTTTTTAGCTGTATTTACAGCAATTACATTATGTATAAAATAACATTAAATAAAATGTAAATAATAAAATAACAGAGAGATAAATAGTTGTTTAATATAACAGTAAAATAAAATTACAGTTAAAACAAAATAAATTAATGCATGAAAATATATTTACTGTTTAGCTTGTATTTATGGCAAGTCCATTAGATTTAAAAATAAAATATAATTAAATTAAATGAGAAAGATTCATAAACGACATGTTGTATTTTTGGTGGCACGATGACTCAGTGGTTAGCACTGTCGTCTCACAGCAAGAGGGTCGCTGGTTTGAGTCCTGGCTGGGTCAGTTGACATTTCTGTGTGGAGTTTGCATGTTCTCCCCGTGTTGGCGTGGGTTTCCTCCTGGTGCTCCGGTTTCCCCCAAAGTCCAAACACATGCCCTATAGGTGAATTCAATAAACTAAATTGGCAGTAGTGTGTATGTGAATTAGTGTGTATGAACGTTTCCCAGTACTGGATTGCGGCTAAAGGGGATCCACTGTGTAAAACATATGCTGGATAAGTTGACGGTTCATTCCGCTGTGGCGAACTCAGATTAATAAAGGGACTAAGCTGAAAAGAAAATGAATGAATAAATTAAATTAAAAATTAAATTGAGAGATTTGAATAGATGAAATGTAGTTTTAATTGTAGTTTATGGCAAGTCCATTGGATTAATTAATAAAATCTATAATTTAGATTGTGATGTAATTTAATGTGTACTTATATAGCATATTTATCGTGTATGGCCATACACCCAAAGCGCTTCACAATCACGAGGGGGGTCTCTCCACACCACCACCAGTGTGCAGCATCCACTTGGATGCCACAGGACAACGGCGCCAGTGCGCTCACCACACACCAGCTATAGGTGGAGTGGAGAGACAGTGATACAGCCAAGTCAGTGGATGGGGATGATTGGAGGACCATGATGGGTAAGGGCTTATAGAGGGAATTTGGCCAGGACACCAGGGTTACCTACTCTTTACGAATAGTGCCATTTTTAATGACCATACAGAGTCAGGACCTCGGTTTAACGTCTCATCTGAAAGACGATTTAGAGAAGAAGATTGTTTTAGCAAAAAATGATCAAACTGTTATATTAATGTGGAAAAAGTACTATTTAAAAGTAATAAAATGACTATTTTTATGCTATTTTTAATCACATGAAACAAATCAGGGTTTTTAAATAACACTTTAGACAAAGATTTCCATCCAATAATGAACTATTCCTTTAAATATTCCTTTTTTGTGTGTGTTTTTTGTACATTTTGTTTTAATTGTGCAGATTATTGAAATGATGCACGAGTCTTTACAGTGAAGTATCCACGCTTTACAAAAAAAGTGAAAGTTCATCATCATCTGATTCAGTCTTGTGTAAAAAGTCAGTTCCACTCAATGCAAACACAGACAAGAGTGAAAGAAAGAAGAGAGAATATAATAGAGAGTTTTCCAGTTACTCTTTAGCCTCCTGCTCAATCTGAATATGCGTCTCGGGCGCCAGATGCTCTTCCATTTTAATGGAGAACATGGTGTTGTTGGTCTGCACGCTTTCTTCCAGCTCGGTCATCAGCTCGCCCTCCTTAAAATCCGTCAGACCCTCGTCCTTGTTGTTGTTGTTGTTGTTGTTTGGGAAGCCGATGGGAGACTCTTTAAGCTTGCTGGCGTGGTTTATATAGAAGCGCTGGTTCTGGAAGAATTTGATGATGGTGTGTTTGGGCAGGTCCAGCTGTGCCGAGAGCGTGTGTATGGCCTCCTCGTCTGGATACAGACCCACGTCCTGGATGAAGCTCTGCAGGATTCCCAGGGCCTCCATGGAGATGCGGTTGGGCTGGCGGCTCTTGCAGCGAGTTTCGTCCTCTGTTTCGGCGGGGGAGGCGGTGGTGGGCTGTCGAGGGGGGGAGACGAGGCTCTGTCTGCTGCTGCTGCTGCGGGAGGGGTTGAAGCGGCTGCTGGGATAGGAGAGGCTGGGATGGGTGAGGAAGGGGCAGAGGAACCTGGAGCTGAGAGGGAGGCTGTTGATGAGTCTGGGAAGAGGAGGAGAAGGAGAATATACAGGGTGTGTGTTAAAAATGTTAATAGGTTCAAATATTTTTTAAAGTTTGGAATAAGTATGAATTATGTTAGCTTTGCTATTTGAAGCTGCTATTTGAAGTGTTTATTTGGAAAAGTTTACTGGTAACAAAAACTGGTTTGTCATTTAGCTGGAATCCAGAATGAAACAAAAGAAAATACACTAAAGTAAATGAATATTTGCATATATGTACACAATAGTTCTGTCTGGCTCTCGAATCTGATTGGCTGATAGCCGTGCAATATTCTTCAATATCAGCACTCGTACAGCCTCTTCACTCTTGTGTATTACTCCTCCAACATAGAGTGACAGCAGATCAATAAACTCACTACAGTTTGACAAATATTGCAGCTGTTGGACAACATCATGTAATTTTGAGGTTTTTTAGACAAGAATGTAGTGGTTTAGATTGCTACTATGCAGTTTATCTATAAGGACAGTGATTATTTTAAATATTTATCATTTCAGAGATTCAGCATGTTAGCGGCCATTAAGCTGGATTTATACTTTCGCCTGGCGCCGCATTGCGCGCCTCCGCTGACTGCATGCGCACCTCGCAACACGGACGAGGCTTTTATACTTGCCGCGTTCGCCGTTGTGATATTCTTTAAAACGACAGTGGGCGGTCAAATGTAACTGACCGTAAAGTCAGACATAAACATAGAAGTATGAAGTTTCCGGAACTACGTCATGTCATTAATATCATTCACGATTTTTTAACTAATTATTTGTATTGTTTTTATTAAATATTTTAATGATTATAAGGATCTTTATAACAATTCAAGATTTTTTTAAATCAAATTTGATGCATCACTTGCTTTTGTTCATATCTCGGACAGTTTTACCTATTAAAGTTTATTAAAATATTAATGACAACTGAACATGGGTTCAGCAAAAAAAAAAAAAAGCACACTTAGTAAAAAATAGATTTAGATTTTTAGATTTAGCCTGCTCCACAATTCACACATTACTGTCTGGCTAGTTTCTGTCCTATACTTATGCTAAAAGGGTAATAATGGTCCAACATTACTGACCATTATCCCTAATAAAGCCTAGAAAAACGGTCAAATATTCCTTTCCAGTTTTCAAAGCAATAATTTGTTAATTTTAGTTGTGTAGCTACTAAATTATTCAAATTCAAAATTGTAACATATACATCAGTGTAAAACCTATGACTGGTGGACAAACATATTTCCTTAATTGTGTACATGGGTCTCTACTTTGCCATGGCCTCTTTTGGCTTTAACAATCCCTCAGGTTTTTCCAAACCTTTTAACATAAACTTTCCTCCTTTCCCACGGCTGTTGCTATTTCTAGCCAAGAATTATTGTTCATCAGGTTATCTGTATGATCACGGATCATAAAGAAATGTGTACAGTCGTACTGTTTCAGACAAAATCTCTTCAAAGTGGTTCATATTCAACTCAAATCATGTCGCGCGCACTCAAATCGAACTTCCCCAACACCGCGATGACGTCACATTCGCCGCGCGCACTCAAGCGAACTAGCGGACGTGTCGAGTATAAACCAGGCTTTAGCCTGTCATACTGAGCAGAGCAAAGACGGTTAACATTCTGCCACAAGAGGGCAACAAAGACCGCATAATAAGTCCTTAGGGGAGAAAAACTCAGAATTTTCTTTTAGTATTTCAAACTACAGCTGATCAAATCATAATAAAACAAGTAAGTGACATTCTAAGTCGATCTCTCTCTTTTGTACTTTGTAGTGCTGTATTTATACCATAGTAATCTGGTAGTGATTGCTTTGCTTTGCTTTTTCAGGGTTAATTATTTTGATCTCCCGATTGCAACAGAGAAATACTGGGAAATATCTGTAGATTGATGGCATTTCATGCTGTTCAGCCTTATAATCTTAAAATGTGAGCAAAATCGCCTGTTTTGTCATCACATTAGACATTACGCTAGAGAATCATTCAAACACTAGCTCTAAAGTGACGTTTGTGAATTAGCAACGGTTTCTGCTGTACTGACGGTCAGCTGCAGATGTGAATGAACGGCAGAAGAAAGTAGTTCCTCTTACAAAAGGATTTTTGAGACTCTCCATGTTTGATTTTCGTATTTATATACACGATTATGCTGTCAAACTGTTGAATAAACGCAATATCACACTAGTAGCAGTGCAATATGGCTGTATATCGCTCCCTGGTATATATGCAAATAAAACAAATAAATACTCTAAAATGAATAGTGAAAACAGTTTTAGCCATATTTACAGCAAGTCTATTAGGTTTGAAAAACAATAAAATAATTTTAATATTTTAAATAAAATAAAATTTTAACTAAATAAATACATATTCTAACACAAATAAAGAAAACAGTATGTATGTTTGCACAACTAAACTATTTTATTTATTTATTTTCATTTTCTTAAAGGGATAGTTCACAGAAATGAAAATATACTTTCAGGTTGAAAGGTTCAAAACCTTTACGAATCATTTGAAAAACGGTAACCATTATCATTCATATAGGAAAAAACTACATATAAAAAACTATGAACATGCTATGAAAGTCACAGGTTACAGGTTTCCAGCTCTCTTCAAAATATTTTCTTTTGTGTTTAACAGAATAAAGAAACTTGAAACAACTTTAGAAAAAATAAATGAAGGCAGAATATTCAGTTTTGGGTGAACTGTCCCTTTAAGGAAAACATACATGTACAATACCACCGGTGCCATAACTGTACAACACTCAAAAAAAAATATTATTTTTTTACTCGTTCAAACTACTTATTTAAAATAAGCTGAATCAACACAATTCTTGATATTTCATCGGGACAACTTAATTTTTTAATGTTCAATCCATATAAATTTGTTAAAAGTGTTTACTTAATCGATTTGTGTTGGGACAACATGAATAAATTGTGTGGAACCCTGAATTTTTTACAGTGAAGGTTTGATTTTACAGTAACAGTACCGGCTACATTAAGTGTTTAATATATATATATATATATATATATATATATATATATATATATATATATATATATATATATATATATATATATATATACACACACACACACATATATATATATATTTAGTAATATTTTTTTTTATAAAGTAATATAAGATTTACTTTATAGGAATCATTTTATTACCTAATCCGAGTCAAATAAAATAAAATAAAATAAAATAAAATAAAATTAAATTAAATTAAATTAAATTAAATTAAATTAAATTAAATTAAATTAAATTAAATAAGTTTAAAATATTTTATCACAGATCCAAATGCATTTTATAATGTTTTTTAATGTTATTAATTTCACATGTTTGCACTCAATAGTTCTTTTCTAAATGTGGAACAGCTTATTATTTTGTAATTAATTAAGACAATTATTAATAACAATTGCAAACCAACAAACGAATTGAGGCATAAAAAGTTGAATTCCTAGTAAAAATAACCATAGAGATCCATACATCATCATCATAACTGTGCAAATAAAATGACTTCTATTTTAATATACTTTTTTTTGTCATGCCTGTATCTCCAGCAATCAGATGTGTGTATTTTACAGCTTTACCTGCAGTTAATGTTCGGCTGTTAACACGAATGCAAACTCTTTCATCAGAATATCCGCATAAAAAGCACCAGTCTGCTGATTGCTTATCAAGCCCTATTCAAATGCAGTCGCTAAACACTGTAAATACAGACTGAATGCATGTGGAGATGGCATCGTGTGGGTACAGCGAGAGATGTTCGCACCGCTGTAAACATATGACACATTTACTCTGAAATGCACCATTGTTTAGGAGTTTGGGTCATTGTGGCCGACAGCTGCTGCTTTCCATACCCCATACAGACGGCTTTTCCTGGGACATTCCCAAGAGGTCCAGGAGCGCTTGATAACACTTTTACACATACACAAGTGTACTGATAACTTATCAATGAAACAGTACATAAGCATGTTATCAAGAAAGATTTCTGCACTAGGTCAACAATCGACAACAAGAACATTTTGAGGTTAAAGAATATATATAGTGCTAAAGAGTGGCACGGTGGCTCAGTGGTAAGTACTGTCGCCTTACAGCAAGAAGGTTGCTGGTTCGAGTCCTGGCTGGGCCAGTTGACATTTCTGTGTGGAGTTTGCATGTTCTCCTCATCTTGGCGTGGGTTTCCTCGGGGTGCTTTGGTCTCCCCACAGTCCAAAGACATGTGCTATAGGTGAATTCAAAAAACTTAATTGGCCGTAGTGTATGTGTGTAAATTAGTGTATATGGATGTTTCCCAGTACTGGGTTGCAGCTGGAAGGGCATCCGCTGTGTAAAACATATACCAGAATAGTTTGCGGTTCATTCCGCTGTGGCGACCTCTGAAATAGAGACTAAGCTGAAGGAAAATGAATAAAGGAATATAGAGCTAGAATATTCTGCCATAAATCTACACAGCTGGTTGCTAAATGGCTGTTTTTACAGTGTTTATTAACCTATTAATGGATACAACTTGTGTTTTTAAAATGAAGTAAAAATAATGTTCAGTTTACTCTTTTATTAATAAGGAGAAATAAGTTGGTATACAAATTTGACAGATAAATATAATAACATAACATGAAAAAATTACATTTATTATTATTTTTTTTTGTAACCGGCCACATGAAGTACATTTGAATGATTCTGAAATATACTTTAAATGTGTATATATGTATAAACAAATGTTGTTTAAAAAATTAAATATATAAAACAATGTTCAGCTTTCAGCTAAGCTTTTTAATGATTAAAATTTATTTGTTCCACTGATTTATACAATAAAAAGAGTAATAATAATATATATTATATATATATATATATATATATATATATATATACACATACATGCACATAGTGTTTTAATAAGTTTTACTATTTTATACTCATGTGTTTATGACCAATAAATTATAATAATATAAAATATTTATGTAAATATTTCTTTTTTCAGTGTTTTACTTTTTGTAACTGGCAACAAAGTACATTTTTAAACTCTGAAACGTCTGAAATATACTATTCTATACTCTATAGTTGTTTATACTGAACATATACTGAACTACATATATATATATATATATATATATATATATATATATATATATATATATATATATATATATATATATATATATATATATATATGTATATATAAATTATATATATATAATTCCCAAATTATGTTTAACAGGGCAAGGATAATATTTTTTCTTCTGGTGAAAGTCTTATTTGTTTTAATTCAGCTAAAATAAAAGCAGTTATACATTTTTAAAAAAAACATTTTAAGCTCAATATTATTAGCCCCTTTAGGCTAGATTTTTTTTGATAGTCTACAGAACAAACCATCATTATACAATAACTTGCCTAATTACCTTAACCTGCCGGGTTAACCTAATTAACCTAGTTAAGCCTTTAAATGTCACTTTAAGCTGTAGAAGTGTCTTGAAAAATATCTAGTCAAATATTATTTACTGTCATCATGGCAAAGATAAAATAAATCAGTTATTAGAAATTAGTTATTAAAACTATTATGTTTAGAATCGTGTTGAAAAAATCTTCTCTCCATTAAACAGAAATCGGGGAAAAAAAATAACAGGGGGTCTAATAATTCAGGGGGGCTAATAATTCTGACTTCAACTGTATATACACACACACACACACACACACACCATGTCTAAAAAAAAAAACAATCAATAATATACAAAAATAAGACTGCTTATCATACAGGAATAACAGCGCAATCTGTGCATTAGAATAATTCTTTTATTTACTTTGCTTGGCGAGGACGTAATGATGGCGTAATGATGACATATTTATTTTTAGCTGTTTTCAAATGAAGATAAGAGTTTGAGTAAAGAACTGAAAAGCTACAGTGCTCCACGTTTTCTTTCTGAAAATTAATTGCACTTTCGTCGAGTTGTCGTCCACGCACTGCTCGTACTGTTGAAAATATCACCACTGTCCAAGACATGGTACTGAGCCAAGAAGATGCAGAACAAGAAGGTGCTGTGATTTAAATCAAGTGAGGTGGAAAACGTATACATATCATATAATTTCATCTATTTGCCATCTAATTACAACATATAATTGGAGGTATTTTGATGAAATTCTGACAGAATTAATTTTGCTTGGATTTTTTTTGAGACACAGTGTATATATATATTTTAAATATGTTGAAGTGTATATATATTAAATGCATTGAAGTATATATATATATATATATATATATATATATACTCACTTCAATATTCAACAAAACTAAATGGTTCTTTTTTCCCAAAAAATCTTATTTAACTAAACTCCTAATGCTAAAAAAATATATATAATAAATGTCACTGAACAATGCTGTATGCAATATGTTCACTGTTATTGATGCTAACAATGTTGTTAAGAATCGTTAACAAATGCAGCCTCCTAGTAAACCGCGAGTAAATGCTGGAGCAGACGTCTGATCTGCAAATCTTCAGCAGCCATGCCTGGATCTCATCGCCTTAAGTGGTGAAAATGGGAGCGAATAAATGTTTTTCTTCCCCGCACGCTATTTTCTTGGAATGACCATATGCTTGCAAGTAAACAAAATAATATCTGATCAAATACGCAGCTGTAAGCGCAAGAACTTGGGGGATTTTTCTGATTAAATATGGATTCGGAATGGCGATGAATTTATCAAAATAGCGAGCTGTCCTTAATATCTAAATGCAGACAAATGATGTTGCTAATGACTGTTTTGCTTACACAGCAGCACGACGCAGAACCTCCAAACTTCAAATGATCAAAACACAGACTTAATTAGGCATGTTTATGGTAAAAATAAAAAATAAAGGAGGCATTACCATATGGTTATTTAATACATACAGCGTTTCCAGCAGACGCACTGTAGCTGTGCAGTGTATAGTGTGTGTTGGTGAAACACATTCTTCAGCACTGCGTACGTTTACATGAACTTCAGTAATCAAATTATAACTAACATTAAGATTAAAGTGTCGCTTTTAGAATATTTATTTCATGTATTCATTTTACATGTTATAAAACAGTATGTGGATTGATTAACATCATTACATCTCCACATCCAACGTTCCCTCCAAAATTCAAGCATCAACACACTCAAAAAAATGATTACTGCTGCTTGTTTAAACTACCTGTTTAAAATGAGCTGAATTCTTGTCATTTCTTTGGCCAATTTATTTGTTTTATGTTCAGTTCACTAAAATTTGTAAGCCATTAAGTTAACTTAAGTGTTTTGTGATCGGACAACATGAAGGAATTGTGTTGGTCCAACTACCTAGTTAGGAGATTTGTAGTTCACAGCATGCTTTGCGTGGGATTGAATTAAGAGAGAGAAATGTTGACAATAAAAGTAATCTTAGATGTTTAAAGTTAACAGAAAGACTTGGTAGAGTTTAATCGTCACTTTAGTTTGAAGATTTTCATGTAATGCTTTGAGTTTTGAGATTACCACCTTGCAGAAGCAGCCATGCTTTGGGTGTTGGCAGCTTAATTAGCAAAAAATGCAATTTGTTGCTTTGCTCAGTGAGCAATAACTGCCCTAAAATGAGTTCCGAGATCTCAATCAACTGTATATGTAATTCATGAAATATGCTTAAATATGGCTCTTTAAGTTTATTTACAACAGGATAACTTTAAATAAAACTAAGACACTTCAAAATGTGCAACACATACAGTAATAGACATACATGAGAGTTTAAGTTAAATAAAAATACAAATGTATTTAAACTTTTATATGATATAATCATGTTGGACAAACCCAATTGCATTTAATTGTGTGTATATATATATATTTATTTATTTATTTATGTTTTAGTTGGTGCTAAACAAATTTATTGGATGAAAATCCTGCCCTCAAATAAAATTGAGTTCACCAAATTAGTTTTTTTTTTTTTGAGTGCATATCATATGTCGTTAAAAGTGGATGGAGAATCGAATCGAAAATTGTTTTACAAAAGCGCAGGTAAATATTATGTCATGCTATATACAGTGTAAGTCAGAATTATTAAACCCCCCAAACTTATTAGCCCCCCTGTTTATTTTTTTCCCCAATTTCCCCAATAGAGGATTATTCTAATGCACAGATTGCGCTGTTATTCCTGTATGATAAGCAGTCCTATTTTTGTATATTATTGTTTTTTTTTTAGACAAGGTGTGTGTGTGTATTTACAGTTTAAGTCAGATTTTTTAGCCCCCCTGAATTATTAGACCCCCTGTTTATTTTTTCCCCCGATTTCTGTTTAATGGAGAGCAGATTTTTTCAACACATTTCTAAACATAATAGTTTTATTAACTCATTTCTAATAACTGATTTATTTTATCTTTGCTTTTAGGATACTAGTATTTAGCTTAAAGTGCCATTTAAAGGCTTAACTAGGTTAATTAGGTTAACTAGGCAGGTTAGGGTAATTAGGCAAGTTATTGTATAACGATAGTTTGTTCTGTAGACTATCGAAAAAAATTATAGCTTAAAGGGGCTAATAATATTGACATTAAAATGGTTTAAAAAATTTAAAACATGCAAAGAAGCTTTACAAAAGGTGCACATTATTGCATTACAAACAAATAAAAAAAAATGTAAGTTTATAGTTACCATAACGTTATTAGTTACTAATAACTTTAACTAACTAGTAACTTCCGACATAGCAAAATATCTTTGGCCCAGCTCTGGTCCACACAATCAGCTTTTGCTTGGCCCACATGCCGCAGTGAATTACGGAACATGAATGGACCAAGTCTGGACCAAGTCTGGCTTCCAGACAAGGGCCAAACATGGACCATATCTGGGCCAAGTCTCAGCCAAGTTATTAACCCATAACTGAGCCTGAACTGGGCCAAATATGTTAGTGTGTCACGACTGCAATGAAATTGATAAACCCATGAATCATTGCACTTTAGGCTTGCTATGGGTGTGCTTTTTCTCAAAGCGATTTGATTGGTAGAATTTTTTTTTCTTTATTTGAAATAATAAAAATATGTTTTAAATGTGGGTCAAGATAGGCAAAACTTACATGGCCCACATATCAATTATTAACATCTGGGCCAAATACTACATTTTACATCTGGCCCAAGTATTGTGTGCCGCCTTAAAGATGGTGCCATCTCTGCCAAACCAGGGCCATGTTCGGCCCACATTCTGTATGCCAGTGCCGGATGAATGCCTGCTGTGCCAGATTCATGCCAAATCTGGGCCAGAATTCTTGGCTACCTGGGTTAAACAGTTAAACTTATTATATATAAATATAGTTAACCTGCAGTTATATAGTATATAGGTGACGTCTACTGTATGTGTACATGTTTAATGAAGTTTACTTGTTTATTAAGTATCTTGTGTATTACTGTATCTATGTCACAGTTGTCAGACTGTATGATACGTCAAAAACACACACAAGAAGATTCATATGGAGTTTTGCGTCATCAAAATATATCAGATTGTGAAACTGATCATCTATTCTTGCGATACAGAATGAGGTTCTGTATCCGCTTCTTTTTTTAATCCATGTCACGATACAGGACATGTCCTACGAGCTCTCCTTTTCACTTTATAACTCAATCAGTTTCTCTTCTTGATCTTCTGTCCCCCCGACTCGTTTGAGGTGGTTTGCGCTAATCGTGTCATCAGATTTGTTGCTCACATTGGTTTGATGGCGGTCATAGTTGAAGTCACACATCAAATCTTCTCACACTGACAGGATTTCATCATAGGAAGAATTTGCAGTGGCTATTAATCGGTGAACAAGTCAAAGTAAGCAAAGACTACAGATTTTAGTCGAGGATTATATGAATATTTGATATAATTTCATACAATGTAAAAATGCAGGGTTCCACACAATCCATTTATGTTGTCCCATGTTGTCGATTAAGTTTACATAACAAATGTAAGTGGACTGAACATAAAACAATTAAGTTGAACCAAGAGTTGTGTTGTTTCAGCTCATTTTAAATAAGTAGTTTGAACAAGCAGCAAAAATTAATTATTGAGTGTATAATAGGGTGACACAGGGATGGACCAAGAACCAGTCGGGAGCACAGGGCATGGAAAAAGTCAATGTTTTATATTTATATAGCCATATTGTCATCAGATTAAAGGCAAAGTCATTTAAATGTGAAGCTGTACTTGGATATTGCAAACAAAAATAAAAAATAGCTATAAGACTACCATGCAAAATGTTTGTTTATTCAATACAAGTAATGGTTTGCTAGTCTCTATCTAAAAATTCCAAGCGTACATAATTAAAACACTACATTTTAGCGTTTACTGCAGACTATTTGTGTAAATGATTGTGGCTTTAATCTTGAAAACAACAGGAAAAATATTAACAAAGATTTCTATTTTAAGAAGTGTGGTTGTATTGTGGCTGAATACCTATAAGCACAAACTCTAAGAAGCTTTCAACATACACTACCAGTCAAAAGTTTGGGGTCTTTTTTTTTTCATGTTTTCTTTTTTTCTTTTTCATCAAGGTGACATTTATTAAATGTAAAAAAAAAAAACATGTTATATTGTTAAATACATATTAATTATATATTTATTTATTACTTATTTTATGTATTTTTAAATTAAATTATTAGTCCAGTTGTTATTGCTTTTATTACTATTACCATTAATAATAATAATAATAATAATAATAATAATAATAATAATAATAATAATAATAATTAATATTAGAGTGATTTCTGAAGGATCATGTGACTGTAGACTGGAGTAATGAAGCTGAAAATTCATCTTTAAATTCACTGGAATAAACAACTAAATTAAATGATAAACTACTTTTGAACAGTTATTTTATAGTGCAATAACATTTCACAATTTTACAATTTGTACTGTATTTATAATAAAATAAATGCAGCCTTGGTGAGCAGGAGAAGCTTATTTTAAAACATTTAAAAACCCTACTGACCCCAAACTTTTTACCGGTAGTGTATATTAATGTATTTCAATATGCAATTTATATATATAGCCCTATGTAATTATAAGTCTATACTTAACTATGAACAGTCAAATTGTCTGCTGCTTATGAGTTCGCGCTTTAGTTTTTTAAACTGTGAATTTGAAAGCGCTCTAATCCAATGGCGTTAAGTGTAGAGCTGCTCAATTTTGGAAAAATATCTAAATCAAGATTATTTTTGTAAAAACTTTACCCAAAATTATTTAAAGAGGAACTATTATGCCCTGATGAAGATGTAAAATAAGTCTCAGATGTCACTAGAGTGTGTATGTCAAAAGAGTGTACTCAAAATACTACGCAAAAAAAATTTCATACCTTTTAAACTGCTTATTTATTGATATACTTACTGTATGTGTGGCAAGATAACCGGTTTCAAGATTTACTGCATTACTGATTTACTTTATCCAAGGTTATCATTCCATCAGAATCTTATACCGGCCCGTGCCTACACTCGTAAACTAGCAGTTTTCTGTAATTTGTGATTCATGTTTTTATTTTTTCCATTTATTTCTGTTTTTAAATTGTATTATGGGATCTTGATCTTTCTTCCAGCAACTTTTAAACCTTCAAAGGTTAGAAAAAGGGACTTTTATGAACATGTTTACTTGTTTAAAGTGATATATTGTCTGGGTTGGTGTATATTATGCTACAAAAACCTTGTAATAAACCACCATTTTACAAACATATTTCTCTATTTATTATGTCTTATGCATTATATTATTTCAAACTACTAAAATGTCAATAAAAGTCACTTTGTTAAACTGTAGAGTTGAATTTTCAACATTAAAAGTCGACAGAGCAGAGATCATTATCCCATAATGCAATTCAAATACCGTAAATAAATACAGAAAGTGTTAATTAACATATTTTCTAGAGTGTAATGTGCATTGTGTAAAGTGCTGTAGAAATCGCACCTGCAGTGGGTCTGTGGGCACATGCATCAGGTGAGGAGGTCTGTCTACGTGATGCTGCTGTCCTCCATTGCTCTCCTGCTCATAAATGACATCTCGCTCCACTTGGGACAAGCTGAGGAAGCGGCGGATCATGGACAGGTTCTCCCAGAGCGTGCGGTTCTCTGGGGACGGGTCCTCTTTCCAGCGCAGCAACTCACACAGCCAGCCCTGCAGGACAACAGACAAACAAACTTTTATCTTTGCCATGATGACAGCACATAATATTTGACTAGATATGTTTCAAGATACTAGTATTCAGCTTAAAGTGACATTTAAAGGCTTAACTAGGTTAACTAGGCAAGTTAGGGTAATTAGGCAAGTCATTGTATAATGATGGTTTGTTTTGCAGACAATCAGAAAAAAAATAATGCTTAAAATGGTTTAAAAAAAAAAAAACTGCTTTTATTCAAGCCAAAATAAAACAAATAAGACTTTCTCCAGAAAGTCTTCACCCTCTCTTCGTGTTTCGGTTGAGTTTATGTCAAACATCGAATAAAAATGCACATTTTAAAAGCACTTCATGGGACCTTTAAGATTCACACTCTTAGAATATAAATTACAATACAATTCTAACTTCAGGTAATGAAAATAGTGTACACAGACCACATCCAATGGAATCATGTGAAATGTGAAAAGAAACAAGTTCTGGTTAAAACAAAACCACTTGAAGATGTTTCCTGTCATGTACACTACTGTTTCAAAAGTTTGCGGTTGGTAGGATTTGTAAAAATATTTTGAGCCTCTTATGCATAACATATCGTCACCTTGACATTATAAGGTTCTATCTGCGTTCTGAATGATTTTGAGATACTGAGCTTTTGCATTCCATAGCAAACAGTATGTGTGTAACATTTGTTTTTTAAATAAAAAGCCTTAAAATGTAAACCACTTATAAAACAACTTTCCATAATGTAAATAAGTTGTAATTTAATAAGAATATGTCAATAACTCAATTTTGACAAAGATGTCAGATATAACCTTATAATTCTAAGGTGACTAAATGGCTGCATGCTTTTATTAGCTGAATTTTCTCAAGTCGTCAGTGTCCCAGAATAGTTAATGGAATTGTTAAGGAACTGGAAAAGTAATCAGACCAATTATGAACTCCTTTTAACACCAATGTCTAATATAAAAATAGCAAATTGCAAGTTTTAGGAAAGTAGTACACAGAAATAACAAATAGTGTAAAGTGATCACCGTCTGTGAAAAATGTGAAGAAAAGAAATCTAGTTAAAATGAAACTGAAAATGTTATATTGGTATGTTTCCTGTCATGAACACTACTTTCTAGTCTGTAATACACACACACACACACACACACAAATAAATTTAATATTCTTCTTCTTCTTCTTATTATTATTATTATTATTATTATTATTATTATTATTATTTATGTCATGCTCACATATACTTCATTTATTAATCAAAACACAATCAAAACCCTACAGCAGGCTTCACCAATCTCGTTCCTGAAGGTCCGGTGCCCTGCAGGGTTTAGTTCCAACTTGCCTCAACACACCTGCCTGGGTGTTTCAAGTATACCTAGTAAGACCTTGATTAGCTTTTCAGGTGTGTTTGATTAGGGTTGGAGCTAAAACCTACAGGACACCGGACCTCCAGGAACAAGTTTGGTGATCCCTGCCCTACAGTATTGCAATGTAGCAGTATTACACTCTTTTCCATTTTCAATTTATTTAAAAATGTAATTTATTTATGCCATAAAAACCTTCATTTTCTTCATCATTTCTCCTACAACAATCATTAACAGAATTGAATATTATTGCCTTTTAAAATAACAATTTTATATTTTTAAATATCTTTAAATATAATATTTTTTCACCATGAAATCTGAATTTTCATGATCAATTCTCTAGTTTTGGAAGTCACATGACTACAATAATCTTGAAAAGCTAAAATCACCATTTTCTGCATTAAAATATAATTAATTTTCTGCCATGAAAAGCTAGATTTTAGTCTACAAGAATCATTAATGGAACTGAATATCATTACAGTTTCTATATTACAATATAATTTATTTTCACCACAAAAACTGAATTTTCATGATAATTTCTCCAGTTTTTAGTGTCACGCAACTATAAAAATCATTAATTTAATTGAATATTATTGCCATTTAAAATAACACAATTGATATTTTTAAATTATCTTTAAATATAACATATTTTTACCACAAAAAGCAGAATTTTCATGATCGTTTCTCTAGTCTTTGAAATTGCATGACTACAATTATCATGAAAGCAACTGAATATTATTGACAATTAAAATGACCATTTTCTGTATATAAATATAATTTACTTTCACCATTTTCCCAGTGATGGGTTGCACCTGGAAGGGCATTGGCTGTGCAAAAACATATGCTGGATATGTTGGCGGTTCATTCCGCTGATAAATAAAGGAACTAAGCCAAAGGAAAAATAACGATTTAATGAATTTTCACCAAGAAAAGCTGAATTTTCATTATCATTTCTCCATTTTTTAATGTCACACGACTACGAGAATCAATATTAGAATTAAATATTATTGCCACTTAAAATAACACAATTTATATTTTTTAATTATCTTTAAATATAATATATTTTTACCACAAAAAGCAGAATTTTCATGATCGTTTCTCCAGTCTTTGAAATTGCATGACTACAATAATCATGAATGGAATTGAATATTATTCCCAATTAAAATGACCATTTACTATATTAAAACATGGTTTATTTTCACCAAGAAACGCTGGGTTTTCATTATCATTTCTCCAGTTTTTAGTGTCACATGACTACAAGAATCATTAATATAATTGAATATTATTGTCATTGAAAAAAAAATTCATTTATTTTCCTTTGGCTTAGTCTTTATTCATCAGGGGTCACCACAGTGGAATGAACCGCCAACTTATCCAGCATGTTTTACACAGGAGATGCTTTTTCAACTGCAACCCAGTACTGGGAAACACCCATACACACTCATACACTACTGCCAATTTAGTTTACTCAATTCACCTATAGCGCATATGTTTGGACTGTGGGGGAAACCCACGCCAACACGGGGAGAACATGCAAACTCCACATAGAAGTGCCAACTGGCCCAGCCAGAATTCAAACCAGCGATCTTCATGTTGTGAGGCGACAGTGCTAACCACTGAGCCACCGTGCCGCCCAATTTTCAATCTGAAAATATAATTTATTTCTAGCAAAAAAACCTTCATTTTCATAATTTCTCCAGTCTTCAGTGTCACATCGCTACAAGTATCATTAACAAAACTGTTAACCAACCAACAAAGAAGCCAGTAACCTCATTCCCCGTTTCCATTCCTAATATAAAACACAGCGAAATCCTCATTACAGGGAGGAAAAAGAGGAAAACAGAGCACCAGTGTGTGTTCCAGCAGTCCAGTCCTGGCACACTTACAGACGTGATGCTGTAATCTCCAGGCCAGTGTGTGGCAGCACCTTTCATTTACACAGGATTACACACATACACACACACACACACACACACACACAGAGCGCTGCATGGCAAAGATAACTCAGCATTTCTGTTGTCCCATGTTCTACTCCTCCCAAAAGCCATGTAAAGCCCCAGAGAAAGGCTCATCAAGCTCACCTTGTTCCTCTGCCACGTTTATTGTCGCATTTTGTTTTATTTGCGCGTACAGGGATTTGAGTCTCGTTTCTGCTGTGATGTCTGTAGCTGAGCGCAGTTCAAACACACACACACACACATACACACATACAACACCTTATCGCAGCCATTAAGCACACTATCAGAAAATAATCCTCAATCAAACATCTGCGGATAAAACGGCAAACAAATCCCACTGAGCCAAAAAACCAACCACCACCACCACCAAAAAAAAAAAAAAATGGTAAAATCAATGTGCAAGCAAACTGAAAAAAAAAGTCAACAGAGGTATTAGCATTAATGCTGCTGCATTATAGAACAAAAGCACAAGGATGAAGTCTTTGCATTGGACGGACACACAGATAGTGTAATGCTCTCCGGGGCCTGCAAGACCTGAAAGCTGTTTGTTTTTGTCCAATTGCATTTCTTCCACTGTCTTGCCATAAACAGAGCGCGCTCGCAGAAAGAGACATTTCTGTCAAACGCTATATAGGACAACGTGCATTAATGCAAGATATGAGGATCTACAGTAGTCAACACTTGAAGTGGTTCAAAAGCTTTTATCAAAGTTGTCCTAAAACTATTAACAACACCCATTCGTGTCTTATAGGTGGAACTAAACTAAAACTACAGGGCAGTGAAAATGTTAATTTTATTAGAAATGCCTGAGCTTGAGATGTTTTGATTCCAAGTGTTTGATATCTTTGGCAGGAAAAGAGACTTGCATAAAATAAAATAAAATAAAATAAAATAAAATAAAATAAAATAAAATAAAATAAAATAAAATAAAATAAAATAAAATAAAATAAAATAAAATAAAATAAAATAAAATAAAATAAAATAAAATAAAATTTGATCTAGTTTATGTCTCAGGACAAACATCAGGAGACTTTATCAGTAATTGAGAGATCTTTCAAGTGGCTACTCAATAAGTACAAGTAAAAAAAAAAAACAATACAAAAAAATAAACTTTATTGTCTTTAATGATCTATAACTAACTAAAGTATAACTAACCAAAGGAAAATTGAGTTTTTTTTAAAGAGTTCTTAGCTTTGTTTTGCATCTTAAAACACATCATGAGAAATAAATGCAACTAATGAGTCAAAAGTACAACTACAGGGCGGTGAAAATGTTAATTTTACTAAAAAATGCCTGAGCTTGAGATGTTTTCAATGCAAATGTTGGTATTTTTGGTAGGAAATAAAATAAAATACATAAAATAAATAAAAAAAATAAATAATTATTTTCTGCCGGGAAATTTGAATTTTCATAATCATGTCTCTACTCTTCAGTGACACACAGCTATTAATGGAGTTGAATATTATTGCTATTTCAAAAAAGAAAAAGAAAATTAAAATGAAAAGAAAACAAATTTGCAATGAAAACCATTTCTCTAGACTTCAGTGTCACATGACTAAAATAATCAATAATGGAATTAAATATTGCCATTTAAAATATTTTATAAAATAAAGCAAAATTTTAAAATAAAAATAAAATGAATTTTAAAATGAATTATGAAATCCTAATTTTATTTTAAAATCTAGTTTGGGTCTCAGGACAAACATCAGAAGACTTCAGCAGTAATAGAGAGATCTTTCATGTGGTAACTCAAAAATAAGTAAAAAAAAAAAAAAAAAAAAATAAACAAAAAATAAGCTTTATTGAATTATATTTATTTTTAAATCACATTTTCTTTTAAAATCTAGGGCACATTCCTTACAAAAAACAAACAAATAAAATAACAACAAATAAAAAAAATGTCAAAATAATAATCAAATCAAACAGATCTTAATTAATGAATTAATTTATTTTTCTTAAAAACCTTAAAATATATATTGTATTTAATCTAGTTTGGGTCTAGGACAAACATCAGGAGACTTCAGCATAAACTGAGACCTTTCATGTGGCTACTCAAAAATAAGTTAAAACAAAAAAAAAATAAAACAATACAAAAAATTTGCTTTATTATCTTTAAACTGAATTATTTATTTTTTATTAATCATTTCTTTTTATTTTTCAAAATCCAGGTACCAAAAAATTCCAAAATAAGTACCAAAATTTCGTACCAAAAAAACAAATGAATAACATTTCAAAAAATAATGTCAAAACAATATTCAAATATATATATTCTTTTTTAAATGATGTTTAACAGAGCAAGGAAATTTTGTTCTTCTGGAGAAAGTCTTATTTGTTTAATTTCGACTAGAATAAAAGCAGTTTTTAATTTTTAAAACCATTTAAGGGTCAAAATTATTAGCCACATTAAGCTATATATTTTTTCAATAGTCTACAGAACAAACCATCATTATACAATAACTTGCCTAATTACCCTAACCTGCCTAGTTAACCTAATTAACCTAGTATAGAAGTGTCTTGAAAAATATCTAGTAAAATATTATTTACTGTCATCATGGCAAAGATAAATTAAATCAGTTATTAGAAATGAGTTATTAAAACTATTATGTTTAGAAATGTGTTGAAAAAATCTTCTCTTCATTAAACAGAAATTGGGGAATAAAATAAACAGGGGGGCTAATAATTCAGGGGGGCTAATAATTCTATTAGTTATAGTATTATACTATATAGTATTAATTCTATATAATTTAAAGTCTTTAAACTAAATTGTATTTATTTTTACATTTTTTTCTATACATTTTTTATACTTTTTTCCTCCTAAAATCTAGATCACATTCCTTACCAAAACAAACAACTGAATAAAACAACATAAATAATGTCAAAGCAATAATCAAATCAAACAAAGAATATAAAACAGAATGCACAATAAATGAATGTCACAGTGCAAACAATCCCGAGCTTGTTATCAAACCCAATGTCATGCATTTATGTATTTAATATTATTTTTTATTTAACATTGCCATGAAAAGTGACCTTAAATATTCTTGACATGTTTTGCGTCACTCATTTACAGTAGATTATGTTCCCTCGGCATGTCCACGCAAAGTTCTGAACGGGTGAAGTGCTAGGAACGAGGGTCTCATCGGCCCACCAGAGCCTGCATTGTGTTGAGGGTATAAATAGCAGCGGTGCATTCTGATAAAAATATTTCTCTCTCGCACACAATGGTTGAATTCATGCGTAAGATTCACCCAGCTAAGCAGGATAGCGTGTGCCTATGTGTGTGTGAGGGCCGAGCGGGTCACAAGCTGCCAATGAGAAGCACAGGACGGCTACTGTGAGAGAACAGGCCGTGTTTATGCCAGCCGACCGCATTAATAACATCAGGATGCAGGAGTTCAGGAGCTCCAGACAGTTGCGCTATTTGCACATCACAGTCACATGGCACCATCAACACCTTTTTTATTATCTCATTTGCTGCTTATCGGACTCTCCGTTCAGCCAAGATTGTGCCAGGTTTAGAGGAGAACATAGAAATCTCAGGCAATGTCCACATGAACACTGGGATTTTCAAAACCACACTCTTTTCTATGGGGTTTTGCTGCTTGTCCACACGAAAATGCAGGATCAGGTGTAGGCATGGGACGGTATCCAGTTTGGGTTTGAAAAAGTCAAGGTTTTAAAACTTTAAATCTTTTCTGTTATACCATTCCCACATTATACCATTCCTAATCGCGAAATACATCCCAGGTAATATGTGCCATTGGTATGCTTTTTAGATCTCAAATTTATCTCGCGAGTGCCATTCACGCTTGCTCTTCTCTCATAGATCTACCAAAGGACGCTGTCATCTGACTGACTGACTGACTGACTGACCCGCCTTCGCTAAACCGAACTGACAGTGGTTTCAAAAGCACAGATTGACCTGCCCACCTCCTTTCCTAAACCCAACCGACAGTGTTTTCAAAAGCAACGTTTGACGAGCATATTGCCTTCCCTTAACCCAACCGACAGTGTTTTCAAAAGCAATGATTGACCAGCCCACCGTCTTCCTTAAACCCAACCGACAGTGTTTTCAAAAGCAATGATTGACCAGCCCACCATCTTCCTTAAACCCAACCGACAGTGTTTTCAAAAGCAATGATTGACCAGCCTACCATCTTCCTTAAACCCAACCGACAGTGTTTTCAAAAGCAGTGATAGACCCATCCACTTCCCTAAACCCAACCAACAGTGTTTTCAAAAGCACTGATTGACCCGCCCACCCACTTCCCTTATCCCAACCGACAGTGTTTTCAAAAGCACTGATTGACCCGCCCACCCACTTCCCTAAACCCAACCGACAGTGTTTTCAAAAGCAATGATTGACCCACCCACCCACTTCCCTAACCTCATCCAATAGAGTTTTCAATAGCACCAATTGACCCACCCACCGCCTTCCCTTAACCCAACGGACAGTGTTTTCAAAAGCAATGATTGACCTGCCCACGGCCTTCCCTAAACCCAACTGACAGTGGTTTCAAAAGCACCGATTGACCAGCCCACGGCCTTCCCTTTACCCAACCGACAGTGTTTTCAAAAGCAATGATTGGCCCATACACCCACCCACCTCCCTAAACCCAACCGACAGCGTTTTCAATAGCACTGATTAACCAGCCCACGGCCTTCCCTTTACCCAACCGACAATGTTTTCAAAAGCAATTAATATTTATTCACATTTGTATCATGCAGTAATAAATACGTAATTAAAATAAAATAAATACATAAAATATATATAAAATAAAATTTATATAATATAATTATATAAAACTAATTTAATAATAATAATAATTAAAAGTACAAAGTATAGTATGCAATTTTGTCTAGAAATAAAAAATAATTATTATTATTTTTACAACAACAACAATAATAATAATTTTATTAATAATATTATTATTATTATTATTATTATTATTATTATTATTATTATTGTAAAAATAATAATTTTAGTTTTTTATTTCTGGACAAAATTGCATACTATACTTTGTACTTGGTACACTTTGTACTTTGTACTATATACAGTAGTGCATAGTGCGGACATAATGTGAATTGTGCCGCCTGATCAGATGTCTCCAGATCAATGCTTGGTCCTGTATATATTATTATACTTTAAATATTATATTTATCACTGAATGAGAAAAAATATTGTATATAAACTAAATTATACACAATAATGTTACATATAATAATTCATTCCTCATATGAACAATATATAAATTTCATTACGTTTTATTGTTCTACTTATTAATATATTTGGCATTTATTTTAAGACAAAATGGCATACTGTATCTTGTATTTAGTACACTTGTGTACTAGCATAGACATTATTTGAATTGTGGTGTCTGATCAGCTGCCTCCAGATCAATGCTCTGTCCTGTATATATATATGAAATTATATGAATTATTTTTCTCATTCAGTAAAGTTACCTACTATACTTTGTATTTGGTATGTGTACCGTATAGTATGGACATGATGTGAATTGTGACGTCTATTATATATAATAATTAGTCCTTTATTTATCAGGTGATTCCACAGAGGAATGAACCGCCAACTATTCCAGCATACGTTTTACACAGCGGATGCTCTTCCAGCTGCAACCCAGTACTGGGAAACACCCACACACTCATGTATACACATACACAATGGTCGATTTTTCCTTACCCAATTCACCTATAGCGCATGTGTTTGGACGGTGGGGGAAATTGGAGCACCCGGAGGAAACCCATGCCAACACGAGGAGAACATGCAAACTCCACACAGAAATGCCAACTAACACAGTCGGGACTCGAACCAGCAACCTTCTTGCTGTGAGGCGACAGTGCTAACCACTGAGCCACCGTGCTGCATAATACATTATATAAAATGTTCCCTCATTCAGTAAAACTGCCTACTTTACTTTGTACTTGGTACACTTGTGTACTATATAGCACGGAAATGATTTAAATTGTGACGTCTGATCAGCTGTCTCCAGATCAGTGCTCTGTCCTCTCTGCTTATCAGTCATCACATCACTGGCTGCCTTTCTCAAAGCCGTCAGCAGGTTTCAGTAGAGATAGAGATACGGCCCCTATAGACCTGAGGGCTCGTCCTGACAAACAGCCAAACTCCAGCGGCGGACGCCGGTCACAAACCCCAGTCTAGGGGGGAGGGCAGATGTCAGCGCACTACACTTTCTTTCCCATTCTTTATAAATAAAGATGCTAATCCATTGTTATGGCTTGAGTCTCGAACGTGCTGAAGTTAAAAAACAAAAGCGAGAAAACAAACATCTTGATGTCAGGCAGAGGCTGCAGTGTTCGGCAGACAAAGCATTATTGTTTGCTGCTCTGCCGCCCCTCCTGAATCTGGCAGAGACTCCGCTTTTGGCAGACAGTGTCATGCAGATCAATCCCGAAGATAATACAGTATGTTCAAACCTGTTCTCATCTGAGAGCGTGTGTGGGGTTTTGCGGCTGTGCGAACGAACGAATTGGACCCGCCGCATGCGCGTCAAGTCCATCTGTTGGCTGAAATATATTAATGCCTTCGCACAGCATATGTGAATCTTCTGCAACAATAAGCAAAAAAAAAAAAAAAAAAACGGGGGGCCAAAAATAGGCCGAGTACAGACTGCCTTTTTGGATATCTTACTATGCAAATAGACCTGCTCCCAGTGTTTATTCAAATGGTCTTGGCATGCATGAGGGGAAAATGAGGCCAGTGCCCCAGATGAACTCTAAACACACACACAAACGCATCCGGTCCCCACAGATGTGGTCAAGCGGATGCTCTGCTGCCTTCGTCTGCAGAAGAAAAACATGCTGGATGCAAGTGTGCAAGTGCATCACAAACACTAGCCATCCTCCGAACACTAGGGGGCGATAGAGTGACCTTCAATAGGGCTATATGCATGGGAAGTGTTTTTCTGCCAGGGATGAACTTCCAGGGAAAGGTTTTTAATTTCATAAGGTGTCTTTTAAAGCATCGATATCATTCATTCATTCATTTTCCTTCAGGGGTCACCACAGCGGAATGAACCGCCAACTTATTCTGCATATGTTTTACACAGCGGATGCCCTTCAAGCTGCATTCCAGTACTGGGAAAAATCCATACACTCATTCGCACACATACACACACTATGGCCAATTTAGTTTATTCAATTATTCAATTCAAATGTTACACATTTAAGCGGATTAAACATAAAACTATTAAGTTGTTGTAAAAAAAAAAATGAATTGTGTTGTTTCAGCTCATTTTAAACAAGTAGTTTCAATAAACAGCAAACATAATTGTTTTTGAATGTAGACTTAAGCATTATGTAGCTGCTCAAGCATAACACGAGGTACGCAAACACAAGCATCATTAAAACTCCATTGAAAATACTGTGGTAAAATAAATGTCAGTATTATAAAGACATGGTGTGTGGATCAATGTAATTTAATGCAGTGTATCTCAATGCAATGCAATGCAAGATCATTGATTTTCAAAAAAAATTATAAAGCCATGATAGTTCACAGGAAACTCCTGAGCTGGCTTATTCAACAGTAAAAGTCCCCGAGGTTATACCTCATTGTCTGTTTTCCCCAATAGGGAGTTTTTAAATGCCTTAATTTGAGAGTTCACCAAAAATTAAATTGTCTTTTTTAAATTGTTAAATTGTTCACTTTTTACTCATTGTTGCAAGGTTTCAATGCTATAGAAATACTATAGTAACTTATTATAAATAGGGTGAATTTAGGTCAATTAGGACACATTTTGCTATTGAGATGACCAAGAAAAAGTGTCCCAATTTACCTGAATTCTCCCTACTGTAGTGTTTCTGAACGATTTTATAGTAAAATCTATCAAACTGTTTTTATTATAGTATTAACAACACTAAAGCACACTGTAGTATTTACTGAAGTGAACTGATTAAATGTGATAAATACTGTGGTATACCAATTTTACTACTGTGGTGTATTGTAGTATGATAGGCTATACTCTATGGTTGTAGAAAACTACAGTATTGGGTCATTTGTTTGCATTACTATAGTTGTTGTGTCAATTCAAGTCCTTTACTGTAGTGTGCTTCAAAAACACTGGAGTGTTTGACTATAAATTACTATAGTATTTTGTCATTTGGGTATGTTGAACACAAAAGAAGATCTTTTGAAGAAGCGGTAGCCATTGTGTGCACAAAATAAGCAGAGAACTATCAAAAATTGAATTATTCCAGAAACAGTTTAGAACAGAGGTATCCAAACTCGGTCCTGGAAAGCCAGTGTTCTGCATAGTCCAACTTGCTTTAACACACCTGCCAGGAAGTTTCTAGTGTATCTACAAAGAGCTTGACTTGCTGGTGTGTATGATTAGGGTTGGAGCTAAACCCTCCAGGACACAGGCCCTCCAGGACTGAGTGTGGACACCCCTGGTTTATAACATATATAACATATATATATGCAATACACATATGAATTTTTTTCTTCTGTTTAAGTATTTCCCAAATGATGTTTAACAGAGCAAGGAAATTTTCACAGTATGTCTGATAATATTTTTTCTTCTGGAGAAAGTCTTATTTGTTTTATTTCGGCTAGAGTAAAAGCAGTTTTTTAATTTTTGAAACACCATTTTAAGGACACAATTATTAGCCCCTTCAAGCTATATTTTTTCTTGATAGTCTACAGAACAAACCACTGTTATACAATAACTAGCCTAATTACCCTAACCTGCCTAGTTAACCTAATTAACCAAGTTAAGCCTTTAAATGTCACTTTAAGCTGTATAGAAGTGTCTTGAAAAATATCTAGTCAAATATTATTTACTGTCATCATGGCAAAGATAAAATAAATCAGTTATTAGAAATATTATTAGATTATTAGAGTTATTAAAGTTATAATAATAAAGTTATAATAATATAGTTATTAGAGTTATAATTCTGACTTCAACTGTATATATATATACGCATTTACATGAGATTCTAAGGTTTGCCAGATCGGCAGTGATGTCACGGCTCAAACATCAGCATTAGTAGCTGAACAATTTTGGCGGGAAATCGGTCCGAAGATGTGCGGTTGTGTCATTTGCTGTGTTTTATGAGAGTGGGCGGAGCTTAAGATCTATTTTTGTGTGATTTGCTCACTGCTGCTCTCTGATTGGTGGAATTTTTATTTTTATTTGTTCTGTTAAGCATGAAAGAAGATATTCTGAAAAAACCTGCAGATAGTATAGATGTCATTGGCCCATGAACATTTCCTGCTTGTTGTTAAACTATTTCATAACTGTAACAAAAAGCAACTGAATTATAACTTAACGTTAAAACAGCTGCCATAACATTATTTAGCAACATGCGTACCTTTTTGGATTCTTTGAATCTATGGAAATTAAAAACGTAAAACAGAAAATATGTTAGGACCATTGTTATTGTTCACATCCTTAAAAATAGTCTATATACATGTAACCATTGACATCCATAATAGGAAAAACAAACACTAGGAAAGTCAATAGTTACCTGTTTCAAACATTCTTCAAAGTATCCTCTTTTATCTTTAACAGTAAAAACAAAATAAAAAGGTAACACTTTATTTTGATGGTCCATTTGAGTATTAGTAGATGGTCTGCTTAATATCTGCTGATACTGCTCCTTTAACAGACATTTAACTATAAGAAACTTTGCAAGTACAAACTTACACTAACCCTAACCCCAACCTAACAGTCTACTTATAATCTAATGAGAATGAGTTGGCATGTAGATGCAGTGTAACTTAATTCAACAAACGCACCATCAAAATAAAGTGTGACCAAAACAAACTCAAACTGAGACTCAAACTCAAACAGAGCTCATAACATGTCTGTCTGTAAACGTTCGTAAGCTCTTGTTAATTTCTCAATGGAAAAATGAATTGATAATTATGTTTTTACAACCTCAAACTGACTTGGTGGGCAGGGGGGGGGGTGACTAGTCTGCATAGCTAACAAAATGTAAAGTATTTATTATTCATTCATATTTCTTACCATTTATGCAATGCTATACAATGACTTGTTTGGTCTTGTCTTGTTTAATTGCAACATGTAAATGTACAGTGTCATTTATTTTTGTTCAAAAATTCCCCCGGGGGTTAATAATACCTGTCTGTTTAACTATCTAGAAATCTCAGACAGAATGATTCTGTGCGGGCCTTCAAGAAACCTGCTAAACAACATGCATGACACCATTAATATGTTCCCTGTGAGGTTTATAAAGAATAATTTTAACCAGCTACCAGCAATTTTAAATATAAACAAGGTCAATTTGAGTGCAAAACACACTCGCTTTGATGAAAACCCTTCACAAAACAAATATGTTATCTTATATAGTGAATAAAATGAGAGCCAAACTTAAATTGACAAGCAACTTAGCTCAACCTAAAATACTATCTATACGTCTACACAACGTTAGCAAGGAAAAAGCAGAACTCCTTTCATCTGATGTCCCATTTTAATAAAGCTAAAAGAAAACAGACCCAACATAAAGTGTAAGTAGGTTGATCGCAACATAATTTAAACAAAGAGCACTGAGCCTGCAACGAGCCCTCGACACACACGCAAGCAACCTATGAGAAAACGCTAGTCCATCAATTATAAGCGTGTGATTGAGATTTAATTCAAAGCTGGAGTTTAATTGCTAATATCAGAGAGTAATTAAGCAGATAAATCATGCCTGATCTTATTGAATTATAGATTAAAACTGCATAAAACCTGCAAATTGTACATGTCAGCTCCAACAGCACTCTTAATTAGCACAAGTTTGCTTTAAAACAGCAAAAAAAGATATCAAGTCGTTAACTTTTATGATGGAAGCTCTTTAATCGTTTGAATTATTTTATGTTGGTCAATTACGCTACATGATCACTTAGGGTCATATTTTAGTGCTGTACATATATACACACAGTATAAAAATAATATAATGCTTCTATATGTAGCCAGTCATTTAAAGATTTAAGAGACTGGATTTATTTGGTGTGTGTTTGAGAGAGTAAAGCATTACTTTTTTTTTATTCAAGTTCTGAGAAAATTTCTTACAAATAAAAGTGTGTGTGTGTTTGTATATGTATTATAGGTGGGCATAGATTATTTTTTTTTTAAATCTAGATTAATCTCACTGTAATCTTGGAATTAATCTAGATTAAAATGGCTCATTTGAATTCTGCCGAAGGCGTTCAGAATATGTGTGCTACCCAAATAATGACTAAAAGTAAGTCTTTGAGAACGGGTTTCTCAAGCCAGGTGGCGCATTAGACCAGGGGCTCATCTCCTGTTTCCAAAATGAAGTTTCTCTATGATAAATGGTGATGAAAATAAATTATGTTCAATAAGATAAATGTATCACACACCTGTGTATTGCATATATTATCATCGCAATAATGATACTTTTTGTGATATATCGTGCAGCCCTAATATTGATGCACATGTGTATTGCATATATTATTATCATCATTACGATACTTCTTGCAATATATCGTGCAGCCCTAATATTGATGCACATGTGTGTATTGCATATACTATTATCGCAATAATGATACTTTTTGCGATATATTGGTCAGCCCTAATATTGATGCACATGTGTGTATTGCATATACTATTATCGCGATTATGACACTTTTTGCGATATATCAAGCAGGCCTAATATTGATGCACATGTTTATTGCATATATTATTATCATCATTACGATACTTCTTGCGATATATCGTGAAGCCCTAATATTGATGCACATGTGTGCATTGCATCTACTATTATCGCGATTATGATACTTTTTGTGATATAGCGTGCAGCCCTAATATTGATGCACATGTGTATTGCATATATTATTATCATCATCACGATACTTCTTGCAATATATCGTGCAGCCCTAATATTGATACACTCATGTGTGTATTGCATATAATATTATCACGATAACGATACTTTTTGCGATTGTCATGCAGCCCTAATATTGATGCACATGTGTATTGCATACATTATTATCATTATTACGATACTTCTTGCAATATATCGTGCAGCCCTAATATTGATGCACATGTGTGTATTGGATATACTATTATCGCATTAATGATACCTTTTGCAATATATTGTGCAGCCCTAATATTGATGCACATGTGTGCATTGCATCTACACTTATCGCGATTATGATACTTTTTGCGATATATCGTGCAGCCCTATATTGATGCACATGTGTATTGCATATATTATTATCTTCATTACGATACTTCTTGCGATATATCGTGAAGCCCTAATATTGATGCACATGTGTGTATTGCATATACTATTATCGCAATAAGGATACTTTTTGCGATATATTGTGCAGCCCTAATATTGATGCACATGTGTGTATTGCATATACTATAATCGCGATTATGACACTTTTTGCGATATATCATGCAGCCCTAATATTGATGCACACGTGTGTATTGCATATACTATTATCGCGATTATGACACTTTTTGTGATATATTGTGCAGCCCTAATATTGATGCACATGTGTATTGCATATATTATTATCATCATTACGATACTTCTTGCGATATATCGTGAAGCCCTAATATTGATGCACATGTGTGTATTGCATATACTATTATCGCAATAAGGATACTTTTTGCGATATATCGTGAAGCCCTAATATTGATGCACATTTGTGTATTGCATATACTATAATCGCGATTATGACACTTTTTGCGATATATCATGCAGCCCTAATATTGATGCACACGTGTGTATTGCATATACTATTATCGCGATTATAATACTTTTTGCGAAATATCATGCAGCCCTAATATTGATGCACATGTGTGTATTGCATATACTATCATCGTGATAACGATACTTTTTGCGATATATCGTCCAGCCCTAATATTGATGCGCGTGTGTATTGCATATACTATTATCGCGATTATGACACTTTTTGCGATATATTGTGCAGCCCTAATATTGTCGCACATGTGTATTGCATATACTACTATCGCGATAACGATACTTTTTGCAAGATAGTACAGTGTATAATTATATATTTTTATTTTATTTATTTATTATTTTTTCCTTCAGAAAATGACAAGATTAACAAATGTCTTGTAGTTTAATCATGCTTATTCTGATAATTTTGCCAAATTGACATGGCACATATTAAAACTTTATGAAAAAATGCTCTATTGTATTTTAAATTAGGAAAAAATGTCAAGAGTAGTTTATAAAATTAAAACAAAAACTCGAACACACAACTTTACCTTGCAAATCCAGAGAAACTCTGGACAACTGTGGTGTTAATTTTTTTTTTACTATGAATAGACAAGTGAAATATCAAATGAATGTTTTTCTCTATTAAAGACATTAAAGTATAGCCATAAAATAAATACAAAAAAGCACTTTTTTGTGGTGCATGTAATAACGAAAACCCCAAAGTACAACACAATCCTGAGTGAAAGAAGTCAAGCATGCACAGACATTTGCTGATAATGGAACGAATGTGCAGATATTGATCAGTCTGTCAGAAATACTAATCTATAGCAATGTCCAAAAAGTTGCAAGAAACAAGAAGACTGAGAAAAGCAGGTCCGGTCCGCCTGTGTACGCTGTGGGCGAGCGGAGCCATTGGCTGCAGTTAAATTGAAATATTTCGCAGCGTGTGTCAGAAGCATGCAGAATGGTAATTATGACAGATCTGATTAAGCGGGCGAGTCGGGGGCCGGGCGAGGCGGCTCCGGGCTGCAGGTGCGACCTTGTGCATTCCTGCGTGTGTAAATAAAATTAATTACAAGCATGGGGGCGCGCGGCGCGTGACATCGCTACGTGCGGGGAGTCCCACGGGGGGGACCCTAATGGAATATTTTCCTGGAGTCTAATAATACAGTTGGTATTGACTTGAGGTAATTAGGGGGATCATTAAAGCCGCTTTTCCCCGCGTATTTGCCTGCCTGATCAGATTAGCGAGAATGGGCCTCAGAACAAGCCCTGTGTGGTCTGACAGAGGAGAGCGAGAGAAACCGGGCCACCTCTAACACTACCTTACACAGAGAAAGAGAGAGAGAGAGAGAGATGCCAGAAAAACAGAATATGCGGTCATCGAACAAGTGTGGAAAAATATGCCATATTGTTGTTGAATATTGCGATAACGATATTTCTTCCAATATATAAAATTTTCCTTAAAAATGCTATTTTTATTAGCTATGCTTCTCATTTCTTGATTTACTAATAATAAAATAAACAGATCAAATATATTTTTCTGATTTAATTCTAATTCAGACTAAAAAAACTGTGTCGAGATGCAAACATTTAGTCTTTAAGACATTATAAATCAGTGAAAACCTCCGCAGATATTCTCAGAATCTGATTGGCTGTTGTTCATTATCCTTTATCATCTTGACTCCCACCATTTTTATCTCTGTGTTCACCTCTAGCTAATAGCAGAACAACAACTACTGGGGAGGCAGGGACAAAAATAGTAAGGCTGCATCTGATTGGTCAAGTTTAGAGAAACGACCAATGAGTAAAAAACAAATGTAATTTATCACATTCCTAATATACTATTATCGCGATAACGATACTTTTGTGATGTATCGTGCAGCCCTAATATTGATACACACTGTTTATCCTGCACATTTTAATATCTCTCACACTTTTTAAAGACAGCAAACAGATACCCGAACAACAGAATATCTGGTCATCGAACGAGTGTGGAAAAATATGCCATATTTTTGGTGAGTATTGCGATAACGATATTTATTAGGATATATAACATTTCCCTAGAAAAATGCTATTTTTATTAGCTATGCTTCTGATTTATTTATTTACTAATATTAAAATAAACAATTCTAATTTATTATCACCATTACGATACTTTTTGCGATATATCATGCAGCCCTAATTTTGATACACCCATGTAAGTATTACATACACTATTATCATGATTACGATACTTTTTGCGATATATTAGGCAGCACTAATATTGAAACACCCATGTGTGTATTGCATACACTATTATTGCAATTACGATACATTTTGCGATATATCATGCAGCCCTAATTTTGAAACACCCATGTGTGTATTGCATACACTATTATAACAATTACGATACTTTTTGCGATATATCATGCAGCCTTATGATTGATACACCATGTGTGTACTGTATATACTATTATCGCGATTATGATACTTTTTGCGATATGTCATGCAGCCCTAATATTAATACACCCATGTGTGTATTGCATATGTTATTATCGCGATTATGATACTTTTAGCGATATATCATGCAGCCCTAATTTTGATACACCCATGTAAGTATTACATACACTATTATCATGATTACGATACTTTTTACAATATATCAGGCAACTCTAATATTGATACACCCATGCGTGTACTGCATATACTATTATCACGATTGCAGTACTTTTTGCGATATATCATGCTGCCCTAATATTGACACACGCATGTGTGTATTGCATGTACTATTATCGCGATAACGATATTTTTTGTGATATATAGTGCAACCCCAATATTGACACACGTGTGTATTGCATATACTATTATCGTGATTACGATACTTTTTACGATATACCGTGCAGCCCTAATATTGATACACTCATGTGTGTATTGCATATACTATTATCGCGATTACGATACTTTTTGCGATATACCGTGCAGCCCTAATATTGATACACTCATGTGTGTATTGCATATACTATTATCGCGATTACAATACTTTTTGCGATATACCCTGCAGCCCTAATATTGATACACTCATGTGTGTATTGCATATACTATTATCGCAATTACGATACTTTTGCGATATACCGTGCAGCCCTAATATTGATACACTCATGTGTGTATTGCATATACTATTATCGCGATTACGATACTTTTTGTGATATATCATGCAGCCCTAATATGGATACACAATGTCTATCCTGCACATTTTAAAATCTCTCTCACTTTCTAGACAGAGAGCAAACAGATGCCAGAAAAACAAAATATGTGGTCATCGAACAAGCGTTAAACGACAAGAAAAAGGGTTCGTTTTGGAGGAGAGTGCTGCAATAAATCAGACGCGAAATTAATTTGCCCGACATCTGGGTCTCTGGTTCACGAATATTGTGCCTTTAATAATACAGGGGGAGCTGCAGCTGTTTCCCAGGCAACCTAATAACCAGGCAGCCAGATAAATAAATAAATCAATTAATAAACAGTCATGGCCCTATTTCCGCTCTCGCAGGCCCGCCGCTCCCATCTGCCTCACACACACACACACACGCCCCTGGGAGATGGAGAATTCATCACCGCAAACAAACAACTCTACAAAATGAACACCATAATGAAAAATATATATATTCTGTGGGAAATTGTTGGGGGCTGGCAGAATAGGGAGGGAGCACCGATCTTTCTTATAGGACTGTAATTTGATTTGCATCTGGTTTTGGGTTCTTGGGTCTTAATGAATGTGAATGCAGATGTAAGGCAGACATTACTGTAGAGCTGGACAGAAAACCTGAATGTGCCACTATTTGGCCTCTATTTGTGTAATACATGCTCCTGGTGGTCACACTGCGAATAATTCGTCAATCCATGTTCTCCAACATATATAACATTTGTATTTATCGTTTTTATTTAATTTTGACCCTGCATCAAAAGAAAGTTGCAATATTTTACAAGATATTTTTCAAGATACTAGTTTTTTTCAGATTAAAGTGCAATGTAAAGTCTTTACTAGGTTAATTAGGTTAACTAGTCAAGTTAGGGTAATTAGGTAAGTCATAGTATAGCAGTGGTTTTTTTCTGTAGACAATCGAATTGTTTAAGGGGGGCTAATAATATTAACCTTAAAATGGTTTTAAAAAATTCAAAACTGCTTTTATTCTAGCTGAAATAAAACAAATTAGAGAAGAAAAAATATTATAGGAAATACTGTGAAAATTTCCTTAATCTCTTTAATATCACTTGAGAAACATTTGAAAAAGAATAAATAATGCACAGCTAATAATTTTGCCCTCAACTGTATTTCAACTGTTGAATAGGATCAAATCTAGGGCAGGGCTTGACACTGAGAGGATGGTTGTGGTTTGCTATTGGTGGATGTTATTAGAGTGACAGGGTGATCTTTCTCCACCAATCAAAGATGAAAGGGAGGGAAAGCTCCACCCACAGGAAGAGCTCATGCACAGCTGATGCAGGAAATACAGAATCAGAACTACAGTCAGCTGCTTGCTAAACAGATGCAGGTGTTATCAGGGAAAGCAAAAGAGTCATTCTCTTTTTACTAGAAATAAAATCTGTACGACACCCCTGAGTGTATGATGATGTCATCAGTTTTGCTGGTCTATTTTCCTGGAACTAAGAATTATTTATTTAAATTCTTTAGAGGAAGGTACAAATGTAATATCGGTATAAAGCTGACTTCTTTTAAAAATATAAAATGCATTATGACACTGCTATTATTATTTTTTTAAATCACTCAATATTTTGTGGAATGAAAACATGGAATTAATTGTAATGTAATGTACTGTGGCAGTAAAAAAGGTTTTAAAAATAGTTTGAGCAATATTTAATAAAGCTATATTTAGTAAATTGATACTTATCATGTTTTATATGAATATTGTGTTATACGCTTCATTGATTTCTACTATTATGGTCTAATGTAAATGTGTCTTTATATTTGGTTGTGCTATTGGTGTGTATTGTTATGGTTTAGTGTAAATTTATATGTTGTTTATTTTTGGTATTGCTTTCAATTGATTAAGTTCAATGTAAATTTGCCTTTTGGTTTCCGATTATTATAATTTTTTTATTCGTTGGACTCCAGGACGAATAGCTACTACCTTGGATAAATAAACAATAAGCAATATTAAATTGAAAAGGTGTATTGCATATACTATTATCACGATAATGATACTTTTTGCGATATATCAGGCAGCCCTAATATTGATGCACACGTGTCTATTGCACATACTATTATCGTGATAACAATACTTTTTGCGTTATATCATCCAGCCAAAATATTGCTATACCCATTTGTGTATTGCATATACCATTATTGCGATAAAGGTATTTTTCGCGATGTATCGTGCAGCCCTAATATTGATACACATGTGTGTATTAAATATATCATTATCACGATAACGATACTTTTTGCGATATATATTATGGAGCGCTAATATTGATACACACATGTAGGTATTGCATATACTATTATCATGATAATGATACATTTTGCGATATATCGTGCAGCTTTAATATTGATACACACTTGTGGGTATTGCTTATATTATTACTGCAATAATGATACTTTTTGCAATATATTAGGCAGCCCTAATATTGCTATACCCATTTGTGGATTGCATATACCATTTTTGCGATAAAGGTACTTTTTGCGATGTATAGTGCAGCCCTAATATTGATACACACGTGTGTATTGCATACATTATTATAACGATAACGATACTTTTTGTGATATATATCATGGAGTGCTAATATTGATACATACATGTAGGTATTTCATATACTATTATCGCAATAATTATACATTTTGCAATATATAGTGCAGCCCTAATATTGATACACACTTGTAGGCATTGCTTATATCATTATAGCAATAATGATATTTTTTGCTATATATTGTGCAGCCCTAATATTGATACGCACCTGTGTATTGCACATACTATTATCGCGATAACAATGCTTTTTGTGTTATATCATCCAGCCATAATATTGATACACCCATGTGTATTGCATATACCATTATTGCGATAACGGTACTTTTTGCGATATATATCATGGAGCCCTAATACTGATACACACATATAGGTATTGCATACACTAATATCGTGATAACGGTACTTTTTGCTATATTGTGCAGCCCTAATATTGACACACACACACACACACATACACACACACACACACACACACACACACACACACACACACACACACACACACACACAGACACACGTGTACTGCATATACTATTATTGCAATAACGATACTTTTTGCAATATATTGTGCAGCCCTAATATTGGTACACACTTGTAGCTATTGCATATACCATTATTGTGATAACGGTACCTTTTGCGATGTATCGTGCAGCCCTAATATTGATACACATATGTGTATTGCATATACCATTATTCCGATAACGGTACTTTTTGCGATATATATCATGGAGCCCTAATACTGATACACACATATAGGTATTGCATACACTAATATCGTGATAACGATACTTTTTGCTATATTGTGCAGCCCTAATATTGACACACACACACACGTGTACTGCATATACTATTATCGCAATAACGATACTTTTTGCGATATATTGTGCAGCCCTAATATTGGTACACACTTGTAGCTATTGCATATACCATTATTGTGATAAAGGTACTTTTTGCAATGTATCGTGCAGCCCTAATATTGATACACACATGTGTATTGCATATATTATTATCACGGTAACGGTACTTTTTGCTATATATCATGGGGCCCTAATACTGATACACACACATAGGTATTGCATCCGTTAATATCGTGATAACGATACTTTTTGCTATATCCTGCAGTCCTAATATTGACACACACACACACACACACACACACACACACGTGTACTGCATATACTATTATCGCAATAACGATACTTTTTGCGATGTATTGTGCAGCCCTAATATTGATACACACACGTGTGTATTGCATATACTATTCTCACAATAATGATACCTTTTGAGATATGTATTGTGAAGCCCTAATGCTGATACACACATGTGTATTGCATATACTATTATCGTGATAACAATCCTTTTTGCTATATATTGTGCAGCTCTAATATTGATACACACATGTGTACTGCTTATACTATTATTGCGGTAACGATACTTTTTGTGTTATATCATACAGCCCTAATATTGCTACACCCATTTGTGTATTGCATATACCATTATTGCGATAATGGTACTTTTTTTAATGTATCGTGCAGCCCTAATAATGATACACATGTGTGTATTGCATATACTATTATCACGATAAGGATACTTTTTGTGATATATATCGTGGAGCCCTAATACTGATACACACATGTAGGTATTGCATATACTGTTATCGTGATAACGATATTTTTTGCTTTATATCGTGCAGCCCTTATATTGATACACACATGTGTGTATTGCATATACTATTATCGGGATAAGGATACATTTTTGTGTTATATTGTGCAGCTCTAATACTGCTACACCGATTGGAGTATTGCACATACCACTATTGCGATAATAATACTTTTTGCTATATATCGTGCAGCCCTAATATTAATACACCCATGTGTGTATTGCATACACTATTATCGCGATTACGATACTTTTTGAGATATATCATGCAGCCCTAATATTAATACACATTGTCTATCCTGCACATTTTAATATCTCTCTCACTTTCTCTCCGACCCACTGTTGCCCCCCTAGAGAGCAGCGAGCCAGGCGTTCGGTGACAGATGGCACTGCCTCCTCTTCCCCCTTCATACACACACACACCGGCCCATCGCCTGCCCCCCTGTACTGCGGCAGATCACTGACATTCTGTCTCATTAGAGCCCTGCTAATTACCTCTGCCTCTTCCAGGAGAGAGAGAGAGAGAGAGAGAGAGAGAGAGAGAGAGAGAGAGAGAGAGAGAGAGAGAGAGAGAGAGAGAGAGAGAGAGATGGGTCACTCTCATGGCTCTGGGTTCTAAAGGGCTTGTCATCTGATTGTGTTCACCATCACAGGGTGTCAGCACAACTCCCACAATGCCCTTCTTCTCTCTGTTCATGCTGAATGCCAGTCATGTCTGTATTAGTGGTGTTTGCTAAGTCATAGTGTACTGTACGTCACTACTGCTGTTGCTCATTCAGAGATTACAGGATTTTTTAAAAACCACTAAGCATACATATTCACGTCAATATGAAATCAAAACTGTCCTGTTGTTATGTGATGTAAATGCATGGCCTTAGCGTGAAGAATTCAGTAATGCGTGCTTTTGCAAATTATATATCAGTGGTTAGCACTGTAAGAAGGTCGCTGGTTTGAGCCCCAGCTGAGTCAGTTGGCATTTCTGTGTGGAGTTTGCATGTTCTTCACGTGTTGACGTGGGTTTCCTCCGGGTGCTCAGGTTTCCCTCACAATCCAAACACATGCGCTATAGGTAAATTGGGTAAGCTAAATTCTTCGTCGTGTATGTGTGTATGTCCTGGTCCTCCAGGTTGGGGGTTGAGTGTTGGGCTAATGACCCACCTCCTAAAAATTAGATGTTACGAAACACCAACATGGTGCGGGTAAATATTAACTTCGATATAAATGGCCCTGGGAGTAAGTATTTATTATATAAAGTTTGATATTTTTTGTGCTGTCAAACAATTAATCGCTATTAAATTAATCACGTCCAAAATACAAAATATTTGCGTGTGTACCGTGTACATTTTGTGTGTGTATATACACACACAAAATGCATATATTGTATAATATATTTGAATTATTATCACAGTATATATTATGTAAATACAAACATTGTCCTGTGTGTGATTCATCCCAGGGCGGCACGGTGGCACAGTGGGTAGCGCTGTTGCCTCACAGCAAGAAGGTCGCTGGTTCGAGCCTCGGCTGGGCCAACTGGCATTTCTGTGTGGAATTTGCATGTTTTCCCCATGTTCACGTGGGTTTCCTCCGGGTGCTCCAGTTTCCCCCACAGTCCAAAGACATGTGCTATAGGTGAATTGGGTAAGCTATATTGGCCGTAGTGTATGTGTGTGAATGAGATTGTATGGGTGTTTCCCAGTGATGGGTTGCAGCTGGAAGGCCATCTGTTGTGTAAAGCATATGCTGGATAAGTTGGCGGTTCATTCTGCTGTGGCAACCCCTAATTAATAAAGGGACTAAGCCGAAAAGAAAATGAATAAATGAATGAATGGGCCATCAATAAATTAATATTCAATAAATTATCAATAAATAACAATTATTTTAATTATTATGTAGTAATAAATTATTATTATTATTATTATTATTATTATTATTATTATTATTATTATTTATAAAAACTACAAAAATGACAAAGTTCATCTCAGCTTTTGTCAGAAAATAATTTATCACTGCCTCAACAAAAATATTAAACTTAACACCAGTTTTAACAAATGTTAATGAATTAATAATATTAAGAAGAAACGTTTAAGCATCAAATCAGCATATTAGAATGATTTCTGAAGAATCATGTGACAGAAATTATGCTAAAAATTCTGCATCGAGTTACATGAGTGAATTATATTTCTAAATACACTACCAGTCAAAAGTTTGGGGTCAGTTTTTTATGTTTTTTTTATGTTTTTTTTTTAATTATTCAATTTAATAATTTTTTTTTTTTAAATAGTTCATTATTTATTTAAATTTTAATAACTGCTTTCTTATTGTATGTAGTTTCAAATGAAATTATTACTCCAGTCATTATTGCTTTTATTACTATTACCATTAATAATATTATTATTATTAATAATAATAATAATAATAATAATAATGACAATAATAATAATAATAATAATAATAATAATAATGACAATACTACTACTACTACTACTACTACTACTAATAATAATAATGACAATAATAATAATAATAATAATAATAATAATAATAATGACAATACTACTACTACTACTACTACTACTACTAATAATAATAATAATAATAATAATAATGACAATAATAATAATAATAATAATAGGGCAGCATGGTGGCGCAGTGGGTAGCACGTTCGCCTCACAGCAATAAGGTCGCTGGTTCAAGCCTTTGTGGAGTTTGCATGTTCTCCCTGTGTTGGCGTGGGTTTCCCCGGGTGCTCCAGTTTCCCCCACAGTCCAAAGACAAGCGGTATAGGTGAATTGGATAAGCTAAATTGTCCATGGTATGTGTATGAATGAGTGTATGGATGTTTCCCAGTGATGGGTTGCAGCTGGAAGGGCATCCGCTGTGTAAAACATATGCTGGATAAGTTGGCGATTCATTCCGCTGTGGCGACCCCAGATTAATAAAGGGACTAAGCCGAAAAGAAAATGAATGAATGAATAAACTACTTTTGAACAGTTATTTTATAGTGCAATAACATTTCACAATTTTACAATGCGTACTGTATTTTTAAAGAAATTAATTCAGTCTTGCTGAGCAGGAAAAGCTTATTTTAAAGCATTTAAAATCATACTGACCCCAAACTTTTGACCGGTAGTGTATATTCAATAAAAAATAGAGTTAATGTAAATAATGAAAAACAAAACGTAAAAAAGAACAGATAAAGACTTCATAAAAGCAGGCTTTAACAATAATGTCATATCTAATTCGTGGTGGGCCGATATCGACGTTAGCGCGAGACTCTTACTGGGCGATAAAAAAATAACGCCGTTAATCTATTCTCAAAGTTGGGTTGGGAGCTGGGTCTATTCTACGCAAGCTATGATGACTTTCACCTTGATATTTTAGCACGGATGTATACCTGGCCGAATTGCACTGTAGGTGGCTAGAACGAGTCTTCGATCCTGTGTGTATTCCTACTGTGAAATGACCACATCAAACATGACGTGCTAACATGGATGCAGTTCACTAGAGTGAATCTGATTAATGTGAGCTCCACATCTAACTATCAGGCCCTTGTAGAGTTACTGGACTATGCGTTCCAGTAAAACATATACAAATAAAATGTACCGGGTGCTTTTTAAAAAAGACCGTGAATGAAAGTCAAACCTGTGAGCCGTCTGACAAAAAAAAGTGCCCTTCTGAATCAAATCAGCAGGATGCCCTTCAGGATCTTTCTCTTGCTTTGAAGACACTCCTGACTACGCTTACATGGACATCTGTAATCTAGTTTTTTGCCTTAATAGACAATAATATAATTAAGGTGTTTACGTGAAGTGCTTTCATGTAAGAGTTTCCTGTAATTTTGGGTGACTTTAACTGCAGTTCGGCAGTTTCACTTTCACTCATGAACATTTCATTCATGCCCCCGTGACAAACTGGGGTATTAGACGCAAATAAGGAGTAAGGACTGGTAAGAGTGTTATGGAATTTAATAACGCACGGCAAATGGAAAGAAAAAACTTCCGCGTTTCGCGATGTGTGTGTGTGTGTGTGCGGTCCTTTACTGACAGCCGCGTGTGTGGATCCTGTCAGAAAAAGTCCTATGGGAAAAGTTTGATCGCGGTGTTTACTTCAACAATGCCACTAACATATGCATACTCCACGTCTTAATTCCATTTCTGTTTAGTTCAGTTATGACGGATTAAGGTAATCAAAAATCGCTGTTTCCAGCTTATGTAGGCCTACAGTTCAAAATTCATGTTTTACAGAATAAACAGTTAAGCAGGTCGCACACCAGAAGCGCCGCTCGGCAACGCGCCACGCATTTCAGAATTTTAAACATAGGTTTCTATTAGAGTACACACACCGGCGCCGCAAGTCGGCGGCTGTCCAAGGCGCCCAGCCACGACTCAGGACACTATTCATTTTTCTGCTACGCCACAGAGCGCCATCTGATTAGTTTCATTTTAAATAGCATGCGAATGTGCGCGGCGCTGAGCGGCGCATCCGGTGTGTGACGCCCTTCAGTAAACACTAGTACATCTTATTGAACATCATTTATTTTCATCCAAAACCCGTTCTCAAAGACTTATTTTTAGTTTTTTATTTGGGTAGCACACATATTCTGAATGCCTTCGGCTGAATTCAAATGAGCCATTTTAATCTAGATTAATTCTAAGATTACAGTAAAATTAATCTAGATTAAAAAATTAATCTATGCCCAGCTATATATTTAATCTATCAGACTATGTAAGAAAAACAGCACTTTATGTTTACCCTAAACTTGATTTTATCTTAAACTCGGTTTACAATTTTTGAACAAAAAAAAACTTCACATAAAAATCATTTAATCAACAAAGCAGGCAAACTAAAGGTGCACACAAGAAAAATCCACCACTAAGCTTGCATTCACCGCCAGAATGTCCTGATTTTATGAATTCTGTATTCTTCATCAACATGAACACACAAATGAACAGTTTCTATGTTTCCTTTTCCGTTTACAAGCTGCAAAAATGCTAGTTTTCCTGTGGTTGCAGGAGGAGAAATTAATTGAAATGCTACTCGGAATATGAAAGTGCCACCAAATAGATAAAGCCTGGCACTCTCGTCCTGCATGGACGTGTGCCCAGAGAGGGGGACGGCATGGCTCCGATCCAGTGCCCATCCCCCAATAAACAGCACACACACACTCATCCGCAATACACGGGCATATGAGTAAGCAGGTACACACATGCAACGCTTCTCTTTAACCCCCTCAAACTACTGTTTACGGCTATTAAAGCCCAGGGGACGAGGGCTGCGCCTCCCCCTTCTCCACGGATCTCACAGAGGGCCGATCCTGGAGCCCTGTGGATGCGGAAGCCAAAGCGCCGGCCGGTTGCCAGATCCCCAGAGTGTGCTGCGGCTGGTGCTGCTGCAGTCCACCTCCGCCACGGATGAGGATTCCTGCACTGATGGTCGCGCCAATTCATCCGACACGCAGCCGAAGATAAGCATACGGCAAAACGCCTCACAGGACGCGCCGGCCAGGACCCCGAGCTCCTTCAGCCAGACACAAACAAACACAGTCTGGGCCGCCGCTTCACAGGAACGGGCCATTTGTTGAGGAGTTAACATTGACTAATGGTTAAAAAATAGTACGGAAGCATTTATGTAGCGTAGCTTGTATTCATAGGTTGTAATGTGTACAATTTTATTTATTTATTTATTTATGCACTTATTTATTTTATTAATTTATTTTCATTTCAATATTACATGCTGTGTCTGGTAATTTTATCTGAGTAATAATATTAATAATAATAATATATAATATTATTTAATGTACCTGAGCTGACATTATTATTGTGACTATTAGTTTATTTTTTTCCTTTTATTTATTTATTTATTTATTTATTTTTATTTATTTGTTTATTTATTTATTTATATTTCTTCATTTATTTATTTATTTATGCACTTATTTATTTTATTATTTATTTTCATTTCAATATTACATGCTGTGTCTGGCAATATTACCTGCATAATAATATTAATCATAATAATATTTAATAATATTTAATGTACCTGAGCTGACATTATTATTGTGACTATAAGTTTATTGTTTTCCTCTTGTTTATTTATTTATTTATTTATTTATTTATTTATTTATGTGTTTATTTATTTATTTATTTATATTTCTTCCTTTATTTATGTATTTATTTATGCACTTATTTATTTTATTAATTTATTTTCATTTCAGTATTACATGCTGCGTCTGGTAATATTACCTGAGTAATAATATTTAAAATTATTTATTTATTTATTTAATTCCTTCATTCATTCATTTGTTTATTTTAATTTATTTAATCCTTTATTCATTTATTTATTTGTTTGTTTTAATTTATATATTTATTTTCTTGTTCGTTTGTTTTATAATTATTTATTTATATTCTATTTTTATTCTATTTATATTTTATATTCTATTATATATTCTATTATTATATATTATTATATATATTATCTATTATTATATATTCTATTATTATATATATATATATATATATATATATATATATATATATATATATATATATATATATATATATATATATATATATATATATTATATGCTTTTTTCAGTTTTTTTGTTTTTTTTTGATTTTATGTTTTGTGATTTTCAATGACGGTAATCATATCACAATAAAAGCTTTAATGATCTAAGTACTATTTTAAACTAACAATATTTTAAACATTAATTTGAACCAAAGAAGTGTGTGAAATTCTTAAACGCAAAACATGGAAAGCGCGATACTAATTTCTGCATTTTTACTTCAGATATCTGATTTTGAAGCTCCACATAGGTTTTTTTACCACCTCAAAAAAAAAAAAAAAATGTAAATGCTTCTTTATCTTTTTAACTTATTTTATCCTTCATGCCGAATGAAGAATGCAGGGAAATGTAGTTTCATCCAATCGTACAATCACCAATCACAATGAAAACATGATACTAACTGACGAGTTAAAAAAAAAAAAACAATAATATGTGTGTGTATTTACTTCTTTATCTGTCTATGTTATCCTTCAAGTGCATCCACAAAGAATGCTGGGAAATGTAGTTTCATCCAGTCGCACAATCACCAATCACAATGAAAACGTGCTACTAATTGACGTCCCTCAATGACTCTTTAATTGACACGGCCCGACGCAAAGTGCTTCCCAATGCTAATTATGACAGGTCTGGTAAAAACAGCAGCGTTCAAAAGCGATCAGCTGCGTTTTATTTATTTATTTATTTATTTATTTATTTATACAGTGTGTAATTACTTCTTTATCTGTCTACTTTTGTCCTTCAAGTGTATCTACAAAGAATTCTGGAAAATGTAGTTTTATCCGGTTAAACTTTTACCAATTACAATAAAAACGTGATACTGACTGATGAGTTTGTACTTCAGAAATCTGACTTTGAAAAACAAATTGTGTGTATTTGCTTCTTTATTCGTCTTTTTTGTCCTTCAATTGCATCTACAAAGAATGCTGGGAAATGTAGTTTCATCTAGTCGCACAATCACAATAAAAACTTGATACGAATTGATGAGCTTATACTTCAGAAATCTGACTTGGGGAAAAAAAAAACAAGTGTGTATTTGCTTCTTTATCTGTCTATTTGATCCATCAAGTGCAACCACAAAGAATGCTGGGAAATGTAGTTTCCTTTAGTCTGCGATCACCAATCACAATGAAAACGTGCTACCAATTGACGTCCCTCAATGACTCTTTAATTGACACGCCCCGACGCAAAGTGCTTCCCAATGCTAATTATGACAGGTCTGGTAAAAACAGCATCGTTCAGAAGCGCTCGGCGGCCGGACATTCAGCCGGCGGCCCCAGCGGGCCCCTGCAGAGGGGGGCTGGGATAGGAGAAGGAGGGGGTACCAGCTGCCCGGGGAGCGCACATTACGAGATGGAGCCGGAGATAAGTGCTCTCCCAGGCCCCTTTTTCAGCTGCGTAATTAGCACAGTTCTTATCTGCTGCTCAATTCACATTCACACCAGCCATGAATGGAGCACACAGGCTCAGGCAGGGCTGGAGAGAGAGAGAGACAGAGAGACAGAGAGGGGGCTCTTTTCTCCCAAACCATCATTTTATATGGGAATCTTACTGGAATAAATGCCCCGGTTTGTCTTTTCTCTCCTCCACCCTTCTCGGCTTTGAACTCTCTTCCACAAAAACAGTGGTTTGTGCATCAAACTGTAATTTGGTGAAACAAAAGTATCTGGCACCGTAATCAGTGCAATCAGCAAAAACCTGCTGATATTTCCAGATAATTTAGGGCTTTTATTCGCGCCTCCCCCCCGCCCCAGTCCCCGACCGACATCAGATGTAATTGTGAAAATCTTTAAGTGTGCACATAGATATGTGAAACCTTTAATAATGGGGCTTCTTTAATTAGTTTTAATAGGCTAAAACAGACGGTAATGTCTCGCACAGAGGCCTGTATTCAGCAGAAGGCTGAGATAACGGTGTGGTCGTTGCGCAGCTGAATTATATAAACACATTTGTTTTATGTTGCAACACTGTCTGCTGTTCGCAAAGCCACAATAAAGCGGCGCAAGTCATTATAGTGCTGCGCTACCTGAGCGCCAGGATTAACAAAGCTCTCCTTTTACGCTTCTATCTCACTATCTGAGCGCTCTTTAGACTGTACACACACACACACAAAAATGCTTGATGGTGTTTTGTCAACTAGAAGAGCGATTGGATTCAAGATCCAAAGTGTATGTGCATGTTAAGGAACGACCTCAGTGTACAATGAAAGTCTTTGCTGTTCACACTGAAGGCCAATAAAGTTTAATGTAAATTATTAGCCCTCTGTGTATTTTTGTCCCCTATTTCTGTTTAATGGATAGATGAGTTTTTCAATACATTATTAAACATAATAGTTTTAATAACTCATTTCTAATAACTGATTTATTTTATCGTTGTCATGATGACAATACATAATATTTGACTAGATATTTTTTAAGACGCTAGTATTCAGCCTAAAATGACATTAAATAACATCTTAGCACATCAGTGTTTACGAATAGATTCCATCAAAAAGAACACGAGTAATCTTGACAAACAACACATCAGTCTAATTCTGCGTTAACACCAGACGCGGAAGAAGTGTCAAGCGCGAGTGATTTACATGTTAAGTCAACGCAAAGACGCGAATAGACATCCTGTGGCATGATATGTGCGAATGAGGCGGCGCGAATGATGCAATTTACGCAAATGAAGCGGCGCAAGTTGAACGTTTTGCACGATTGACGCGCGAATTGCGTGTTTCGCGCAAAGCGATAGAGTTCGAAAATTCAGCGGACATTTGCGCAGCGTTAACCAATCAGGAGCTTTCTCTTGTAGGGGCGTGCTTATGACGTAGCGCCTGTTGTTGGTGTCCCGGAGGGAAATCCTCCTGCCTACACAGACAACAGTTCATCACACTGGGCTCGGCTGAGTCAGAAGCACTGCTGAATACTTCCATCATCCAGGTTAAGTTTCTGGAGGAGTTTATGAGCTCACAGAGCTGGGTGCACCTCTGAAAGAATCTAGTGGACTCCAAACGAATCAATGCTGTTTTTCAGCCTTCATAAAACACATAAACACAGTTATTTTCTCAATAAAATCAATCTTAGTCATTTAGCAATGAAGCTAAAGTCACCGGGCAGACAGAAGCCCTGCCCATGACGCGAATCCGCGTCTGTTCTGAAGTGAATATAACGTGCGAATGAAGCGGATTTTGACGCGCGAATGAAGCGAGTAAACTCAAAATGTTCACGCGTCTATTTACGCGCGAATAGCGAGATTTATCCGCGCGTTTCGCGTCTGACGTGAACACAGCATTAAGCTACAACCCTCAAACAGCCATTGCAGCTAGTTGTTTTTCAATAGGAAGCTTATAAAGAATGTATATGCTTAATCTGTGTTGTAAAGTTAAACAGAAAATGCTTATTAGATATGGAGTGAATATCATCGTGATTACCAAACACACATGCATGCATTACTGTACATCACTTTTTTTTGAAAGGTAAGATTCCACAAAAAAACATCCCATCGAACACGTTTAGTCCACCAACACACTAGTGTTGAATTATGGATTGGTTATTTGTTTGTTTGTGTCATCGTTTCTGCCGGAGACCTGTTGTTTACATTGTTTACCATGTTACTTACACGCGAAAACGGCATCTTTGGTGTAAAAAGCGAGTGGATGTCATAGCTTACAGTGTTACAGATATAATGAGACCACGAACTGAATAAAAAGTCAAAGTTATAGTTACTAAAATCTAAACAAAGCAGTCGAGTGTTTTAACGTTCTGCATATGCTGTCTGTCAGTCACTTACTTCCTAGTTTCTAGTTTTCTGATGGAGCTTTTAGACAGTGGCTGCATGATTCTTTCAACATGGTGACGTTTATTCATGTATTGGACACGTTGTTGTTTTATAGCACTCATTATGTGACGCGACGCACCTGTAGCCCTGCATAGCTTTATGCCACAGCCATATCACCCTGCAGCCCAAGACCGGTTACTCACTGAAGCTAAGCAGGGCTGAGCCTGGTCAGTACATGGATGGGAGACCACATGGGAAAACTAGGTTGCTGTCGGAAGTGGTGTTAGTGAGGTCAGCAGGGGGCGCTCAACCTGTGGTCTGTGTGAGTCCTAATGCCTCAGTATAGTGAAGGGGAGACTATACTGTTAGTGAGCCCCATCTTTCAGGTGAGACGTTAAACTGAGGTCATGACTACTTTGTAATCATTAAAAATCCCATGGCACTTCTCGTAAAGAGTGAGGTGGAACCACAGTGTCCTGGCCAAATTCCCCCTATCGGCCCTTAACCATCATGGCCTCCCAATCATCCCCATCCACCGAATTGGCTCTATCACTGTCTCTTCACTCCACCTATAGCTGGTGTGTGGTGAGCGCACTGGCGCCGTCGTCCTGTGGCTGCCATCCCATTATCAAAGTGGATGCTACACACTGGTGGTGGTGTGGAGAGACCCCCCTCATGATTGTGAAGCGCTTTGGGTGTATGGCCATACACAATAAATGCGCTATATAAATACACAATGCATTACATTACATATGCTAACAATTCAAGCTAAAGGCAGAGCGACTGGTTTGCAAAAAGGAAACAAAGAAAATGGATCATCAAAAGTTTTACTATGCTAAAGGGGATTTGAGAGATTTTTTGAAGCGACAAGCGAGAATATTTCTGAGGACAGCTGATATGAAGAAGAGGTGGATGAAGACTAACTTCTGGTATTTTCTAACGGTGAGTTGCCTGTATTATATGACTGTCCTATACGTTTCAGTTCATCTGTTTGACTCTATTAGGAAAAGGCTAAACTAGGTTGGTTAGGCAAGTTAGGGTAATTAGGCAAGTCATTGTATAATGATGGTTTGTTCTGTAGACAATCAGAAAATCAAACATTGCTTAAATATTGACCTTAAAATGGGTGTTAAAAAATTAAAAACTGCTTTTATTCTAGCCTAAATAAAACAAATAAGACTTTCTCCAGAAGAAAAAAAGGTCCCACTTTATATTAATTGTCGCTTATACCTATGAACTTACACAGTGACTAAATGTGTAAGTAGTATGTACCTACAGTGTATGTACACACTGGTACATATTATTTATTTGTGCATTACTGGTGTAACTACACACATGAAACAACACACTGAATAGTATGTGTAAGGTCAAATGTGTAACAATTGCACAATGCACTTACATAATTCTTGTTACAAATGTGTACTTTTTTAGTGTTGTTACCAATGTCCTGTTTGAACTTACACATACTATTCAGTGTGTTGTTTCATGTGTGTAGTTACACCAGTATTACACAAGTAAATACTATGTACCAGTGTGTACATACACTGTAGTTACATACTACTTACACATCTAGGTACCATGTAAGTTCACAGGTATAAGCGACAATATAAAGTGGGACCGAAAAAATATTATAGGAAATACTGTGAAAAATCCCTTGCTCTGTTAAATATAATTAGGGAAATATTTGAAAAAGAAAATCACAGGAGGGCTAATCATTTTGACTTTAACCGTATATTAAAAATATAAATACTTAAGCCAAAAAGTAAACATAAGTATAAACTATTAAATAAATAATATATTAAGAAGGTTTCTATATACACAAATGTGTAAATGTTAAAAACTGGTGTGCAAAATCAAGCAGAGAATGAATGATGTGCAAAACTGTAACAGCATACATGTGTAGTAGTTGAATGGTAAAGTGCATATGTGCAGGTGACAGTTCGTTGTTACTGTTTACTGTTGACAGTCCGTTGTTATTGAAGTGTGACAGGCTGGTGAACGTCTGCTTTGAGTGTGAGTGTGTGTGTACGGTACCTGGCTCTTAGAAGCGGCGACCTTGGCGAACATGGCCTGGGACACTTTGGCCCTCTTCATCTCCTGCTGGATCTCGTCGTAGATGGAGGAGTTGATGTTTAACACACAGCTCTCGGATTTACCGTTCCACTCACTGCTCAGAGGATTGGGCTTTACCTGAAGAGTGAACAATACAGGTAGTTAGGAGATAGATAGATTTGAAGATAAAATGGTATGATAATATAGAAGTAATATAGAAAGTAGATGAAATTTAAATAAAATAAAATGTAGAAATGCTCCGGTTTCCCACCACAGTTCAAAGACATGCGTTACAGGTGAATTGAATAAACTAAATTGGCCGTAGTGTATGTGTGTGAATGTGAGAGTGTATGGGTGTTTCCCAGTACTGGGTTGCAGCTGGAAGGGCATGCGCTGTGTAAAACATATGCTGGATAAGTTGGCGGTTCTTTCCGCTGTGGTGACCCCTGATGAATAAAGGGACTAAGCCGAAGGAGAATGAATGAAATGTAGAAATATTTTACAAACTATTGTTCAAACATTTGGGGTCAATAAGATTTTTTAATTAATGGTTCAATTAAATATAGATTATCAAAAGCATACAACTGATCGAAAGTGACATATATAATGTTTCCTCATGCTTTCCACAAAAAAGTCTGCATAAAAATTATATTACTGATAAATGAATGAGAAATACTGGTAGAAGATGAATAGATTTGAAGGTAAAAATAAATAGTATAATAACTAAGTAGATAAAATTAGATAACATTTAAATACTATAAAATGTAGAAACTATCTATCATTCAAATGTTTGGAAGTTGTTGTTAGAAGATGGATGGATTTGAAGGTAAAAATAAATAGTATAATATTATAAAGCTGATGAAATAAAAATGAAGAAAAATGTAGAAATATTTTTCAAACTACCGGTCAAAAGTTTGGGGTCAATACAATTTTCTTATATTTTTAATAAATTTAATTAAATATGGATTATCAAAAGCGGGTGGCGCAGTGGGTAGCGCTGTCGCCTCACAGCAAGAAGGTCCATGTGGAGTTTGCATGTTCTCGCCGTGTTGGCGTGGGTTTTCTCCAGGTGCTCCGGTTCCCCCCCCCAATCCAAACACATGCGCTATAGGTGAATTGGGTAGGCTGAATTGTCCGTAGTGTATGTGTGTGAATGAGAGTGTATGGATGTTTCCCAGTGATGGATTGCAGCTGGAAGGGCATCCGCTGGAAAACATATGATGGATAAGTTGGTGCAATAACTTTATATTAGTATAATAATATAAAGTAAAAGTGACGCAGTGGCGCAGTAGGTAGTACTGTCACCTCACAGCAAACTGGTCGCTGGTTTGAGCCTCGGCTGGGTCAGTTGGCGTTTCTGTATGGAGTTTGCATGTTCTCCCTGCGTTCGCATGGGTTTCCTCCGGGTGCTCCGGTTTCCCCCACAGTCCAAAGACATGCGATATAGGTGAATTAGGTAGGCTAAATTGTCTGTAGTGTATGAGTGTGAATGATCGTGTGGGTTGCGGCCGGAAGGGCATCCGCTGTGTAAAAACGTGCTGGATAAATTAGCGGTTCATTCCGCTGTGACGACCTTGGATTAATAAAGGGACTAAGCCGAAAAGAAAATGAATGAATATAAAGTAAATATAAATAAAAAGAAAATACATTTTACAAAAACAGTTAATCAAAAGTTTGAGGTCAATAAGATTCATTCATTCATTTTCTTTGGGCTTAGTCCCTTTATTAACCAGGGGTCGCCACAGCAGAATGAGCCACCAACTTATCCAGCATACTGTATGTTTAACGCAGCGTATGCCCTTCCAGCCACAACTCAACACTGGAAAACATCCACACTCATACACTACGGCCAATTTAGCTTATTCAATTCCTCTATAGCACATGCCTTTGGACTGTGGGGGAAACCGGAGCACCCGGAGGAAACCCATGCAAATGAAGAACTGGCAACTGACCCAGCGGGGGAAAAAATCTAGCTATGTGTTAGGTATATAAATTATAAAAATAAACTTAAAAAAATACAACACAAATGTAGCGTTTCAGCTTTAATACTTTTATCAAGTATTTATTTACACAAGTGTACCGTATGCATGGATTTGTTTAAAGCAGCAAATCAGTATAATCAAGTCATGCAACATTCCTAAATGTTTGTTTTTAATATATAGGCATATTTATTTTATTATAAACACATATAGTGCAGTATAGTATATGTACAGTACACTTTTTTCCTAGTGGAATGTATACATACACACACAAGCTTATAATCAAGGACAAAATTATGCATCACAATTCCATAAACAATGTACCATATGTGCACTCACAGGAGAGATGCCCACTGGAATTCTGGGATTCCAGTCTTCTGGTCTCACATTGTTACACTCCTCTCTTCTGGGCTGTGAAAACACACACACACACACACACACACATACATGCATCCTTGAAACAATGGCCTAAATAACGCTTAATCAGAATGAACAGATTACTCTGGTCAGATTTATGACAGTAAAGAGCCAGTGAAAAGGCTGTCAACAACAGCACTCATTTGCATGTCAAGCATCAGTGTCTAGGTAGAGTTATTTTGTGACCATATCTAATTATAAAAGGATGAGCGTGCACAAACTTGCACGCACTGTCTGACGATCCATTAACGTATGTGGGAAACATACCTTCACATCTATTTTTATGGGCGTCATAAAAGCCTCGCGGCGCTGCGAGACGTGCCACCCTGCTGATTTACAGCAGAAAATCCTGCGAACATCTCACTCATATCTGTCAGCATCAAGCTGCCGTGCATCAAAAGATCTGCTTTATTCATGCCTCATACAACATGTTATCTGAACGATGACATGGTCAACTACAGACAATGCAGGAAAAGTTTGTCCCACTCTAAACCAAATGTCAAATTCTCTAGGTCTCACTGTCTAAAAAGATGAATTTCCTTGACATTTAATGAATAAAAAACAAGCAGCTATTGTGTTGAACAGTCTTTGTAGAATTTAGTGATTCTGCAATCACTGAATTTAATGCAAAATCAAGTAAATGGTGTACAATTGAGAGGAGCTTGTGAATTTTTTTTTTTTAATTGCTGCAGATTTCTCACAGATTTTGGACACAATTTAAACTTATTCGATGCAATCTACATTGTTTTATGATAAATATTTGTGTATAGAAAGTGCTCGATACGATTTGATTCAATAAGATACAATAATGTTATTGCGATAACAATATTGCTTACGATATAACATTTTTCTAGAAAAATGCTGTTTTTATTAGCTATGTTTTTTAAAATAATTTCTTTATTTACTGATATTAAAATAAATGTTAAATATATTTTTCAGATCTAATTCATTTTAAAAATTGTGTCGAGGCGCAAACATTTAGGCCCCTATCATACACCTGACGCAATGTGGCGCAAGGCGCGATGCAAATGTTGTTTGCTAGTTTCAGCTGGACGCAAGTGTCGTTTTGACGTTTTTCACCACGTTGTTTAAATAGCAAATGCATTTGGCCTCATTTGTGCACCCATAGGCGTTCTGGTCTAAAAAAGGAGGTGTGTTGAGGCTGTTACGATTACCAGTGATCCAGCCTGAGCAGATCGCTGGTAAACACCTATGGACTACAAATCTGCCATTTTATGAACTACAACTCCATACATGCACTCCAATCACACACACATGTATGGAGTTGTAGTTCATAAAATGGCAGATTTGTAGTCCATAGGTGTTTACCAGCGATCTGCTCAGGCTGGATCACTGGTAATCGTAACAGAGGCGCATTTAATAGACTGTTTAATAGACCAGCTAAGAGGAGGTCTAAAGTCCAGCGCAGAGCGCATTAGATGTACGCCTCGCTTAAACATTGCTTAATACACACAGGATGTAGAGCAATACGCAAATATCTTTACAAATAAAAAAATAATTAAAGGATTAAAATATTACAAAAAATTATTACTTTCTAGCCTACATAAATATAAAAACCACTGCCTTCATGCCTTCTTCATCTCGCCGGGCTTTTTCAGTTTATTCATGACAAATTGCTTTTGTATAATGTTATTATTAGTAGCAGTGTTATTTATTATATGCATATTTATATTTGTTTTATAAAAAACACGCTTAGATTTGCCCACCTGTCAGCTTTTAGACCATATGGGGCATAGCATGTGTGTTTGGATATAACTCACTTATACCACCACACTTCATTATTATTGTTCATTTATCCGTTTGCTGAAAATTAGAACTGAATTTAGAAATAGTTTTGAAACAAATCTTTGCGCTTAACAAACAAAATTAATTATGTATAAGCTAATGGATGTCTGTGCGTAAAACACCTTTCCTTATCCACGGAAGAGAATGAAAGTGAAAGTTAAGAATGAGGCGGCTCATCTCTCATTCTCACACTGTAGATGGTCTGTTAAACTGTTTTCTCGCTAGTGAAGCGTTCAGTTATTCCACTTACAAAGTTCGCCATGTAAATAGCAAATTCGCTATATTTACGATTGATGATTTTTCTAATGCTACTGTTGAAGAGAGTTTTGTTCAGTTTGATCATTTATAACAATTCTTGTGTCAAATATGATGCAATAAACTGTATATGGTTAAGAGGTACACACTCAGTTTTCTCTTTATAATTGTAATTAAGAACTAAGATGTGTACATTTGTGTATATTTTATATACAAAGAAACACAAAAAATGCTGCAAATATTGTCGTAAATTCTGACATTTTGTCATTTTAGGCTGCTAAAAAATCCCAATGATATTTCCATGATATTCCAGAAATCCCATGACACACTGAAACCCTGCTTTTTGTACTGTAAGATGGTGTAATTATATAATATATTGCTGTAAACACTAATAAAATAATTAAATTTAATTAATTACATTGAATTAAACTACTACTGTTTATTCAGGTATATTATAAACATCGAATGCATATTAAAGCAGAAGATTGTAGTACATGCATTAACACCAAACTCAACTAGAATCAACTCAGCCGAGTTTCATTCATTCATTCATTCATTCATTTTCCTTTGATTTATCAGGGGTCGTCACAGCGGAATGAACCGCCAACTATTCCAGCATATGTTTTATGCAGCAGATGCCCTTCCAGCTGCAACCCAGTACTGGGAAACACCCATAGAAAATGTAGTTTATTCAATTCACCTGTAGCACATGTGTTTGGACTGTAGGGGAAACTGGAGCACTCTAAGGAAACCCACACCAACACGGGGAGAACATGCAAACTCACACAGAAATGCCAACTGGTCCAGCTGGGACTCAAACCAGCGACCTTATTGCTGTGAGGCGACAGTACTAACCACTGAGCCACCATGCCGCCTGAATCACGTTTCCTGCATGTTTTTTGCTCACTCCCTACGAACAGTGTTCCAAATCAGCAACTAATGAGCTTCAGATCCAGGTAGAATGATGCCTATGCAACAAGGAAGCGCGCCATGATTTTGGAGCGCAGCCATCGTGTACGTGTCAACCAGTGCATCGATATGCCCTCTGATTTAAAAAAAAATTCACCAATTTGTACTAATATCATCAGATAATGGAGACTTTTGCCGAGCGCTGACGAATTAGCCGCAGTTGCTGAATAATCAGGTTACAGAACCATCTGATAATGGGATCTGAACAGGAAAGCAGCATCTGGTTCGCACACACACACACACACACTAAAACATGATGCACGCAAGCGCACACACAAATGCGTGCACACTTGAGTGAACACTGATGACATTTCGGGCTTTGCGCATTCTGTGTGTGCGAGGGAGTTTTTATCCTGTATAAAAGACTCTCCTCAGTCCATCACACACACAGGAAGGCTTTGTGTCCGATCCACTAAGACACACTCAACTGCGTTTGAAGGAGAGCGCGCTGGAGAGCGTTCTGCATACCTTTCCGGCCCTGCTTAGAAAGCTTCGAGCTCTAGAATGGCTGCAGCGAAAGAAACACTTCCTGAGATCTTGTGTTAATGCACTTTTGTTTTGGCATTCACCAATGATAATTAAAAATACATGATTATTACAGTGCATACTCATATATTTAAAGTGTAGTTTATTTAATATTAAAATAAAGCATCATTTAAAAAATGACATTTGCTGTTTGTTCAAACTACTTATTTAAAATGAGCTGAAACAACACAAATCTTGAGTTTTTATGTAACAACTTAATTGTTTCATGTTATATCCACTTAAATTCATCAAATTTAACAAGTGAACTTAATTCCTTCATGTTGTCCAGCATTTTTTACAGTGATCTTTAAACGCAGATTTCAAATGTTTTGATGTACAAACCATTTAGTTTTGGTACACACTAATAACTTGTCACATAGTCAAACTTTCAAACACTCAAAAAATTATGTTTATTGTTTTTTTTTTTTTTTAAACTACTTATTTAAAATGAGCTGAAACAACACATTTTTAGAGTATTTTTTTTGGGAAACTTAATTGTTTTATGTTCAATCCAAATAAATTTGTCAAATTTAACAAGTTAACTCTATTTCATCATGTAGTCTTATGTGGAGCCCAACATTTTTTTACAGTGATCTATAAAATGCAGATTTCAAATGTATTGATGTTCAAACTATTCAGTTTTGGTACACACTAATAACTTGTTTACTTCTTAATATTCATAATCAAACTTACAAACACTCCAAAAATTAAGCTTATTGTTTTTTTTTTCAAACTACTCATTTAAAATGAGCTGAAACGACACAATTCTTGAGTTTTTATGCGACAGCTTACTTGTTTTATCTTCAATCCACTTAAATTTGTCAAATTTAACAAGTGAACTTAATTCCTTCATGTTGAACTAATACAAATTAATTGTGTGGAACCCTGAATTGTTTACAGTGATCTTTAAGCGCAGATGTCAAATGTTTATGCACAAACAGTTCAGTTTTGGTACACTAATAACTCAATAATTTCTTAATATTCATACTCAAACTTGCAAACACTTAAAAAATATGTTTATTGTTTTTTTTTTTCAAACTACTCATTTAAAATAAGCTGAAACGACACAATTCTTGAGTACTTTTTGGGACAAATTAATTGTTTTATGCTCAATCTACTTAAATTCATCAAATTTAACAAGTGAACTTAATTCCTTCATGTTGTACCAACACAAATTAATTGTGAGGAACCCTGAATTGTTTACAGTGATCTTTAAGCGCAGACTTCAAATGTTTATGCACAAACTGTTCAGTTTTGGTACACTAATAACTCAATAATTTCTTAATATTCATATTCAAACTTGCAAACACTCAAAAAATATGTTTATTGTTTTTTTTTTTTAAACTACTCATTTAAAATGAGCTGAAACGACACAATTCTTGAGTTTTTATGCGACAACTTACTTGTTTTATCTTCAATCCACTTAAATTTGTCAAATTTAACAAGTGAACTTAATTCCTTCATGTTGTACCAACACAAATCGATTGTGTGAAACCCTGAATTGTTTACTGTGATCTTTAAGCGCAGACTTCAAATGTTTATGCACAAAATGTTCAGTTTTGGTACACTAATGACTCAATAATTTCTTAATATTCATATTCAAACTTGCAAACACTCAAAAAATATGTTTATTGTTTTTTTTTTTTCAAACTACTCATTTAAAATTAGCTGAAACAACACAATTTTTGAGTTTTTATGCGACAACATACTTGTTTTATCTTCAATCCACTTAAATTTGTCAAATTTAACAAGTGAACTTAATTCCTTCATGTTGTACCAACACAAATCGATTGTGAGAAACCCTGAATTTTTTACAGTGATCTTTAAAATGCAGATGTCAAATGTTTATGCACAAACCGTTCAGTTTTGGTACACACTAATAACTCGTTCATTTCTTAATATTCATGCTCAAACTTGTGAGAATGCGTAAATTGTGTGAACACTGAAAAACATTATTTTGTTTGTTGTTTTTGTCAACTTATTTAAAATGAGCTGAAACAACACAAATCCTGAGTATTTTTGAGACGACTTAATTGTGTTATGTTCAATCTACTTAAATAAAAAAGAAAAACAAGTTAACTTAATTCCTTCATGTTGTCCCAAAACAAATCAAATGTCCAGAACCAAACATTTGTAAGTGTATTTTCCTTTAAAGTAGAAATGCATTAGATATTGAAGTGCATATTTAATTACTCATAATGAGCGAGTCATGTGTGTTTGAAGTAGAAATGCATTAATAAATGATTGTATACGCATGTATACTCCAAAAAATATTTTTTTGCTTGTTCAATTTTCTTATTTAAAATGAGCTGAAAAAACACAATTCTTTAGATTTCATTGGGACAACTTAATTTTTTTATGTTCAATCCACATAAATGTGTTGAAAGTGTTAAGTTAACTTAACCAGTTCGTGTTGGGACAACATGAATGAATTGTGTGGAACCCTGCATTTTTTACAGTGTATACAATGTAAACAATTTTGAGTTGTCCCAACATAAACTGATTAAGTTAACTTAATTACTTTTACAAATGTATGTAGATTAAACCTAAAACAATTAAGCTGTCCACCGCAAAATACAAATAAAAAAACTTCAAGAATCGTGTTGATTTATTCATTCATTCATTTTCCCTTGGCTTAGTCTCTAGTTCAGAGGTTGCCACAGCAGAATGAACCACCAAATATTTGACCATTTATTTTACACAGCGTACAGCCTTTCAGCTGTTACCAGTATATTTTAAATAAGTAGTTTGAACAAGCAGCAAAAATCTATTTTTGAGTGAACTAATCATTACTTACGAGAATAAATAATCTTAAAGTGCATACTCGATTACTTCTGAGTAAATTAAGAGTCTACTTCCTTGAAAGAAGACTTATTAATGTACTACTAGTTTTGTTTTGGTACTCACTAATAATAACTGTAAACACAAATTACTTTCAAGTGTATATATTTTAATAAAAAATGTCTACCAGCACTTTGGTTTTGGGTCTAAACCAGGGGTGGGCAAACTGGGTCCGAGAGGGCCGATGTCCTGCACAGTTTAGCTCCAACTCTAATCAAACACACCTGCTTATAGATTTCTTGTGATCTTGAAGACACTGATTAGCATGTTCAGGTGTGTTTGATTAGTGTTGGAGCTAAACTGTGCAGGACACCGGCCCTCCAGGACCGAGTTTGCCCATCCCTGGTCTAAACACTGTGAAAAACTAAAATGTTTTTTTTAGATGCATACTTATGATTATAAGCATGAATTATTCCTCCAAATGTACCTACACTTAACTGTAAACATACTTTATTTTTAAGTGCATACTCATAATTACTTACAATTATGAGTGAGTTTCCTCGAAAGTGAAGATGCAATGAAGTACCCATACATTGGTTTTGGTATTCAAAATAGCTTTAAAAAGTACTTTATATATTTGAAGTGCATGCTCATAATATAAGGGGAATTTATTTATTTATCTATTAATTAATTAATTTATTTATTTATTTATGTATGTATTTATGTATTTATTTATTATTTGCATTTAAAAAATTTATATAGAGATGCATTGATAAATAGAAACCTTTAATTTGCTAGTCCACCAAAACGATAAAAAAAATACTTGATTACAGAGTTTAAACTTATAATTACTTTGTGGAATGTGTAAATTATATGTTTCTGCAATTAAGATGCATTTATTACTGATATGTTTGTGTATACAAATATAAAAATGCATAAATGACACAATTTTAGTTGTTAACAAAAAACAAATGCATTGTTTACTCTGTATCTGTCATTTTAAATGGCATGTCAGTCTTAATTTCTAAATACAGAGTTCAGTATGAGGTCGTAATGGTGTCCTTGTGGTTGTGTGTTAGCACATGACGTCATGTGTGAGCTCCTGACCAACACATTACTACAATACACTGTGATTTAAAACAGCGGTGCAGCATTTCTGTCAAACCAGACATACAAACTCCACTCGAAAAGTGATACTGCTTATTTAAAATGAGCTGAATCAACTCAATTATTCTGTTTATTTTAGACAACTTAATTGTTTTATGTTCAATCCACTTAAATTTGTAAATATAACTTAATCAATTTGTGTTGAAACTGTGTGAAACCCAGCATTTTTTACAGCACAGAATTGCAAAAAAAGTTGTTTTCAAACAGGTTTCCTTTTTTGGGGGGTTAGCAGCAAACTCTGAAATGCTTTTCATTGAGGATTTCAAAATCAAAATTACCCACAACAGCTTTAAAGTCATTTTGTTTTCCAGCTGTTGGTGGAGGTCCTCAGGATTTACACATTAAATTACACTCTAAACAGTAGTGCAGCATGTCTGGAAAACTAGTCACACAAACTACACTCAAAAAAATGAGTTTTTGCTGCTTGTTCAAACTACTCATTTAAAATGAGCTAAATCAACTCAATTATTCTGTTTTATTTTATTTATTTATTTATTTATTTATTGGGGGGGGGGGGGGGCTTAATTGTTTTATGTTCAATCCACTTAAATTTGTAAAAACAATTAAGTTAACTTAATGTGTGTTGGAATTGTGTTTTTTTTACAGCGTAGAATTGCAAAAAAAGTGTTGTTTTCGAACAGGTTTCCTTTTTTTGGGTTAAAAAACGGGCAGCAAACTCTGAAATGCTTTTCATTGAGTATTTCAAAATCAAAATTACCCACACCAGAAGTCATTTTTCCAGCCGTTGGTGGAGGTCCTCAGGAATTTAAAAAAATTAAATTACAGTCTAAACAGCAGTGCAGCATTTCTGGAAAACTAGCCACACAAATTACACTCAAAAGTTTTTGCTGCTTGTTCAAACTACTCATTTAAAATGAGCTGAATCAACTCAATTATTCATTTTTTTTTTTGTTGGGAAAACCAAATTGTTTTATGTTCAATTCAGTTAAATTTGTAAAGTTAACTTAATAAATTTGTGTTGAAATTGTGTGAAACCCAGCTTTGTTTTCGAACAGGTTTCCCTTTTTTGGGGTTAAAAAATGGGCAGCAAACTCTCGAATGCTTTTCATTGAGTATTTCAAAATCAAAGTTACCCACAACAGCTTTAAAGTCATTTTTTTCCAGCCGTTGGTGGAGGTCCTCAGGAATTTACACATTAAATTACAGTCTGCGCAAAGCAAATACTCTGACGATGACTGATGAAAAGCATACCTAAGCTAATCATTCATTATGTTACTGAGCAAACGCTAAATATTTGCGCTGAAACTGAGTCTGGCTGTTTCAGCTCCACTTACATTTACATAAGTGAGAATGCAGAATCTATTTAAATTCACCATGACCCCATTTACGTTATTAATGCACGTTTGTGGTCTTACTCTGAATGAATTATCAGCGCATGCTAATTTGAAACAAAATAATTATTTCGTGGTATTTTTGCTTTGTCTTACGGTTATTAACATCCTTAGAACAAGATAAATTTACCAGAGAAGCAAAAATATATAAATAAACAAACAATTGTTCTCAGAGAGTCTATTTAAATCTTTTACATTTATGCATGAAAGAAGAAAAAACATTTGCCAGATGAGATGAAGAAAAATGAACCCAGCTCAACATATATTCTCTTTGTCTTATTATCTTGCAGTATTTGCTTATCCAAATGAATTGATCCTGTTTTAAGCATGTGTAGATGTTTTATCCAGATATCAGAGAAAAAGAAATACTGTAACACTTTAGTTTAAGTCGTTAAGTAGTTTAAATACTGCCTTATTATGTCTATTATGGCCCGTTTCCACTGAGTGGTATGGTACAGTACAGTACAGTACAGTTTGGTACGCTTTTATGGCCGTTTCCACTGTCAAAATGTACCAAAGGTAAAAACTTTTTGCGCTATTGCTTTACAGAGAAACGTCAACTAGCGCGTATACAGGCAGGAGAATGAAAACAAAAAAAGCAACATTTTTAAATACACAGCCGAGACATTACAAAGTAATAATATATACATATAATAACGAGCCATGGTCGACCCGAGCTTAAACAAACCTTGTTGTCATCTTGATAAACAAAGCCAAGAAGAAGAGCAGAATCTACCCTGTGCATCACAGTTGTTTACAAGGCCTTCTAAAGTGCAAGCGGTTTCATTTTCTCGAGTGCGGGAGCCACGCGTCTATATTTAAAATAACAAACTTATTGAGCTGATGATAATAACGTGCGCGTGATTATTAAAGTGCTTCTGACATCCAATCCTTTCAGAAATGGACAAATGCAAGAGAGAAGAAAAAACAAGAAAAAACAAAGGAGCAAATGATTCTTTCAGCAACCTAAAGCATAAACAAACTGCCATGTTTAACTTTTATCATCACCTTTTAGACTGTTATGAACTCGGAATGACGAAATTACTTTTTAACAAGAAGCTACACGTGCTGCTGAAGATTAAAGACACAGATGAGAGGTTTGCACTGACTGTGGGCTACATTTTTCGTGCTATTTTTGAACCCAAATAAGGACTAAATGTATGCTGTGTGTAGTTTCTCATATCGGAGACTGTAAGGGTCTGTATGTGTTCATATATGTTGCATTTGTTTATTTATTTATTTTATATAATTAGTTACAGTAGGCTATATTGAACTATCATTGATCTGCAGTTATAGTCAAATCCTGTTCATAGAAAGGTTAGTAATGAACATTTATACACAAGTATTTATGTGTATAAAGCATCTGTTTTGTGAGAAGAGCTTCTCATATGATATGTGAATGACCCGTACAGCTTTACTTTGACATTTCTTCGAGCGAGAATGATGTCGACTGAAACTTTCTGTCGTACACCATGCCAACCAAAAGGGTACCATTGGTAGCCTTCTGGCAGTGAAAACGCAAGCCTGATAGAAGTGACCCATACCGACCCGTTCCGTTTCGTACCGTACCGTACCGTATCACTCAGTGGAAATGGGCCATTATAAAATAGGGTTGGTTCATCCAAAAATTTACATTTCTTCTTAATTTCCTCACCCACAGGTCATCCAAGATTTGGAGACTTTTTACTTCAGGAGAACATTAAAGAAGATTTTGAGCTGAATCTGTGGACCCTGGCGATTCATATAATGGCAGTGAATGGTGACAGGATCATTAGATAAAAACTGAAGTCCGTTGTAGTCCTTTACCAAAGCGCAAGAGCTGGTAACGCTATCATTCATATCTATCAACAAACTGAATCACCTGACCTCCAGTCCAAGCACTTTTGTCATCAAAGGCAACCAGACTACATTCGTACATTTGACCAGGCTATGGAATATAGCTAATGTGGTTAGCACTGTCACCTCACAGCAAAAAGGTTGCTGGTTTGAGTCCCAGCTGGGCCAGTTGGCATTTCTGTGTGGAGTTTGCATGTTCTCCCCATGTTGGCGTGGGTTTCCTCTGGGTGCTCCGGTTTCCCCCACAGTCTAAACACATGCGCTATAGAGTAGGTGAATTGAATGAACTAAATTGACCGTAGTGTATGTGTGTGAATGAGTGTGTATGGATGTTTCCCAGTACTGGTTTGCAGCTGGAAGGACATCCGCTGTATAAAACATATGCTGGATAAGTTGGCGGTTCATTCCTCTGTGGCGACCACTGATGAATAAAGGGACTATGCCAAAGGAAAATTTGTGAATATTGTACATAATGTTCAATTTCTTACACGAACACACCGATTTACTTCACAAGACCTCAGTGTTTAATCAGGAGCCATGTCTATTTGGCTTTGGACTCATTTATATGTGTTTATTTTTCCATCTATATATATACAGTTGAAGTCAGAATTATTAGCCCCCCTGTTTATTTTTTTCCCCGTTTTCTGTTAAACAGAGAGCAGATTTTTTCAACACATTTCTAAACATAATAGTTTTAATAACTCATTTCTAATAACTGATTTATTTTATCTTTGCCATGATGACAGTAAATAATATTTGACTAGATATTTTTCAAGACACTTCTATACAGCTTAAAGTCACATTTAAAGGCTTAACTAGGTTAATTAGGTTAACTAGGCAGGTTAGGGTAATTAGGCAAGTTATTGTATAACGATGGTTTGTTCTGTAGACTATTGAAAAAATATATAGCTTAAAGGAGCTAATAATTTTGTCCTTAAAATGGTGTTTAAAAAATTAAAAACTGCTTTTATTCTAGTCGAAATAAAACAAATAAGACTTTCTCCAGAAGAAAAAATATTATCAGACATACTGTGAATTTTTTTTGCTCAGTTAAACATCATTTGGGAAATATTTAAAAAAGAGATAAAAATCAAAGGGGGGGCTAATAATTCTGACATCAACTGTATATATATATATATATATATATATATATATATATATATATATATATATATATATATATATATATATATATATATATATATATATATATATATATATATATATATATAAAATCTCCAAGAACCACGGATTCAGCTCAAAATCATCTTTAATGTTGTACTGAAGAAAAAAAGTAATCTTGGATGACCTGTGGGTGAGTAAGTTTACAGAAAATTGTCATTTTTGGGTAAAAGAGGATCTATTATGCCCCTTTTTACATTGTAAAATTAGTCCCTGATTAGTCCTAGTGTGTGTATGTGAAGTTTCAGCTCACACAAATAATTTTTAATAACTCTTTGAAACTGACACTATTAGGGGTTGATCCAAATTGTGCTGTTTTGGTGACTGTCGCCTTAAATTCAAATGCGATTATGCTATTTTTCAAAAGAGGGGCGGAGCTATGCATCAGCATAGTGGCAGATCCAAAAACAAGCCTAACGCCCTATGCTAATGAGGAGGAGATGGTCACTAATGGGCGGGGCTTTCCCCCTCTGATGACACGTACAAAAGGAGAATGTCAATCAAAGTGTTTCTGCAGACTGTATTTATCAAGAGTGATTATAAAAAATAAAATTAATAAACGTTGACCATTTGAAGCTGGTAATATTCACACACTGTTGCCACAAAACTGTATTTAAACCCCTTATAAAAGTGATTTTTTGCATAATAGGTCCCCTTTAAAATAATAACTGTATATTAATACTTATAAATAATGTTCTTATTTTACATCCCAAATCTTATATGATATCCTAAACCCAACTACTACCTTACTAACTATTAACAAGCAGCTAATTAAGCTAATAGTCTTTATTTAATGGTGACTTCGTATTTAAGGTGACTTAAAATAAAGTTTTACCATACATACTATAACTTAAAAGCTTTATAGCATATATGCAAGTGTGTTTCCCTATGTCAGTGTTGTTGTAGTGTGTTACCTGTACAGGGCGTGAGGGAGGAGTGCTAATAAGCGGTGCGGGACCCATGGCTGAGGCTGCGGTCAAACTTCGTTCTCTCTCCTCCTGGTAAATGCGATCTCGCTCGGCTTCTGGTAACTGCAGGAAGTTTTGCATCGCTCGCAGGTTGACCAGAAGAGATTGAGATGCCGTTTTGGGGTCTTCCTCTTTCCTAAGGATCTCAGAGAGAAGACCCTGGAAGAAAAACATAATAGAAAATAAAAATTAGTGCGCTGTGCTTTCAGAAAAGAGAAGTTGGTTCAAGTGCAACAATGGAGCCTTTTCACAAGCCTGTTATGACGTGTTTAACAATCACCAGCATCTTAAAGTTTTTAATATTTAGATATTTAGATATATTTTTTAAAACGTATGAACATTTATATGTATTCATGTATGTATTATATCATCTTTGCTTCAAATTACAAAAACGAAGTCTCGATTGTGCGAGGTGTTTCTAGTGCGTCTATGGGGTAGGACAGTACATCTGACGTTATTCTCTCCTCTGGCTGCCCTCAACAGTCTCACACTACTTTTTTCCTTTTTCTGAAAGTCTTGATAACACCATTGAGGAGTTTTTCTTTTATTATTTGAGCAAATATGATTGTAAAAAATGATTTGTTGTACTCTCCCATACACTGCGCTCTAAGTTTTCCCAACTGTGACAAAACCTGGAAGTGTGAAAAGGGTCCATTAAAACATTCTATCCAATCCATATGTGATAAGCCACACCCACAATACACTAAACATCCAATAGGAATGCAGATTGAGATTTGGGTTACAAGTGCAGCTAATAATTTAATAGATATTTTGGCTTTACCAATAAAAATAAATAAATAGCTAAATAAAATAAAACTAAATAATAATAATAATAATAATAATAATAATAATAATAATAATAATAGGCGTCACGGTGGTGCAGCGGGTAGCATGATCGCCTCACAGCAAGAATGTAGCTGGTTTGAGCCACGGCTGGGTCAGTTGACATTTCTGTCTGGAGTTTGCATGTTCTCCCTGTGTTGGTGTGGGTTTCCTCCGGGTGCTCCAGTTTTCCCACAAGTCCAAACACATGCGCTATAGGTGAATTGGGTAGGCTAAATTGTCCGTGTGTGAAAGAGTGCGTATGGATGCATCCACTGCATAAAACATATGCTGAATATGTTGGCAGTTTATTCCATTGTGGCGACCCCAGATTAATAAAGGGACAAAGCCAAAAAGAAAATGAATGAATGAATAATAAAATAGGAACAGTTATATACACTGTCAGTTCTCTTTGAATGATATTATTTATAAATTATGCTATCATCGATGTGTACTAAATAAAAATTATACAAATATAAATAAATAAATAAATAAACAAACAAACAACTAAAAAATAAATAAATAAACAAATAAACCAACAAACAAATAAATAAACAAATAAATAAACAAACAACTAAAAAAATAAAATAAGTAAACAAATAAACGAACAAACAAAGAAATAAATAAATGAATAAATAAACAAACAAACAACTAAAAAATAAAAAATAAATAAACAAACAAATAAACAAATAAACCAACAAACAAAGAAACAAATAAATGAATAAATAAACAAACAAACAAACAAACAACTAAAAAAATAAAAAATAAATAGACAAATAAACCAACAAACAAAGAAACAAATACATGAATAAACAAATAAACAAACAAATAAACAAACAAACAAATAAATAAATAAATAAATAAATAAATAAATAAATAAATAAATAAATAAATAAATAAATAAATAAATAAGAACAGTTCTGTCCGTTGTCAATTCTCTTAAAATTTAGGATTTAATTTGAATTCTCTCTGCTCTTGAAATTATTATTTATATTACTGTATAGTTTAATGTAGAGGACTAAACAAAGATGAAGATTTGTGTAAAAAGTGCAGCTAATAATCTAACGGATATTACGCATTATTCAGTCATTCATTTTCCTTCGGCTTAGCCTCTTTATTCATCAGAGGTTGCCACAGCGCAATGAACCGCCAACTTATCCAGCATATGTTTTACACAGCGGATGCCATTCCAGCTGCAACCCAGTACTGGGAAACACTCATACACACTCATTCACACATGTACACTACAGCCAATTTAGTTTATTTAATTCACCTATAGCGCATGTTTTTGGACTGTGGGGGAAACCGGAGCCCTCTGAAAAAACCCACGCCAACATGGGGAGAACATGCAAACTGAAAATGCCAACTGACCCAAACCAGCGACCTTGTTGCGGTAAGGTGACAGTGCTAACCACTGAGCCACCGTGTCACCCATAATATAATATAATATAATATAATATAATATAATATAATATAATATAATATAATATAATATAATATAATATAATATAATATAATATAAATTAATATAAAATAATATATTATAATGTAATATAATATAAAATAATATAATATAATATAATATAATATAATATAATATAATATAATATAATATAATATAATATAATATAATATAATATAATATTCATTCATTCATTTTCTTTTCGGCTTAGTCCATTTATTAATCCAAGGTCGCCACAGCGGAATGAACCGCCAACTTATCCACTATATGTTTTACGCAGCGGATGCCCTTGCAGCTGCAACCCATCTCTGGGAAACATCCATACACACTCATTCACACTCATTCACTACGGACAATTTAGCATACCCAATTCACATGTACTGCATGTCTTTGGACTTGTGGGGGAAACCCACGCGAACACAGGGAGAACATGCAAATTCCACACAGAAACTGACACAGCCGAGGCTTGAACCAGCGACCTTTTTGCTGTGAGGCGACAGCACTACCTACTGCGTCGCCCATATAATATAATATAATATAATATAATATAATATAATATAATATAATATAATATAATATAATATAATATAAAATAATATAATATAATATAATATAATATAATATAATATAATATAATATAATATAATATAATATAATATTTTAGGAACAGTTCTGTCCACCATCAATTCTCTCAGTTTTTCTAAACGATTAATCATGTTACTGTGTTTAATTTAATTTGAGTGGTTAAAAGTGCTGCTAATAATTTAATAGATCTGATGCTTTTACCCAGCCTCGCTAAATTAAATTATACAGTAACGTCATTAATCATTTCAAAGACGGAGAGAACTGAAAGTTGACAGAACTATTCTGACACAGTTTCAATCTACTAGAACTTTTATGTTAAGCTGCTTTGACACAATCTACATTGTAAAAGTGCTATAGAAATAAACACGACTTGAGTTGAATTGATTGGTGCAGTGGGTAGTACGATCGCCGCACAGCAAGAAAGTCGCTGGTTCGAGTCACAGTTGGCATTTCTGTGTGGAGTTTGCATGTTCTCGCCGTGTTCGTGTGGGTTTCCTCCGGGTGCTCCGAAGACGTGGTATAGGTGAATTGGGTGAGATGAATTGTCCGTAGTGTATGTGTGCGAATGAATGTGTATGGATGTTTTCCAGTGATGGGTTGCAGATGAAAGGGCATACGCTGTGTAAAACATATGCTGAATAAATTGGCGGTTCATTCCACTGTGGCGACCTCAGATTAATAAAGGGACTAAACTGAAAAGAAAATGAATGAATTAAATTGAACTATTTCCATTTTTTTTTGTACAAACAGCATGTTTAAAAGCTTGCTGTCAGTGCATAGTTTATTCAACACAAAAGCATTGCAGTAAATTAGTCAAATCTGTTGGTTTTTAATCTTATACAATACAAATAAATGCTCTTTTTAAAATTAAAAGTGATTTAATTCTGATAAAATCATATATTGGAATGATTTCTGGCTCAGTGGTTAGATCTATCGCTTCACAGCAAGAAGGTCGCTGGTTCGAGTCCTGGCTGAGCCAGTTGGCATTTCTGTGTGGAGTTTGCATGTTCTCCCCGTGTTGGCGTGGGTTTCCTCCGGGTGCTTCGGTTTCCCCCACAGTCCAAACACATGCGGTACAGGTGAATCAGATAAACTAAATTGGCCATAGTGTGTGTGTGAATGAGTGTGTATGGGTGTTTCCCAGTATTGAGTTGCAGCTGGAAGGGTATCCGCTGCGTAAAACACATGCCAAAATAGTTGGCGATTCATTCCCCCGTGGCAATCCCTTATAATTAAGGGACTAAGCCGAAGGAAAATGAATGAAAACATGAAAACAGTGTACTAGCAGATGGCAACAGTTGCTAAGGCAGGATTGGACATTAACACTTCTAAGTAGCGGCTCAATTACCATCAGGCACAATCGAGATTTGCAAAGTGTGATTAAGACCTCATAAAATCTAAAAAGAAAGGCCACCAAGCCCGCATAAACACTCTGACTCCGATACGCCACAACATGCCACCGCAAGCATCCATCATTCACACACGGGGAAGAATGTAAAATAAATATTTAGGGGCTCTGTGGAAACAAAAACGGCACGGTGCGAATTCTTCACACTGCAACTAAATGCCAATTTGCGCAAACATGCCTGTCGTGAATTCCTACAGATTCCTATCGTGGCAGTGGGAGGATTTATGCGGAGGATGGCGAGGCATATGATCTGCCCACTGTCTCCAACCCTCGCCCACCCTCCACTGCTGGCATTCAGCCATGTGACTCTCTCTTTGTCTCACCTGATCATTGCAGACAGTTGTCAAGGTTTTCAGGTAGAATGGAGGGCTGGGATTGTGCCATTAACAACTAGTGCAAAACCACTATAATGTATAGTGCCTATGACTACTGTATTTGATTGGTATTTTGGTCAAGTATTGATACTGGATCAAAGTATTGTGTGCTTTTAGGTATTCTAATACAGATGGTATATACATACTGAATCCTGTTTAAATAAATGAGAGACAATGATCAGAATGCTCCCTTATTTATTGGTTTGTTTGTTTGTTTGTTTGTTTATTTATTTATTAGTTGGTTGGTTTATTTATTTATTTATTTATTGGTTTATGTATTTATTTATTGGTTTGTTTATTTATTTATTGGTTTATTTATTGGTTTGTTTATTTGTTTATTTATTTATTTGTTGGTTTGTTAATTTATTTATTTGTTGGTTTGTTAATTTATTTATTTGTTGGTTTGTTTATTTATTTGTTGGTTTGTTCATTTATTTGTTGGTTTGTTCATTTATTTGTTTATTTATTTATTTATGTATTTATTTATTTATGTATTTATTGGTTTGTTCATTTATTTATTTACTTTCATTATTTATTAATTGGTTTGTTTATTTACTTTCATTATTTCTTTATTTATTTATTGGTTTGCTTGTTTATTTCTTTCTTTATTTATTGGTTTGTTGTTTTGTTCGTTTATTTATTTATTTTCATTTATTAAGTTATGTTTATTTGTTTTATTTATTTATTTATTAAAATTTTATTTATTAATTAATTTATTTATTATTTTCCCTAGATTTATTATAATAATAAAACGTTTTATTTATAATGTGCTTTTCTAAAACCCAAAGTGCTACAACAACAAAGAGAATAAAACATGCAATAATATACAAGGATTCAACATAGAAAATAATAAAGTATAAACACATTAGAATGATCAAGAATCTAAAAATGCAATATTAAAAAGGATGAGACACATCCAAAAAGATGGATGCATCTAACTCACTGTAAGTGACATAAAAAACTGCATTGTTATAAAATACATAGTCATATTAATAATATCCTGGTTCCTCTTAGCTTTACAATGGCAGTGAATAGTGCCCGAGATTTTGACACTCCAAAAAGCGCATCCATCCTTCATAAAAGTAATCCAAACAACTTCAGTGGGTTAATGAAAGCCTTCTGAAGTGAACTGATGAGTTTTTATAGGACAAATATTAATATTTTTATGATCATGTGACACTGATATCTGAAGTAAAATGCTAAAAAGATGCTAAAGACGCACACTGAAGCCATCCTAGGTGTATATGCCCTTGCTTTTGTTTTTGTTTTCATAAAAACAAAGTCATATTAATATCCTGGTTCTTCCTAGTTATATAATGGCAGCGAATGGTGCCCGAGATTTTAACACTCCAAACATTACATTTATCCCTCATAAAAGTAATCCAAACAACTTTAGTGTGTTAATGAATGCCTTCTGAAGTGAATTGATAAGTTTTTACAGGACAAATATTCATATTTTAATGCTCATGTGACACTGATATTTGTAGTAAAATGCTAAAAAGATGCTAAAGATGCACACAGAATCCATCCTAGGTGTATATGCCCTTGTTTTTTGTACTTGTTTTCATAAAAACACAGTCATATTAATAACAATCTTATTATTCTTAGCTTTATAATGGCAGTGAATGGTGCCCGAGATTTTAATACTCCAAAAAGTGCATCCATCCTTCATAAAAGTAATCAAAACAACTTCAGTGGGTTAATGAAAGTCTTCTGAAGTGAATTGATACATTTTTATAGGACAAATATTTATATTTTTCTGATCATGTGACACTGAAATCTGTAGTAAAATGCTAAAACGATGCTAAACATGCACACTGAATCCATCCTAGGTGTATGTGCCCTTGTTTTTGTACTTTTTTTCATAAAAACACAGTCCTATTATTAATATCCTGGTTCCTCTTAGCTTTATAATGGCAGTGAATGGTGCCCAAGATTTTAACACTCCAAACAGAAGGTTAATGAATGCCTTCTGAAGTGAACTGATGAGTTTTTATAGGACAAATATCAATATTTTTATGATCATGTGACACTGATATACGTAGTAAAGATGCTAAAAGCACCAACTCCAAGTATATAACATTTACTATTTGCGTTACTAATCAAAAACTGCACAAATGCCTAAATATAAACAAACAAAACCCTCTGTGTGTGGATCTAAAGATGTAAGCCAGTGTTCAGTTACTCCAGATGGTTTATATAGTGTTTCATTCAACGGTGAGATGCAGTTTCGCTCCTAAAGTTGCTCTCTTACACTTTGGCCTGATTTCTTGCACCATTACCCTCCTAGTGTTGATCCCAAAACAAAAGCTGATAAACCATCTTAACCGGAGCATACCGTTGACACTATATTAGCAAGCCATGGTGATTTTTAATGATGTACAGAGCGTGTAGGGGCAGGATTCACACGAACATGTCACAGCTGATGTATGAGGCTGGGGCGGAGCTGCAGATATGATTCAGCATTCATAATAGTCAACAAAATCATTTGACAGCCTTCTACCAAAACAACACCCTTTGTTCTAATGGCTTATGTCATACATAAACAACATCCTAACTGGATCTGGATTGCTATGCAGTACATAATAGGTTGCATGAAATAGCATCGCAAAGGTTAAATGTATATGTCCTGTGTTTTAGAGCAAAGTGCAGCATTGTATTCATTTACACAAATGCAACTCGTGATTGGGCGTTTTTAACATCTTGGTTTCCTGCTCTTGTGCGTTTGGGGTGTTTATAAAGTGCATTTAGGAGGGCAGTGTGCACTTAAGCCACCTATTTATAAACCTGTTGCCAGTAAAGAAGTTTTAAGAGCTCCCTGTGCTTTTCAGTGAAAATAAAGCCTGTGGTTTTGATAGTACAAACAATGTCAAACTAGGGTAAAGGTGCAATCGTGTTATGTCAAATGTCAGCAGTATTTTATCAAAGCAAGCAGTTTTTTTGTTGGTCAGCGTAGTGAATTCACTTATTGCCCTCACATGAAAGTTTATATTGTGTAGATTTCTATTAGAATGGCTGGATTTTGCTGAGCAATGGTAAATGACAGCACCTTAAAGGAATATGTCACAAGGGGTAGGTGGTCAAATTTGTTGTTTCAAGAGTTCCCACTTAAATATGCTTAGCGTTTATAGCAGGTTTGGCATGCTGTCCCGGGAGAGAACCCTAAGCTCGGAGATACTTGAGCCCAAGGCTCCCGCCCGGTCAATAAGCATATAAGGGGATCCAAGGTCAGGTAGGTCTCGAGAGCCACACTTAGAAAAGGGAAGATAAGGAGGAGATGGGGTGGAAGGGGGGATTCTTCCAAAACGGAGATCGACCAGTATGGAGAAAACGATCCATTTATAGTAAGCTTGGATCACTCTGATTGGATTATTACTGATTACATAAGAGAAGCCAGACGTGCTCAATCATATCACGTGCTCCTATCGAAATTAGTTTGTGAAACTTCACTTATGTTTGAAAGTATTAAATAAGTGTATTTTTTACCTGAATTACAGACCCTGCCCTCTGTAGGTCAATCAAAAACATTACTAACTACATTACTAACATTATTGATCTTATTCTGTAGGTCAGTCAAAACATTACTAACACCTGTGTCTGTGCAGCGATTGGGACGGAGATATAGCATTTAAAGATGGCCAAAGAGGGAAACAGGAGAGAGAACGAGAGAACAGAGCGACCTTACAGTACTGAGTTTGTTGTTTAAGTAATAAATAAGTGTATTTTTTACCTGAATTACAGACCCTGGCTTCTGTAGGTCAATTAAAAACATTACTAACTACATTAGTAACATTATTGACCTTATTCTGTAGGTCAGTCAAAAACATTACTAACACCTGTGTCTGTGCAGTGATTGAGATGGAGATACAGTATTTAAAGAGTGGCCAAAGAGGGAAACAGAAAGAGAGAACAGAGCGACCTTACAGTACTCAGTTTGTTGTTTATGTTTGAAAGTAATAAATAAGTGTATTTTTTGGAATGAAGGTTCACCCAAAAATGTAGAGTAACCCATAATTTATGCACACTGAAGCCATACTATTTGTATATGCCCTTGTTTTTTAGTCGTATTATTAATATCCTGGTTCTTCTTTGCTTTATAATGGCAGTGAATGGTGCCCAAGATTTTGACACTCCAAAAAGCGCATCCATCCTTTATAAAAGCAATCCAAACAACTTCAGTGGGTTAATGAAAGCCTTCTGAAGTGAATGGATGGGTTATATAACTGTCTTCTGGTATCTGTCACACACTCTTTTATACATTACCGTTTAAATATGTATATAATTTTATTTTTTGACCCTTTCAGAATGCTTTTATTATTCCAGTGGGGTCATATGGATTACTTTTATGATGGATCAATGAGCTATTTGAACCTTCAAATTCTCGGGCACCATTCACTGCCATTACAAATCTGGGAAGAAACAATATAACTCTAATTCTGTTCCTCTAAAAAAAGAAAGGCATAAATACTAAGGGGCAAGTCAGGAGTGAATAAAGTATGATGTAATTTAAATTGTTGGCTTAACTATACCTTAAAGACTGACCCCTCTATAGTCTAAATATACAGTAGTCAGCATTGTCAGTGGATCAAAAAGGTTTTTCAAAATTGGCCTAAGACAAAGAATGGATGTTGTTAACTAGTTTTAGGACAACTTTGATGAAAGGTTTTGATCCACTTCAAATGTTGACTACTGTATAAACACTTCACATTTTTTTAAATTCTTTTCTTGCTTTAATTACTTCCATTGGCCTTATACTGCATGAAAGTTCATTCATTCATTTTCTTTTCGGCTTAGTCCCTTTATTAATCCGGGGTCGCCACAGCGGAATGAACCGCTACTTATCCAGCACATGTTTTACGCAGCGGATGCCCTTTCAGCCGCAACCCATCTCTGGATAACATCCATACACACTCATTCACACTCATACACTACGAACAATTTAGAATACCCAATTCACCTGTACCGCATGTCTTTGGACTGTGCATGAAAGTTGCTTTGGATAAAAGCACCTGCCAAATGTATGGAGCTAATAATGTGACAAAACTATTTAAATTTGAATTGTGTTAATTTGAATTACTGACATTTGTTATTTAATAATATTGAATGTCATATACCATCAAAAGGGGTTTTGAATTATATTTAGTTTTTTAATATTGAACATTTGAAATTTAAGACAACAGATTTTTTTTAAGGCAGATTTTATAGACGTTTATGTTCAAACTAGAGACTTTTGTTGTTGTTGTTATTCTAAATTTTTATACTGCAGATATCCAGTTTGTACAAAAACAGTTTCAAGTTTTCAAGATGAAGAAGAAATTCAGGACATCAAATTCAATATTCTAAAATTCAAAACGCAGGAATTTGAATTGCGTAGAAAGTAGGTCAGAGGTCAACCACAGGAAACACAGGGATACGGTTAACAATGTGTTTTGTATAGTTTTTTTTTTTTTTTCAAAATCCTTATTTATCATCTCTACATATATACAGTTGAAGTCAAACTTATTAACCCTCCTATGAAATTGCAATTCTTTCAAAATATTTCCCAAGAGTTGTTTAAGATTTTTCGACACTTTTTTTAAACACACAGTAATAGTTTTAATAACTTTGACGACAGTACATAATATGTTACTAGTCATTTTGTTAAATACTAGTATTCAGCTTAAAGAAAGAAGCTTAGATTAATTACAAAAAGATTAATTACGTGAACTGGACAATTTAGGTTAACTAGCCAAGTCATTGGATAACAGTGCCCAGCAGGCACACAACATCACAAGACGTTAATATTAGGTTAGATTTAGATCATGACATCAGGTGACCAAAATTCAATGTCTAACCAGCGTCTAAGCACAACATTATTTTGGCATCCAATAACGACGTCAAATTACGTTGCTATTTGGCTGATTTTAGGTTAAGTTGGAAAGTGACCAAAATCCAATGTCTGATAGATCAAGGTGTAACATGATTAGACGTTGATATTTGGTTGATCTTAGGTTGACTTTAGGTTGGACATTAGACATTGACGTCGGCCTGATTCTGGGTTTCGACGTCAACTTGATATTTATTTCCAAACAAAATTCAACGTCTCCACAACGTTGGGGTATGTTGGGGTACAACGTCAATATGACGTCATGTTGAAATCCTGTGCCTGCAGGGTGGTTTGATTCGAAGCCAATTAGGGGAATAATAATGTTGACTTTAATTATTATTATTATTATTAAACTTATACAAATACGACTTTCTCCAAAATGTCCTTGCTCTGTTAAACACCACATGGGAAATATTTTTAAAAAGAATACAAACTTCACAGCAAAGCTAATAATTTTGACTTAACTTTAAGTGCATTCTGTTGAAGAACACCGAATGAAAGTCAGATATGTTTATGAATATTTCTTCTATATCAGTGCTTCCCAATCATGTTCCTGGAGGCACACCACCAGTACATATTTTGGATCTATGACCCATTAACTTCAGGTATTGGAGTCTCTTATTGTGTCCTGATAAGTTGATTCAGGTGTGTTTGATTGGGAAGAGGTTAAAAATGTGTACTGTTGGTGTGCCTTCAGGAACAGGGCTGGGAAACATTGTTCTACATCTCTAACAGTGTACCTGTGTCCTGTTGAAGGCCACACGTGCGAACACGGCCTGTGAGATTCCTGCCCTCTTCAGCTCGTCTCTCACCCACTGGTAGATGTCGACGGACACCTCTGCATTGGAGGACACCTGCGCCTCCAGCGGTTTGTTGAGCGCGCGGTTGACCGGCGGGTGGTTCAGGTACTGCTGGCTCAGAGATTGCTGCGCCAGGAGACGGTTGACGGCGTACTGCTGGTTGAGGATCTGGGCCATGACGATCTGCTGGTTCACCAGTTGAGGGCTGATGGGGGTGGACACCAGACCCGGGTGCAGGCCGGGCAGCTGCGCTCGGCCAGGGGCTTGACTGGTGTGGGATACTGGCAGGGGGGACGGGGCCTGCTCCGCTGTGCTGCCCGGGATGGGCTGCTGGCTGAAGCTGAGGTGATTGGTTCCCGGTGGAGAAAGATCTGACAGACCGTCCATCTCAGCTAAAGGGGGACACAAAGATGATGGAGAACATCAATTAAAAGAGTTCAGATGGGTTTAAATGACCATCACAATTACAAAATCAGATTCTATATTGCTTTTTTACTATGTTAGTATTAGGGTACACTTTTGTACCATGCAGGCGGATATTAGTGTCTTTAGGGTACACTTTTGTACAGTTAAGGTTCACTTGTGTACTTTGTAAGGTAATGTTAGGTTCACATTTGTACTATTTAGGTATTAATATGTACACTACCTGACAAAAGACTTGTTGTCTATCCAAGTTTTAGGAACAACAAATAATAACTTGGCTTCTAGTTGATGATTTGGTATCAGAAGTGGCTTATATAGAAAGGCATTTGATTACGCGTATTATACCAAAATAAAATATGATCATGCCTTGATTTTTAATTATTTAATTAGGACAGTAAGCTTTGACTTTGCTTAGACAAAAGTCTTAACAGAAGTAATGTCCAGTATAGAATATAAAGTCATGCTGCAGTGGAAACAGAATGAATATTGTGTATGACTCCCATGAGCTTGGAGGACTGCATCCATACATCTCTGCAATGACTCAAATCACTTATTAAGTCATCTGGAATGGCAAAGAAAGCGATCTTTGGATCCATCTTCAATGCCTCCTCCTTCATCTTACCCCAGACATGCTCAATAATGTTCATGCCTGGTGACTGGGCTGGCCAATCCTGGAGCACCTTGACCTTCTTTGCTTTCAGGAACTTTGAGGCTGAAGTATGAGAAGGAGCGCTATCCTGCTGGAGAATTTGCCCTCTCCTGTGGTTTATAATATAATGGGCACCACAAATGTCTTGATACCTCAGGCTGTTGATGTTGTCATCCGCTCTGCAGATCTCTCGCATGGCCCCCATACTGAATGTAACCCCAAACCATGATTTTTCCTTCACCAAACTTGACTGATTTCTGTGAGAATCTTGGGTCAATGCTGAATCCAGTAGGTCTTCTGCAGTATTTGTGATGATTGGGATGCAGTTCAACAGATGATTCATCAGAAAAATCCACCTCCTGCCACTTTTCTAAATGATCAACTAGAAGTCAAGTTATTATTTGTTGCTTTTACAACTGGAATCGACGACAAGACTTTTGTCAGGTACTATACCTTTAGGGGCCTGGTAGGAACAAAATTTACCTTAACAAAATACCTTTATTTCTTAGAGTGCATGAAGGAAACAAACCAATAAATATACTTCTAAAAAATAGTTTGACAATTATAAATGGAAAAATCTTCATAAGTGTCCATATAAATGCATCAAATAATTTCAAAAAAAGTAAAAAAAAAAATTTAACATGTAAGCTTTTGCTGACAAATTCTGTCCTCATTCTGGAAACTACCTTCAATGTATAAATATATCTAATGTTCTGAACCCACTCGTTTATTTAAAACTTTAATATCAATATAAACATGTACAAATTCAATTAGTGGCATGTAGAGCAGGCGTTCCTCTATTAGGTTAACATTGTTTCAGGTAATTATTGATGTTAACCGTCATTAATAGAGAACACGGCGAGTGCTTTTCTCTTTTTCTCGTCAACGTGGTGTTGATTAAATCATATTATAATAACCACAAAACAGAAAGTGGCGGATTTATTAGGTCTAATGTGAGAAAAGGTATTTTAAAAACAAGTATATATACACAGCTTCATTCATGCAAGGCAAAGGCAAGGCAAACTAACAATGTTTACATAAATACCTTATAAAAGGAGTATACAATTGATTATTTTCAAAAACAAACGAATAAATTGTATTGTGTATTAATGTAGAAAATCTGTATTTTTTTAAGAACAATTATTAAATTAGTGTATATTTAATATATAATTGTGTATAAAAATAAATAAATAAACAAACAAACAAACAAACAAATAAATAAATAAATAAATAAATAAATAAATAAACAAATAAATCCCTTGCTTTGTTAAACATCACTTGGAAAATATTTGAAAAAAATAAAAATAAAATCACAAGAGGCTAATAATTCTGACTTTTACTGTATATATATATATATATATATATATATCAAATAATTATTTTAAAAACTGAACTGGACAACCAATCATGCTAACATTTGCAAAGAAAACAATTAATTGCCCTATCCTTTCTCTATGTTGACCAAAAAGTTAATCTATATAAGATGCAACACAATTCATTAACAAGCAAAACATGACCTGAAGTCAAAAAGCAAAACTTTGGAACTAAATGATGCTAATCGAGCCCTTTTTCCAGCCTGCCATTACTATAGTAACCCAGTACAACCTCTCTAATATAATGGGGCACAGTGTGTGACCTGTATCTGCATAAATTGGTAGCACCAGAAATTAGTTTATAATGTCCATGGCCAAATCATGTGAGCAATAACAACAAGGCTGTGTGGGCGCGCAGTGCTGAAGCAGCGAGCTGGACGTCTTCGCATGCACACAGAGCCGGAGAGACATATACTTGAATCGGCCTTTATGCTCTTAATTCTAAAACAAGGTACACAAGCTGGCTAATATGAAATTTTGGGAAAGTCTAAATATAACCGCAGCGCGTTGCCCAGAGCACGGCCTTTTAAGCAGGCTTTCAGCAGACTGAGGAATAATCAACCTATTTCATACTGTTTACAGCTTGTAAATGATGTTTAATCGACATTTACTCATCATTTACTCACTCTCGAGTGGTTCCATAACTTTTATGAGCTTCCTATTTCTGTTGAACACAAAAGAAGATATTTTGAAGAATGTTGGAGACCTGTGACTTCCACAGAAGGAGAAAAAAAATATTATGAAATTTAGTGGTTACAGGTTTCTAACATTCTTCAAAATATTTTATATTAGCAGATATTTTGAAGAGTTTTGGAAATTTGTAACCATTGTCTTCCATATTTGGAGAAACAAATACTATGGAAGTCAATGGTTACAGGTTTCTGACATTCTTCAAATATAAGATGTTTTGATGTCAGAATCCTGTAACCATTGACTTCCATAGTATTTGTTTTTCCTACTATGGAAGTCAATGGTTACAGGTTTCTGATATTCTTCAAAATATTTATATTAGAAGATATTTTGAAGAATGTTGGAAATTTGTAACCATTGTCTTCCATAGTATTTGTATTTCCTACTATGAAGGTTAATGGTCACAGGTTTCTAATGTTCTTCAAAATAATTTTTATTAGAAAATATTTTGAAGAATGTTGGAAACATGTAACCACTGATGTCCATAGTGGGAGAAACAAATACTATGGAAGTCAATTGTTACAGGTTTATGACAATCTTCAAAATAATCTTTATTAGAAGAATTTTTAAAGAATGTTGGAAATTTGTAGTCATTGATTTCCATAGTATTTGCTTTTCCTTCTATGTAGGTCAATGGTTACAGGTTTCTGATGTTCTTCAAAATAATTTATATTAGACAAAGTTTTAAAGAATGCTGGAAACCTGTAACCATTGACTTTCATTGTAAGAAAAACAAATACTATGGAAGTCAATGGTTACAGGTTTCTGACATTCTTCAAAATAATTGATTTCAGAAGATATTTTGAGGAATGTTGAATATTTGTAATCACTGTCTTCCATAGTAGAAGAAACAAATACTATGGAATTCAATGGTTACAGGTTTCTGACATTCTTCTAAATAATTTATATTAAAAGATTTTTTGAAGAACGTTGGAAATTTGTAACCATTGTCTTCCATAGTATTTGTATTTCCTACTATGAAGGTTAATGGTTGCAGGTTTTTAATGTTCTTCAAAATAATTTTTATTAAAAGATATTTTGAAGAAGGTTGGAAACGTAACCACTGACGTCCATAGTGGGAGAAACAAATACTATGGAAGTCAATGGTTACAGGTTTATGACAATCTTCAAAATAATCTTTATTAGAAGAAATTTTAAAGAATGTTGGAAATTTGTACTCATTGATTTCCATAGTATTTGCTTTTCCTACTGTGTAGGTTAATGGTTACAGGTTTCTGTTGTTCATCAAAATAATTTATATTAGACAATGTTTTGAAGAATGTTGGAAACCTGTAACCATTGACCTACATAGTAGGAAAAACAAAATACTATGGAAGTCAATGGTTACAGGTTTCTGATATTCTTTAAAATAAATTTTATTAGAAGATATTTTAAAGAATGTTGGAAATTTGTAGTCATTTATTTCCATAGTATTTGTTTTTCCTACTAGGTAGGTCAATGGTCACAGGTTTCCAACATTCTTCAAAATAATTTTTATTTGAAGATATTTTAAAGAATGTTGGAAATTTGTAACCACTGACTTTCATAATGGGAGAAACAAATACTATGGAAGTCAATGGTTACAGGATTCTGACATTCTTCAAAATAAAATAGTTTTGTGTTCAACAGAAAATAGAAACTCAAAAAAATGAAGGTTGAATAAACGATGACAGAAATTTGAGTTTTGAGTTAACTATCCCTTTAAGTATGCACTACCCTGTTGCTGGGTAGTTCAATGCTGGGTTCCACACAATTTCTTCAAGTTATCTCAACACAAATCAATTAACTGTTTTTACAAAGTAAGTGGATTGAACATAAAACAATGAAGTTGTCCCAAAAAAATCCTCAAGAATTGTGTTGATTCAGTTCATTTTAAATGTTGTTTGAGGAAGAAAAATCCTTTTTTGAGTGTACATTTAGTGTGTTTTTTAGAGCATTTTATTTTGCAACATAAATGTAAATTCATCATCAACAACAACGACAAAAAAAGTGTCATTTCTTCTTAAAAAACGGGTAAACTTACAAAAAAGATTAGTTAAAAAAAAGATAGAATGCGAGAAACAATGCCCGTCACCTACTAACGCACAATCTACCGGATTTTATGGAGCGCACAAATAAAAAAAGCATCATGGCAAATCATCAAAATATAAATATTTCAACAGGAAGATAAAAACCAGATTAAGCGCATGGAAACTCTCCAGAGATACGCACAATAAGCACAAGGACGCAAACATGTGTCTTAACTGACAGCGAGCACAAAGCCGCGGCTGTTCTTTTCAATATCAGCCGAAAGTGAGAAGCAAAGAAAAAAAACAAACAACAAAAAATTGGGTAATAATCAAAGCTCTCCCGTAATCCCCCCTCATTCCTGTGCTCTGATGTTACGCTGTGCCTCTCAGTTGTCTTTTTGCTGTTGAAAACTGCTGGGGGGCACGTGCTTTTCCATGCAAATTGAAAAAGGTTGGAAGAAAAGCGTTCGCATGCAGGCCCCGTTTGCAGCCGCACAGACAGAGAACCAGAGTCCCTCCTGTGGAATTCGCCACAAAGCAGGCTGGGATTAAGAGCACAATGGGACAGAGAATGTGGGGCTGAGGGGAGGGAGGTAAAAGCCCACGGCGCGATCTCCAGCCCGAATGCGTCTCAATGAGAGCTGCTGGGCTGGAGACGTCTGGCCACACTCCGCAACACTGACCGCATGCATTCAAGACATGCACTTTTACTTTAAGAGTGTTCCCTGGGAGTTGAACCCATAAAGCAGATGCAGTTTGGCATACTTGTGGTTTATAAGAGATAAATGCACACATTTTCATGCATTCATCTCTTCATTGCCAGTGTGTGAATGACTTTTTTAGATGTTATTGTGGACGGATTTTTATGCATGCGTAAATGATATTTTATGCATTTATATTTAGTTATATTTAGTTAATATAGACAGATTTATATTTATATTTAGTCATATTTAGGTAATATGGACTGATTATATTTATATTTATTTATATTTAGTTAATATGGACAGATTTTTATTTATATTTAGTTATATTTAGTTAATATGGACTGATTTTATTTATATTTAGTTAATATGGACAGATTTTTATTTACATTTAGTTATATTTAGTTCATATGGACAGATTTTTAATTATGTTTATTTATATTTAGTTAATATGGACAGATTTTTATTTACATTTATTTATATTTAGTTCATATGGACAGAATTTTAATTATATTTATTTATATTTAGTTAATATGGACAGATTTTTATTTATATTTAGTTATATTTAGTTAATATGGACTGATTTTATTTATATTTAGTTAATATGGACAGATTTTTAATTATATTTATTTATATTTAGTTAATATGGACAGATTTTTAATTATATTTATTTATATTTAGTTCATATGGACAGATTTTTATTCATATTTATATTTAGTTAAAATGGACAGATTTTTATTTATATTTATTTATATTTAGTTAATATGGACAGATTTTTAATTATATTTATTTATATTTAGTTCATATGGACAGATTTTTATTCATATTTATATTTAGTTAAAATGGACAGATTTTTATTTATATGTATTTATATTTTGTTAATATGGACTGATTTTTAATTATATTTATTTATATTTAGTTAATATGGACAGATTTTTAATTATATTTATTTATATTTAGTTAATATGGACAGATTTTTAATTATATTTATTTATATTTAGTTCATATGGACAGATTTTTATTCATATTTATATTTAGTTAAAATGGACAGATTTTTATTTATATGTATTTATATTTTGTTAATATGGACTGATTTTTAATTATATTTATTTGTATTTAGTTAATATTGACAGATTTATATCTATATTTATTTATATTTAATTAATATGGACAGATTTTTAATTATATTTATTTATATTTAGTTCATATGGACAGATTTTTAATTATATTTATTTATATTTAGTTAATATGGACAGATTTTTAATTATATTTATTTATATTTAGTTCATATGGACAGATTTTTAATTATATTTATTTATATTTAGTTAATATGGACAGATTTTTAATTATATTTATTTATATTTAGTTCATATGGACAGATTTTTAATTATATTTATTTATATTTAGTTCATATGGACAGATTTTTAATTATATTTATTTATATTTAATTAATATGGACAGATTTTTAATTATATTTATTTATATTTAGTTCATATGGACAGATTTTTAATTATATTTATTTATATTTAGTTCATATGGACAGATTTTTATTCATATTTATATTTAGTTAAAATGGACAGATTTTTATTTATATGTATTTATATTTTGTTAATATGGACAGATTTTTAATTATATTTATTTATATTTAGTTAATATGGACAGATTTTTAATTATATTTATTTATATTTAATTAATATGGACAGATTTTTATTCATATTTATATTTAGTTAAAATGGACAGATTTTTATTTATATGTATTTATATTTTGTTAATATGGACTGATTTTTAATTATATTTATTTGTATTTAGTTAATGGACTGATTTTTATTTATATTTAGACTAAAAGAGCCTCTCTTTTGTTCTATGACAGATGAATTGAATGCTTATAATGCACACAATTATGCAGAATAAGCTGTTCTGATTCTCTGATTTTAAATTGAATTTACTAATTGAATTGATTCATTTTATTTATTGATTTTATACTATATTATTAATAATTCATTTATGGCCACTGGTGTCGCTAACAATGAGAGCTTCTAACTTTTTACACTAACATAAAAATGATCTAAACAAAACAACAACTACTCAAGCGATTTGCCATAAAATCAAGTCCAGCCATACATTTTTTTTTCTTCTTCAAGAAGTTGCTTAACTCATATATACATCAAAACAAAGGATGGTGCGCCAAGGCCATGGGTTCAATTCCCAGGGAATGCACGAACTGATTAAATGTATATCTTGAACGCAATGCAAATACCTTTGGATAAGTTTCAAGTCACATTTATTTGTGTAGTGCTTACAGTGCAGATTATTTCAAAGCAGCTTCATGGTAATAATCAGGAAAATAACAGTATTAATTCCAACTCTAAAACCACAATAGTATTATAGATAGATAGATAGATAGATAGACAGACAGACAGACAAACAGACAGACAGACAGACAGACAGACAGACAGACAGACATATGACAACATGGTGTTGCACTCAGTCTGCTGTGAGTCTTTATCGCAGTGTTGTGTATGTTGGTTTTCATGCGCTCTTGAATATTAATGTTGTGGTGCATCACATGACCTACCTAACGTGGTGGCGCGTGGACTGTCGTGGAGGACACACGTCCCCAGGTAACCCTCCAGCTGAGAGGGCTGGCGCACGACTGCGCAGATGAACACACAAACACGCATTCACAGGTGCGGAGAGAGAAAGACAGAGTGTTAGTGGGGGTAAAAGTGAACGTGTGAACAGGAAACAAGAGGCAGATGTCAAGAGCTGAGGTATAACAACCTGATCGACTGACTGAGAGGTGTGTGCGTGTGTCTGAACACTTCAAAAGCTAAAAATGACACTGCTGCTTTATTTGCATGGCCAAGCTTGAACGCTGAAGCCTTTTTGTGTTCAACTCTTTTTACGTTTTTTTGTGTTAGCTTCACATTTAACTGAATCTAAAGAACATAAACGATGCATATTAAAACTGGACAAAGAATTTAAATAGATAGATGATTGGATTGGATGACAGAATGATAGACAGAACAATAAAATTATCAAAAGGGAGAATCAAGGATAGATTGATCAATGCATAGATTGATAAAATGATTAATGGAATGACTATGATAGATAGACAGAACGACAGAATGAAAGAAAGATTATACACAAGATGATATGTAGGCATATAGAATGAAGGAACAATAGAACAGTTGACAGAGATGGAGATACAGAATGATGGACAGAACGATTGAATAGCAGAAAGAATGATAGAATGACAGAGAGAATGATAGATAGTATGATTGATAAATAGAATTATAGATAGATAGAATGATAAACAGAATGATAGAAGGATGGATAGAACAATAGAACGAGAGAAGCTGGATGGACGGATGGATGGATGAACGGATGGATGGATGGATGGATGGATGGATAGATGGACAGATAGATAGATAGATAGATAGAAATAATGACAAAACCATAGAGCGATGAATGGAATGAAAGAATAATAGATAGACCAATACAATGAAGAAAAAATAGAACAACTGATAGAAAGATAGAATGATAGACAGAATGATAGTATGATTGGTAGATAGACAGAAATGGTAGAAAGATAAAATGATAGACAGATAGAAAGATAAATTGAACAATAGAAGGATAAATAAAATGATAACGATGGATGGATGGATGGATGGATGGATGGATGGATGGATGGATGGATGGATGGATGGGTGGGTGGGTGGGTGGGTGGATGGATGGATGGATGGATGGATGGATGCATGGACGGACGGAAAAAAGAATGATATATAGACCGATACAATGAAAGAAAATAGAACAACTAACAGAAAGATATAATTATAGACATAATGATAGAATGATTGATAGAACGATAGAACAACAGATAGAACAACAGACAGACAGACAGACAGACAGACAGACAGACAGACAGACAGACAGACAGATAGATAGATAGATAGATAGATAGATAGATAGATAGATAGATAGATAGATAGATAGATAGATAGATAGATAGATAGAACGATAGAACGATAGAACGATAGAACGATAGATAGATAGATAGATAGATAGATAGATAGATAGATAGATAGATAGATAGATAGATAGATAGAACGATAGATAGATAGATAGATAGATAGATAGATAGATAGATAGATAGATAGATAGATAGATAGATAGATAGATAGATAGATAGATAGATAGATAGATAGAACGATAGATAGATAGATAGATAGATAGATAGATAGATAGATAGATAGATAGATAGATAGATAGATAGATAGATAGATAGATAGATAGAACGATAGAACGATAGAACGATAGATAGATAGATAGATAGATAGATAGATAGATAGATAGATAGATAGATAGATAGATAGATAGATAGATAGATAGAACGATAGAACGATAGAACGATAGATAGATAGATAGATAGATAGATAGATAGATAGATAGATAGATAGATAGATAGATAGATAGATAGATAGATAGATAGATAGATAGATAGATAGATAGATAGATAGATAGAACGATAGATAGAACGATAGATAGAACGATAGATAGAACGATAGATAGATAGAACGATAGAACGATAGAACGATAGATAGATAGATAGATAGATAGATAGATAGATAGATAGATAGATAGATAGATAGATAGATAGATAGATAGATAGATAGATAGATAGATAGATAGATAGATAGATAGATAGATAGAACGATAGAACGATAGATAGAACGATAGATAGAACGATAGATAGATAGATAGATAGATAGATAGATAGATAGATAGATAGATAGATAGATAGATAGATAGATAGATAGATAGATAGATAGATAGAACGATAGATAGAACGATAGATAGAACGATAGATAGAACGATAGATAGATAGAACGATAGAACGATAGAACGATAGATAGATAGATAGATAGATAGATAGATAGATAGATAGATAGATAGATAGATAGATAGATAGATAGATAGATAGATAGATAGATAGATAGAACGATAGAACGATAGATAGAACGATAGATAGAACGATAGATAGATAGATAGATAGATAGATAGATAGATAGATAGATAGATAGATAGATAGATAGATAGATAGATAGATAGATAGATAGATAGATAGATAGATAGATAGATAGATAGATAGATAGATAGATAGATAGAACGATAGATAGAACGATAGATAGATAGATAGATAGATAGATAGATAGATAGATAGATAGATAGATAGATAGATAGATAGATAGATAGATAGATAGATAGATAGATAGATAGATAGATAGATAGAACGATAGACAGATAGACAGATAGACAGATAGACAGATAGATAGATAGATAGATAGATAGATAGATAGATAGATAGATAGATAGATAGATAGATAGATAGATAGATAGATAGATAGATAAAATGATAGAATGATAGATAGATAAAATGATAGACAGAACAACAGATAAAATGATGGATGGATGGATGGATGGAATCGTGCTTGATCCTTCTGCTTACCTATCATGTCTTTTGTCTTCTTGAAATGTTTGTACCAGCGTCCGAACTCCTGACACTTGGCCGCAGACACGTTTGCATAGTAAGTGCTGTTAACAATTGAAGAAATCATACTCTGCAAGACAAAACGTGAAGCCGTTTTAAACACACATTCACACACAGTCCAACAACAAAGCCTGACAAAACATTCTGTACTTCTCACAGTGCAGTATTAGGTATTTACTCTAGTATAGAGTGTCATAACTTGATCGAGAGAGAGAGCAAAAGAAGTGATTCATGCACATTTGTTTCTGCAGTAATGAACTAAATACACGTCCCTTTAACAAATGCCACAGAGTATGAAAGAGGATGCGTGCAGGAGGATCTGTGAGGCAGATAGCAAAGCAGATGATGCTTTGGGGAATTCTGCCCTATATGAATGCAACTCATATTCGCAATCTGTTTTCACAGCCGGAGTTGCATGTTGAGACCACACAACGAGTTCACGTCTCCTCGCTGCCCTAACAGCACGTTTCCTATTCATCTCTGCTTCTTTTTTCCCTCTATTTTAATACATTCCACTTCAAAAAAAATAAAAGCTGAGATTCTTTTTCATTAAACCTAACACTTAACACCTTAATAGCCCTGGGCTACATAGCGCAGAAATTGTTTTGATTGTTATAAATATTCAAAAGATGAAACCATCTGTTTTTAAATTACAGGTACGGCAGCTTTATCATTTTTATAACATGAGCACTTGGGGACTTGGGGGTTGGAAGGAGGGGGGGTGGTGGTGATTGTGGCTTACAATAGAAGAACTGATCATCTTCAAGTCTGGAGAACTTCGTCTCTCAGAATTCAAGACTCTTCAATGACAGTTGTGCATCTCTTATCAAGAACTGCTTTCTATCTGAAGAGCTCTTCGTGTGACTTTAAGATGCTTTGGAGGTTTGTTATTGACGCTACTTTATACGAACTTAAATCTGATCTCTTCTGAGATCATATATAACTTCAAAATGCTCTCTATTGCTCTCTATAGGGTATATGTCGAACGTCACGTGACCAAACCGGATCCCTGGGTACAACACTTCCGCTCATCGCCATTTCATATTTCGTCTCGGACTTCTTCATAGACCTGTGACAGGCTGCCCTAATGCTGACATAACCAGTCAACCTGTCTTTATTTGATACTGGTGCAAAAATTCACGAAGTGTGATGCTGCGTTCACACCAGACGCGGAACGCGCGGATAAATCGCGGTATTCGCGCGTAAATAGACGCGTGAACATTTGAGTTTACTCACTTCATTCGCGCGTTAAACTCCGCTTCATTCGCACGTCAAATCCGGATGCGGATTCGCGTCATGGGCAGGGCTTCTGTAGCTTCGTTGCTAAATAACTCATAATAAAGCACATGAGGTGTATCTAAGGTGATCATTGCCAGTTTATAGTTTATCTTGTTGTTCAGCTCAAGAAATAGAAGCTGTTTCTAAAATATAAATTTCAGGTGTTCTTTAGGACAAAAACTCCTTTTAATATGGAAAATATTCCTTCTATTGCGCGCCGTTGCTTTTATTTAGAACACAACTTAAATCAGCCTTAAAATAGCCAGGCTCGCTCCTGTTGGTGTCGTCAATCTGGCAACCTGCACTTGCATATGTTTTGAACCAGGCATGCAATACCTAGTTCAACCACTGTCAAACTTACATACTGCACCTTTTAACAGGGTCTTTTGTTGCATTACGGAGGTCTTGCTTTTCAGTAATATGATATGGAGATTAAATAATGATTCTCTGACATCATACAGAATTTAAAAATGCTATTTAATGACTATGTGGAACTTTTTTTTAAAAAGACTTCTTTATGAAATACAGAAATTTTAATTGTTAAATTTATGAAATATTAAGAAGATCTGAATACATTTTTAAACTTGCCGACTTTTTTTATATGGATCTTGAAAATGTTTTCTTATGGCATAATACAATTTAAATTCTTTCCGATGATGTCATCAAGAATTTTTAAAATGTTGTCAATATTTATACAGAATGTAAATATGGTAACTATGATGTCAGAAGCCTTTATGTAAAATTTCAAAGGGTTCTCCAATGGTGTCATGCTGAAAAAATGTGATACTGAACAGAATTTTAAAACTCTTCTGTAACAATATTGAACTTAAAAAATGCAGAATATGAAGTAATAAAATTTCAATTGTTTTCTATGGTATTGTTCTATGGAACTTTAAAAGGCTCTTCTATGACATTCTATGGAATTGTCATTGATGACATACTGCAATTAGTGCTTGTGTGACATCATCAAGAATTTTTAAAAAGTTCAACAATTTGATACAGAACGCCAATATGTAGACTATGATGTCAGGAGCCTACATGTAGAATTTCAAAGGGTTCTCCAATGGCATCAGGCTGAAAAAAATAGAAATATTAGAATATTATATTAAACAGAATTTTAAAACTCTTCATAATATTTAACTTTATAAATATAAATATAAAAAATTACAATTGTTTTCAATGGCATCATTTAAATTCCATGACATCAAATGGAACTCTTCTATGACATTCTATAGAATTGATGACAGAGGGTAATTCAAATTCTTGGTTATTTCTTAGAATTTCAAAAGGTTCTCCAACAGCATCAGGCTGAAAAAACTATTTTAGATGCTTTTCTCCAGCAAAAATATGAAACCAAACAGAATTTGAAAACTCTTCTGTAACATGATATGGACCTTGAAAATGCGTTCTCACAGAATAATATGAATTGATGACAGAGGATAATTCAAATTCTTGCATGACATCATTGAGAATTTAAAAAATGTTCCAAAATTTGGTACAGAACAAATATTTAAACTGAATGTTTACGTTCCATATGATGTCAGGAGCATACCAAGTAGAAGTTCCCCAAAGGCATCAGACTGAAAAAACTAATTTAGAAGCTTTTCTTTAGGAAAAATATGAGATATTAAAATATGACACCATACAGAATTTTAAAACTCTTCTGTAACATCATACAGACCTTGAAAGTGCTTTCTTAGAATAATATGAATTGATGACATAAGATAATTAAAATTCTAGCATGAAATCATCGTGAATTTTTTTTAAATGTTCCAAAATTTGGTACCATATGATGTCGGGAGCATAACAATTAGATTTACCAAAGGGTTCTCCAAAGGCATAAGGCTGAAAAAAAAAATTTTTGAAGCTTTTCTCTGGCAAAAATCTGAAATATTAAAATACCATTACTGAATTTGAAAACTCATCTGTAACATCATATGGACCTTGAAAAGCTTCCTTATCGAATAGAATGAATTGATGACATGTGTTATTTAAATTCTTGCATGACATCATCAAAAATTTAAAATGATTGTTTTTTTTTTCTGACATTCTATGGAATTTATGCCATAGGGTTATTCAAATTCTTCAATAAATTCTTCAATCAATAATTATTTTAAAAAGTGCCAAAGAATTTGGTCCAAAATGTAACATAACATAAACATAACATTTTTAGTTCCATATGATGTCAGGAGTATACCAAGTAGACTTCAAAATGTCCTCCGATTGAATGAGACTGTACAATCAAATTTAGAAGCTTTTTCCCGCCAACTCTTCTGTAACATCATACAGACCTTGAAAATGCTTTCTAACTTAATAATAAGAATTGATGCCACAGGGTAATTTAAATTCTTGCAAAATTTGGTACAGACCGTAAATATTCTATGACATTCTATGGAACTGATGACAGAGCTTTTCAAATTCTAGCATGACATCATCAAGAATTTTTAAAAAGTCCTAAACTTTGGTCCAAAATGTAAATATTTAACTGAATGTTTTTAGATCCATATGATGTCAGGAGCATACCAGGTAGCATTTCAAAACGTTCTCCAATGGCATGAGGCTGAAAAACTTCAACAAACTGGAGCAAAATTCAGCAGGACCAGCCAGACGAGGGTTAACCGCTCACTAAACTACATACGCTGGAGAAGGACTATTAACCTTTACTGCTGTAGAAATGAAAAACTCTACAGCAGCATCCAAGATGAGCAGAAGACCCTCTCCAAAAAGCCGGAGCGCGATTATGAAAGCTCACCGCCATGCTGATAGAAGGCCAGCCAGCGTTTTAAATGTCACGGCCTCTTTTATCGCTGATCTGAAACAACAGTCAGTGGTGGAAGAGAGCTAACAAACCAAACCAAACAAAACAATAATTTAAATCGACAGCTAACAGTAAAAGAGGAAGAAAACTACACATGATTTCATAAGATCTGTTTGAGATCTCAACCTTTGGTAGAGTCTGACACAGAACAGAACTGTACCAAAAACAGCTCATTCATTTCGTTTCGCCACCTCAAACCACATGACCAACCCAACGGCAGGAGCCATCAACAGGTAATAGGACAAGGCTCTTTAAAAGATAACCATCGGCAGGCCTTATCGGGGCGCCCAGGAAGTCTGTCACGCTGCTATCGACCCGACTCATCTATTTGACTTTCCGTCACGGGAGATTCGCATATAAAAACGCTCAGGCGCTCAGTGTTTGTACTTCCTCCTTACGTGCCATCTTTAGTTTCCCTGTGGAGAGACTGTTCGCATTGTGATGGTGAGGTGGCTTAATTCCCCCTCCTTTACATCTTTTTTTTTGGTCTCATTTTATCTCTTTTTGGGGGCATTTCATGTAAAAGAGGGGGAGGGACATGTCAGATCTAAGTGAAGTATGCAAATATGACATTTGTTGGTTTTTCTATAATATAATATGCAGGTTAAATTAAACATCTATGATATTATACACTGTAAAAAATGGCCGTGATTTCAACGGTAAAAAACTGTAAAAATGCTACAGTACAAATCCGTAACCTGGTTAACAGTATGTTGCCTTAATATATACGGTGATTAATCGTAAATTAACTTTCCCAGAATTCCCTGCATGACACATCACGTTTTATGCTTTTTGTTGACATTGCTATGGATCTTTTTAGTTGTTTCCCCATCAGTTATCTACATTAGAGATTTATGTTACATCTAATGTTGATAAACAATGTTTATTTCATGACTTTAATTTTATGCGTGTAACCATACTAGTGTTTAGTAGCTGTGTGAATGACACTGACCACCTTCTTTACACTGATACACTGTTCTGATTGTGGGAAAAGTTGTTTGTGATGAGCATTGGTTCGTTATGTATGAACTTTCTCATCACCACCTGCTTATGGCTGTGTTATCATGTCTATCTGGGTAACAAAAGATGTGTAGATGTTGCTAATTTAAAATACAGACATATTACCTCTATAAATTAATAAAATACGGTAGTTTACTGTAAAAATGAGAAATTACATTTACGGTTTGTACCGTATTTTTTACGGTTAATTACTGGCAACCACAGCTGTTTTACAGTGTACATACTATTCCTAATGGAATAATATGAAAATATTAATTGTTTTTAAATATTCTAAAATTGTTAGATTTAAATTACATTATTTTACACTTTAAAAAGATGTATCTGTAAAGAAAAAAAAAAATACTTTATTAGGATAAAGGCCTATGTTTTCTGAGATACAGTTATTTGAAATTCTAGAATACGAGGGTTGAAAACAGGGCTGTGTGATATGGGCAAAAGAAACATATCATGATTGTCTTGAACAATATTGCAATTTCGATTTAAACTACACAGACATTTTACAGTGTGAATCTGAAAGATATTTCCAAAGGAAAATAGTTAGATCATTATCAAAGACCAGTAACATGTCTCTAAAACATACACAAGGCAAAAAGTAAAATAAAACACACCTAGTAAAGATGTAAAAATTGTCTCTACACTCTCAGAAATAAAGGTACGTGAGCTGTCACTGGGGTGGTACCTTTTCAAAAGGTACAAATGTGTACCTTAAAGGTCCATATTATTACCTCAAGAGTACATATTGGTACTTAAAAAATACAAAAGTTTTCCTCTTAAAATTTTCAGGTACTAATATATACTTTTGAGGTACCAATATGGACCCTTTAAGTACAAATGTGTACCTTTTGAAAAGGTACCACCCCAGTGACAGCTCGTGTACCTTTATTTCTGAGAGTGTAGATCAGACCTATGACAAAACAAATAAATAGACTACTGTGTGTGTGTGTGTGTGTGTGTTGTGTGTGTGTGTGTGTGTGTGTGTGTGTGTGTGTGTGTGTGTGTGTGTGTGTGTGTGTGTGCGCTGTCAACCTCAAGTAAGGCTTCTATGTTCTGCTTGACCACATATCAGGAGTAGTTGCGTGCAATTTTCTATGTGTTCACAGATATTTTTGCCATGCATAGATCATAGGGTAACACTTTATTTTGATGGTCCATTTGAGTATTAGTAGACTGTCTGCTTAATATCTGTTGATACTGCTCTTTCAACAGACATTTAACTGACTATAAGAAACATGTCAACTTACACTAATCCTAACAGTAACCCCAACCCCAACCTAACAGTCTACTTATAATCTAATGAGAATTAGTTGGCATGTAGATGCAGTGTAACTTAAATTCAACAAACGGACCATCAAAATAAAGTGTGACCAATCATAGACCTCTGCCGTGAAATAGGTTGTACACATATTGCGTCTTTTACGAGCACAAGTCTGTTATTTTCAATGGAGGCGTGCAGCTTGCGTGAGCATATTGAGAGCGACGTGCGCGTATTCCAGGCGCGCCTAGTTGAAAACATCCCTTAACAGATAAATTTCGAAATTGCACATGTACAAATTGCGATTTTGATACGATTTTAATTAAATCGCACATGCAGCCCTAGTTCAAAAATTCGAAATATTGAGAAAATCGCCTTTAAATTTGTCCAAATTAAGAGTTTTGCAATGCAATGAGATATTTACTTAATTTTCTAATGATTCATGATGGCTTTTCTAAAATATAACATGCAGTTTAAGTTACGCCAACCTGATTGCACCAAGTAGGACATGCTCCTGGATTAAAATCCATCAGCTAATCAGAATAAAGGGATCTGACTATCGTATATGTTAAGTTTAGGGTTGCGGTTAGGTTTATGCACTTCTGCATGATTGTTATTCCTCTCTGATTTTGGGAATAATTTACAGTTATGGTTGGGTTTAGGGGCAGGGAATAGGTACGGATTACATTTGAAGCAGTATGGATTACACTGTAAAAAAAGGTAACTCAACTTAAAATTTAGGCAACCAGCTTCAGGACATTTTTGAGTTTACTCAACCTAAATCGAGCAAAAGCAGTACAGTTGAGGTCAGAATTATTAGCCCCCCTGAATTATTAGCACCCCAGTTTATTTTTTCCCCCAATTTCTGTTTAATGGAGAGAAGATTTTTCTCAACACATTTCTAATTATAAAAGTTTTAATAACTCATCTCTAATAACTGATTTATTTTATCTTTGCCATGATGACAGTAAATAATATTTTACTAGATATTTTTCAAGACACTTCTATACAGCTTAAAGTGACATTTAAAGGCTTAACTAGGTTAATTAGGTTAACTAGGCAGGTTAGGGTAATTAGGCAAGTTGTTGTATAATGATGGTTTGTTCTGTAGACTATCAAAAAAAAATGGCTTAAAATTTTGACCTCAAAATGGGTTTAAAAAAATTTAAAACTGCTTTTATTCTAGCCGAAATAAAACAGATAAGACTTTCTCCTGAAGAAAAAATATTATCAGACACACTGTGAAAATGTCCTTGCTCTGTTAAACATCACTTGGGAAATATTTAAAAAAGAAAAAAAAAAATTCAAAGGGGGGCTAATAATTCTGACTTCAACTGTACGTGGGTTGAAAGTTGAGTCAACTCAAATGTCCTGAAGCTGGTTGCTTTATAATTTTAAGTTGAGTCAACTTTTTTTAACAGTATATCCTACAGAAACTATTGGATACAAAAACTACCCAACTATTTATACAAACTAGACTCCTCCTAGCATGTATCTTTACACAAAAACCACTACATCCCCTCCATTCTACAAAACATTATCTGTAATTCCCTATTCATTAACCTTCTCAAAAGCAGGGATTACCGTTCGCAGTATCAATGAGACACTAATCCTATAAAGGTTGGCCCTTAAAGCAGACCTATTATGCCCCTTTTTATCAGAGGTAAAATAATTATTTAATGTCTCTAGAGTGTGTATGTGAAGTTTCAGCTCAAAATACCACACAAATAATGTCTTATAGCTCTTTAAAACTGACCCTTGTAAGGTTTTGGTGCAAATTGTGTCATTTTGGTGACTGTCGCTTTAAATTCAAATGAGATTGTGGTCTTTTTAAAAAAGAGGGCGGAGCTACAAACGCCTGTGCATCAGCATAGCATCACTGAGATTATCTTCAGCAGGTCACAACTCTAACAGCAGATGGCTGCTTCTCACTCGGGGCTGTTTATGCTAATGAGGGAGAGATAATCACTAATGGGCGGGACTTTCTCCCTCTGATGACACGTATAAAGGAAGAATGTCAATCAAAGCGTTTCTGCAGACTGTATTTATCAAGTGTGATTATAAAAAATAGAAATAATCCATTTAAATAATTAGAAGCTGGTTATATTCACACACTCTTGCCACACCACTGTGTTTATATCCTTTATAAAAGTGAGTTTTGCATAATAGGTCCCCTTTAAATCTCCCTGATCTGTCCAACAGCTTCACAAAAAAAAAAAAAAAAAAAAAAAAAAGATCTACCAGGTAACAAACCCAAACGTCAGACACTCGGTACTCATTTGCGACCAAAATTAGCGAACGACATGCCGGCGAGAGGAATCAGAAACAACAAAAAAGCTGAAACCTCCCTCCTCCCCGGAAAATTGCAGCACAAACAGACGCGCGGATGCATGCGGGCCTTCAGCCTACAAGCGGACTGTAATTCAGTGTAAGCACCGGGCCGCTGCTCAGTGGGAATAGCTCACATATGGACTGTAAACAGAGTGATTAGAGAGATGTGGAGCGGCTCGGCCCCTGCGCTGCCTGAACAGCACCCTGGGACTCTTTACATCAGCACACACACTCACACACACACACCTGCAGGTAAAGAACGGCTTCCCTCAGATGAAGGAGACTGAGACTGCGCCAACACATAGTGTGAGGTGTTTAAACAGCACATCTGATTATTGAAAACAAAAAAACAGTGACTTTGAAAGGGTGAATCTCAATGTAACGCGTCTAGGGTGGGTTTAATAACAATGTAAGAATGAGAAAATTTTACATAAAAAAAAGAAGCCCATTTTAATATAATAAACCACAAGATTTTCAGACTCAAATTCTCATTACTGTAAAAATTATTAGCCCTCCTGTCAAAATGTTATTCTTTACTATAATTACTGTAATTGTCTACATACTTTAAGTATTGCTTTATAGGAATTTTTTTATATTTATATACTGTTGAGTTCAAAATTATAAGCATTCCTGTGACATTTTTATTTTATATATATATGTAAATATGTATATTCATGAAACCAGAAGTTTACATACACTCTAATAAAAGGAGCATAACCATTTTTTTAAAAATGTCTGATGGTAAATCATACTAAACGTTTACTGTTTTAGGTCCGTTAGGATTAGCTAAATCATTTACATTTGCTAAATGCCAGAATAATGAAAGATTTTTCTTTTTTGAGAATTTTTTATTCATTTCTAGAGAGTCAAACGTTTACATACATTTCCTTGGTATTTTTTTAGCTTTGCTTTTAAACTGTATAACTTTGGTCAAATGTTTTGGGTATCCTTCCACAAGCTTCTCACAATAGTTTGAAGGAATTTTGGCCCATTCCTCCTGACAGAATTGGTGTAACTGAGTCAGATTTGTTGGCTGTCTTGCTCGCACAAGCTTTTTCAACTCTGCAAATTTTCTATAGGATTGAGTTCAGGGCTTTGTGATGGCCACTCCAAAACATTTACTCTGTTGTCCTTAAAGCACATTTGAACTAATTTGGCAGTATGCTTAGGGTCATGGTCTGTTTGGAAGACCCATTTGTGGCCAAGTTTTAATTTCCTGGCTGATGTCTTGAGATGTTGCTTCAGTATTTCTACATAATGTTCTTTCTTCATGATGCCATCTATGCTGTGAAGTGGACCAGTCCCTCCTGCAGCAAAACAGCCCCACAACATGATGCTGCCGCACCCATACTTCACAGTTGGGATGGTGTTCCTAGGCTTGTAAGCTTTCCCCTGTGTCCTCCAAATGTAACACTGGTCATTATGGCCAAACAGTTCAATCTTAGTTCCATCAGACCACAGGACATGTCTCCAAACATGTGTCTTTTTCCCAGTGTAATTTAGCAAATTGTAATCTGGCTTTTTTGTTGATTCTGGCTTGTTGATTTTTACATGTTGTCACACAAGGAAGCAGTGTGTTTGAGGTTTTCCTTAAATACTATTCTACAGTTGTGCCTCCAGTTAACTCAAATGTTGTCAATTAGCCAATCAGAAACTTCCAAAACCTTGACACCATCATCTGAGCTTTTTTAGAGGCATAATAGTCTTATTGTATGTAAACTTGACTTTCAAGAAAAGTTATAACAATTTCTCAAAAAAATCTCTGTCTCATTATTCTGCTATTAAGCAGAACAGAAACTAATGTGATAATCCTAACTTACCTAAAAGAGAAAAAGTTTAGTCACATTAACATCTGACTTTTTAAAAATGGTTATGTGCCTTTTTATACACTGTATGTAAACTTATGGTTTCAACTGTATATATATACATTTTATTTTTTTTATTTTTTGTTTTCTTAAGTGCTGTTTAAAGGGATAGTTTGACCCAAATCTGAAAATGCTGTCATATTTTTTTTTTAACTCAATTTCTCATTATTCCAATTGTCTACATTTATTCAGTCTTGCTTTACAGTGATTTTTGACATTCATTTACTGCTGAAGTCAAATTTATTTGCCTTCCTATAGAATTGTTATATATTTTTTATAAATACATTTCCAAGTGCTGTTTAAAGGGATAGTTTACCCAAAACTAAACATTCTGTCATCATTTTTTCCAGCTAAAATTCTCATTACTGTAATTGTCTACATATTTCCAGTATTGCTTTACAGTGTTTTTTTTTTGTTCATTTATATACTGTTGAAGTCAAACTTATTAGCCTTCATGTGAAATTTTTACATTTTTGTATATACACATATTTCTGTTCAAATGGAGTTCTACCAAAACGGAAAATTCTGTCATCATTGTTTTCTAACTCAAATTCTCATTCTTACATATTTTCAGTCTTGTTTTACAGTGATTTTTATTGATATACTATGGAAGTCAAAATTATTAGCCTTCCTGTGAAAATTTTAGTTTTTAAATAAATATCTATTTCCCAAGTGCTGTTTAAATGGATAGTTCATCCAAAACTGAAAATTTTGTCATCATTTTTTTCTAATTCCAATTCTCATTACTGTAATTGTCTACATATTTCCAGTATTGTTTTCCAATGTTTTTTTACCTTTATATACTGCTCAAGTCATATATATATATATATTTCCCAAGTGCTGTTGAAAGGGATAGTTTTTCTCATTATTCTCATCTCAGGGATCTCATTATTCCAATTGTTTACGTATTTTAAGTCTTGTTTTACAGTGATTTTGAGTCAAAATTATTAGTGTTCCTGTAAATTTTCATATCTCGATATATATATATTTATTTCCCAAGTGCTATTTAAAGGGACAGTTCACCCAAAACTGAAAATTCTGTCATAATTTTTTCGAACTCAAATTCTCATTACTGTAATTGTCTACATATTTTCAGTCTTGTTTTAGTTATTTTTTATTTATATACTGTTGAAGTCAACATTTTTAGCCTTCCAGTAAAATCTTTAGCTTTTTTTATAAATACATATTTCCCAAGTGCTGTTTAAAGGGATACAGTAGTTCACCCAGAATGAAAAATTCTGTCATCATTTTTTCTAACTCAATATCTCATTATTCCAATTGTCTGCATTTTCAGTATTTTCTACAGTGATTTTCTTTTTTTTTACATTTATATACTGAAAAGTATTAGCATTACTGGGAAATTTTGTATATTTTTTGTATATTTTCTTAGAAATATATTTCCCAAGTGCTGTTGAAAGGTATAGTTCACCCAAAACTGAATATTCTGTCATCATTTATTCCAGCTAAAATTCTCATTACTGTAATTGTCTACATATGTCCAGTATTGCTTTACAGTGATTTTTTATTGATATACTGTTGAAGTCAAAATTATTAGCCCTCCTGTGAAATTTTAATTATTTTCTTGTATATATTTCCCAAGTTTAAAGAGACAGTTCAACCAAAATGGAAAATTCTGTCATCCTTTTTTCTAACTTAATATATCATATTTCCAGTATTGCTTTGCAGTGATTTTTTTCCATTTATATACTGTTGAAGCCTATATACGGTTTTTATTATTTTCTTTTATATATTTCCCAAATGCTATTAAAAGGGATAATTCAAGCAAAACTTAAAATTCTGTCATCATTTACACACCCTTTACTTGCTCCAAACAGTTTTGAGTTCTTTTCTTCCATTGAACACAAAAGAACATTGTTAAAAAAATGTTGTAAACCTGCAACCATTGACTTCCATAGTATGCGTTTATCCCACAATGGAAATCAATGGTTACAGGTTTTTAGCTGTTTTCAAAATGTCTTCTTTAGTGTTTAACAAAAACTTAAAGATTTGGAACCACATAAAGGTGAGCAAATAGTAAGTAAATCATCACTCTTTGGCTGAACTATCCCTTTAACCGAAAAAAAAAGAAAGTTTTTGGACACATTTTAAGGCATTAAAAAGTCTCCATAATGCTGATATGCTGTATAAATAATTCAATATTTTAAGGCCATTTATGCATTACATTAATGTTAATGTGAGATACTGTGTTTAGCTGCCAATTGCATTTGTATTAATTAATTAATTAATTCATTTTCCTTTGGCTATGTTCCTTATTTATCAGGAATCGCCACAGCAGAATGAACTGCCAACTATTCCAGCATAAGTTTTATGCAGCGGATGCCCTTTCAGCCTCAACTATATATATATATATACACAGCTGAAGTCAGAATTATTAGCCCCCCTGTTTTTTTTTACCTTTATATACTGCTCAAGTCATATATATATATATATTTCCCAAGTGCTGTTGAAAGGGATAGTTTTTCTAACTCAATATCTCATTATTCCAATTGTTTACGTATTTTCAGTCTTGTTTTACAGTGATTTATATATATATATATATATATATATATATATATATATATATATATATATATATATATATATATACACAGCTGAAGTCAGAATTATTAGCCCCCCTGTTTATTTTTTTCCCCAATTTCTGTTTAACAGAGAGCAGATTTTTTCAACACATTTCTAATTATAATAGTTTTAATAACTCATCTCTAATAATTGTTTTATTTTATCTTTGCCATGATGACAGTAAATAATATTTGACTAGAATATTTGACTTCTATACAGCTTAAAGTGACATTTAA
>LR812534.1:62780435-62787935 GCA_903798195.1 Danio kyathit
TGTTCGTTAACGTTACTGAATGAAAAGACAGTTGTTCAATGTTAACTCATGGTGCATTAATAATGTTAATAATGCATTCGTGAATGTTCAACTATGATTAATAGATCCTGTACAAGTAGTGTTCATTATTAGTTCATGATAGTGAATACATTTACTAATGAATCCTTATTGCAAAGTGCGATCACTATAAATAAATAAATAAATAAATAAATAAATAAATAAATAAATAAATAAATAAATAAAAACTCTTATTTTGCTACTGTCTGGTAAGAATATGCATGTTAAACTGTAAAAAATATCCGTAAATTTGCAGTTTTCCATATTTTGTGATTCATGTTTTTATTTTATTTTTATTTTGCATTTTGGGACCTTGAACTTTCGTTCAACAACTTTGAACCTTGAAAAAGTGACTTTTGTTAACATTTGTAATAGTTTAAAGTGATATATTGACTGACTATTATTTTTATTTTTATTACATGGCTTCCATCCATAATGCACTATGAGAGAAATGATGGTTATAAACAGTTCAATCAGTATCACATCTGCTTATTCAACATGATTTCAAATTAAATCTTTGACTTTTAAAAAAAGGCTGCATTAATTCATCAAAAATACAATAAAATTATGACTTTTATTATCATACAACATAAGCATTTACTGCTAGAATATAATTTAAAATGCAATGCATTCTAGTCCATACCTGTCAACATTGGGATGTAAAAATACAGGACAACAATTAGCTTCAAATGATCAAACATAGCAAACATGTGAAGATATTGACAATAAAATAAAAGGTTTAGTCTATTAAAATCGCAAAAAAAAATTTCAAGTTATAAAATCTTGTTCACTTTTTATTTGCTGTATTTAAATATTGATTAAAGTTACTATGTAGTTACTTAGTGAAAAGCAGATATCAAATGAAATTTTTATTTTGTTTGATAACAGAGGTGTCACTGTAAGAATGCACAGATCTATAGGCTAATGAAAGCATTCGATTACTTTAGTAACTCTTTATGCTCATTTAAGAGAAAATTAGTTGTGTTTAAAATAAAACACGCATGACAGATATGTTTACATATTAAGTGTATTTGTTTGTTTAAACACACACCCAAATCCCACTTTTTAAATGGCGTGTCTAGAAGCTGATCTAGGAACAGCTTAGCATAAGGAGCGTGTTCGTCAGACATCGCTAAAACATTTTTTAGAGGTTGCATATGAATAGCGATGATCGACGCACAGCTTTAATGGAAAGAAAGTGAATGCAGACATTTTTTCGACATGCTTTCAAGCTAAAATAATTCTCTAGAACAGCTCTTGCAATTATATCACATTTGAGATCGCCTCTGTGTTAATGGTACTTTCACTTTTCATAGAAAGATTAAAAGTATGGGAGAAATATGGGGAAATACTTAAACGGGATGACAGTGGGATAGAATGGTAAAATACGGGAGAATCCTGGCAAAAATGGTAGTGTTGACAAGTATGTTCTAGTTATATGAAGCTGAATTTTCAGTTTTTTTTTTTCGTGTTTTTTATTTATTTATCACAAACTGAAAAAAAAAATAAAAAATTTGAAACTGAAGACTTTTTATAACATTATTAATATAAAAAATGTAGATTTCTCTGTGACTAGCTCTATTTATATAATGTATCTGTATGTTGACTTTCTAAAACACATAGGGCTCTATTTTAAGATCTAGGCGCAAAGTTTAAAGTGCAGAAGCATTAAGGGTGTGTCCGAATCCACTTTTGCTATTTTAATGATGGAAATATGCGCTCTGCGCCCCGGCGCATGGTCTAACAGGGTTGTGCTTATTCTCTTAATGAGATATTGGTGTGATACATACATAACGTACATTAAACTAATCAGAGTGTGATTTCTCATTCCCTTTAAGAGTCAGTTGTGTCGCGCCATGGTGCATTTGCTATTTACATGGCGTACTTAATAAGTGGAAAAACTGAAAACTTCACTAGGAAGAAAACAGTTAAACGGAAAATCTGCAGCGCGAGGATAAAAAACGAGCCTCCTCCATTCGGCTTCTTTACTTTCTCTTTACTTTACTTTTGCTCTTTACTCCTTTACTTTCGTGGCGTAAGTAGTCTTGTACGCTCTCCACTGAAGACATCCATTAGCCTACATGTTTAATTTTGTTTGTTAAGCGCAAAGATTTGTTTCAAAACTATTTCTAAATTCAGTTCTAATTTCCAGCAAACTAATAAATGAACAATAATAACAAAGTGTGGTCAAAAAACGGAGTTATATCCAAACACACGTCCGATTCTTATGCCCCATATGGTGATGTAGACGTCTTCAAAACCCGACAGGTGGACTAATCTAAACTAGTTTTTATTAAAATAAATATAAATATGCATTTAATAAATAATACTGCTAATAATAATAACATTATACAAATGCAAACTGTCATGAATAAACTGAAAAAAGCCCCCCGAGGTGAAGAAAGCATGGAGGCAGTGGTTTTTATATTTATGTAGAAAATAGTTTTCATTTTTGTAACATTTTAATACTTTTTTGTTCATATGTAAAGATATTTGTGTATTACTGCACATCCTGTGTGTATTAAGCAATGTGTAAGAGTTTTGGACCTGCATAGGAGCATAACTGACGCACTCTGTGCTGGACTTTAGACCTGCTTTCAGTAGGTCAATGTTGCGGTTTATTTCAGTTCTTCAAAATAGCACCCCGCCAACAATGCGCTTTAACACACCTCCATTTCGGACCAGCATGCCCATGAGTCCACAAAGTGGTGCAAATGGATTTGCTATTAAAACAGCGTGGTGCTAAACGTAAAAATTAGGACTGAGCTGGTCTGAAAATATCAACAAATCGCAACATACACGCCTTGCGCCTTTTTAAAGACATGTTTTTAATGGTAATATCACTATATGTTTACAGTATATGGAGTTGGAGTAAAGCTTTTGCTCTTAAATGAAAAAAAAAGAAGCTTGACCATATGCTTTCTTTCGACTGCAACTAAACGAGTAACAGAAAAAAAAAGAGAAAAACAAGATCCAGAAGATCGAAAGAAAACAGAAATAATGATGGACAGCCTGCAATAAATTACAGGCTGAAGGCTAGAGCTCTTAAAATAGCCCCCAACTCCATAAAGCGAGCAATTAGAAACCCGCAGGTCCACCTCCACACTAGTTCCCATTGAGAAAAGTGTGATTACAGAGAGCAGGAGGTGCACCTGTGTGCTCCTTCTCTACCCACAATCCCCTGACCTCGGCTTCGGGTCAGACCCATGCCTGCACGCCCAGAACACAGCCAACAAATCACGCCAAAAATACCGCAGTTTAGCCTCCAAAAATATCGGAGCATCTGCCTGGATGACTCATAAACTTGATCTAAAAGCATGCATGCGTGCTGGAGAAACAGGTGGAATATGTTGGGGTTTTGGAGGGTGGGTTGTGAAATATGATGATGAATATAGTTGAAGTCTGAATTATTAGCCCCCCTGTATATTTTGCCCCCAATTTCTGTTTGACAGAAAGTTTATTTTTTCAACACATTTTTAAACATAATAGTTTTAATGACTAATTTTTAACTGATTTGTCTTTGCCATGAAGACAGAACATAATATTTGACTAGATGTTTTTGAAGATACTAGTATTCAGCTTAAAGTGACATTTAAAGGCTTAACTAGGTTAATGGTTAGGGAAATTAGGCAAGTTATTGTATAACGATGGTTTGTTCTGTAGACTATCGAAGAAAAAAAAAATATTCCTTAAGGTGGCTAATAATATTGACCTTAAAATGTTTTTAAAAATTAAAAACTGCTTTTATTCTAGCTGCAATAAAACAAATAAGACTTTCTCCAGAAGAAAAAATATTATCAGACATACTGTGAAAATTTCCTTGCTCTGTTAAACATCATTTGGGAAATATTTAAAAAAGAAGAAACAATTCAAAGGGGGCTAATAATTCTGACTTCAACTGTATATTGTATGGTCAAAATAAAAAGTGTATCATTTAATATTATGCTCTATCGTTAATATCATAATCATAATTTTATGAGTGCGATGTTATGAAGATGCAGACAGAAACATGAATAACAGCATCGTGAGAATGTCACAATCCTGTGAAGATGTGAAAGTGCAATGTTTACATTTAGCATTTTATTATCAATGTTTTTATTTTTTTACGTTGGACTTGTAGTCATTCGTTTTTTTTTTTTAGTGTTTTATATTTTGTTCTATTTTATTTTATTCTTTTTTATATTTTATTATTATATTTTTATATATTTATTTTCGAACATTTGCCCAAAAATATGATGACATACAGAATGAATGAGTACATTTTGTGAGTATATAATATTCATTCATTTTCTTTTCAACTTAGTCCCTTTATTACTCTGGGGTCGCCACAGCAGCATGAACCACCAACTTATCCAGCATATGTTTTACGCAGCGGATGCCCTTCCAGCTGCAACCCATCACCGGAAAACATCCATACACACTTATTCACACACATACACTATGGACAATTTAGCCTACCCAATTCACCTGTACTGCATGTCTTTGGACTTGTAGGGGAAACCGGAGCACCGGGAGGAAACCCACACGAACACGGGGGGAGCATGCAAACTCCACACAGAAATGCCAACTGACCCAGCCGAGGCTTGAACCAGTGACCTTCTTGCTGTGAAGCAATTGTGCTACCCACTGCGCCACCGCATCACCAGTATATAATATTTAAAGTGTCAAAAATTTTCATGTAGTCAATATATATGTATATATAGTTTAGTCAAAATTATTCACTCTCATGTGAATTTTTCATTTTAAGTGATTTTTTTTTTTTTTTTTTTTGCCTTTTATTAGATAGGACAGTAATGAGACAGGAAGCGAAGTGGGAGAGAGAGAGGGGGGGGTAGGGTTGGGAAATGTCCTTGAGCCAGGATTCAAACTCGGGAAGCCCTGACGTGCTACTGCACCATATGTCGGCATGCTAACCTCTATGCTATTGTGCCAACTACTTTAAGTGATTTAATAGAGCAATTAAATTATATTTAAATAAAAAATATGTTTTTCCTCTGAGAAAGTCTTATTTCTTTTAGTTTGGATGGGGAAAAAAAGCCTTTAATAAAATAAATAAATAAATTCATTCATTCATTTATTTTATTTTCGGCTTAGTCTCTTTAATATTTCGGGGTTGCCACAGCGGAAAAAAAAACCGCCAAATTATCCAGCACGTTTTTACGCAGGGGATGCCCTTCCAGCCGCAACCCATCTCTGGGAAACATCCACACACACTCATTCACGCATACACTACGGACAATTTAGTTTACCCAATTCACCTGTACCGCATGTCTTTGGACTGTGGGGGAAACCGGAGCACCCGGAGGAAACCCACGGCAACACAGGGAGAACATGCAAACTCCACACAGAAATGCCAACTGACCCAGCCGAGGCTCGAACCAGCGACCTTCTTGCTGTGAGGCGACAGCGCTATCTACTGCGCCACTGCGTCGCTTTTAAATAAATAAATTTTTAAAAACTCATTTAAAGTTAATATTATTAACCCCCCTTTAAGATATATATATACAGTATATATATATATATATATATATATATATATATATATATATATATATATATATATATTTATATATATATATATATATATATATATATATATATATATATATATATATATATATATATATTTAAATCGTCTACAGAACAAAACACAATCGTCTAATGACTTGCCCATAACCAAACTTGCCTAGTCAACCTAACTAATCTAGTTAAGCCTTTACATTTGAACACTTTAAGATGAATAGTGTCAAGTGGAACAGTATTATTTACTGTCATCATGGCAAAGACAAAAGAAATGAGTTATTAGAAATTAGTTATTAAACTATTATGTTTAGAAATGTGAAAAAATCTTCTCTCCATTAAACAGGATTTAGGAAATGCATGAAAGTACAGAAATAGTACTATATGGTGAAATATATTGTTATCAGGATAAGAGATGTTTGTCACAATGCCAAAAACGCTTTTCTCTCTTTAATAATTACTCTTAAATCTTGTCTTTTTTTCAGAAATAATATGATAAAAATTAAATGATTTTTTCCTTAAAACAAGCTAAATAATCTGCCAATGAGGCCAATATTTAAAAGCAAAAACAAGATTATTTTGCTTACCCCATTGGCAGAATATTTCTCGTTTTAAGGAAAAAGTCACCAACTTTGAACGTATTATTTTGAAAACAAGACAATGTTTTTTACTTGTCTAGAAAATGCGTCTTGATTTCAGAATTTAGAGATATTAGGCTAGACAAAGCATAAAAAAAGATGCTTTTAGAGTTTTTCTCTTGTTTCTACTCCAAATATCTACAAATGAAAGAAGCATTTTCTAAACAAGCAAACCATATTGTTTTGTTTTAAGAATTAAGTCAAAATTAAGTGAATGTTTCTTTGAAACAAGCAAAATAATCTGCCAATAGGGTAAATAAAACATCACATTTTTCCTTTTGACATACTACTACAAACGACCAAAAAAATTATAAATAAGAAAAGCATTTCCTCCATTGTTTCGCCCAGCCCAAGGTGTAACTGTTCTGTACCTTTAGCCTGCGCGGCTGAACTGTGCGAGTAACCCAGGGAGAGCAAGGCCATCTCGATGAGCTGGTTGAAGAGCATGTCTTTTCTGACCAGGACGAACTCTGCGTGTTCCTCTTTGCTGTCGAACTCTAACGGGCTCTCGTAGTGCTCCACCACACAGAACACCGGCAGCATGTTACCTGCAGACACAACACAGCAGGATTTACACTTCAGCATTCATTTACAAACTCAACTCTACTGCCTTATTGTCTGTTTTACACTGCAAAAATGCCTTTCTTACTTGTTTATAGTCAAAACATCTAAAAATGCTGAAATCAAGAAGCATTTTCTAGACAAGTAAAATATATTGACTTGTTTTAAGAAATAATATGCTAAAATTAATTAAGTTATTCCTTAAAACAAGCCAAATAATCTGTCAATGGGATAAGCAAAATAATCTTCTTTCCTTTCGATATTAGATTTATTAGCTCACCTCATTGGCAGATTATTCAGCTTGTTTTAAGAAAAAAATCACTTAATTTTAGCATTTTATTTCTTAAAACAAGACAATATGTTTTGCTTGTCTAGACAATGCTTCTTGATTTAAGATATTTGGATTAATTTTAGATATTTGGACTAGAAATGAATGTTTTGCAGTGCATGCATGTGGTCATTTGGTTGCACAGTGATGGAATGATGCTGAATGATTAATGCTGCTGTATCCTTATATTTAGCCTGCATACTGATATTTATTGGTCATTCTGTCTGATAGTTGCATGTGTGTTTCTAATTATACAATGGTACATTACATGGAGCATTACGTGCTGGAGTTTTTTTCTTAGAGAGAAGAGTGTTTCTACAGGTGGTTTGTCAAACCCACTCACCTGTGTGAAGCTCACTTCATAAAGGCCCAATGTTTTTGGTTTTTGTATGAGAT
>LR812534.1:62790435-62980435 GCA_903798195.1 Danio kyathit
ATTAAAATACTTCTTCAGGCGGATCCCGGAAACCCTTCCCATGATGCACCGTTCGGCTCCCAACGCACCGTATAGCCTTGAGGTTTTACGAGGCTGTGTAAACAGCACAGCGCTATCAGAGAGAAGAAAAAAAAATGAAGAATCTCCATCCAAAGCTGTCATGTGTTCGGGTTTACTGTGCAAATATCACATAATACCAGCCAGCTGCAACACTCCGGTGATGAAATTTCAGGAACTTTCTGATCTCCTGGACTCGGGATCTTTATTTTTACAGGCTTTAATAGAGACTAGGGGGTAATATCAACATAGGCAATCGTAATAAATCATATTTCTCCAACCCTGTGGTCACTAGGCTTCCTAAGAACGCGATCATTTTTTTGGGGAGGAAAACAATCAATAAATAGGGTAATCATAAGCAGATGCTGGGGAATGTGCTGAATCGAAGCTTTTCCATTTTTAATAGATAAAGATCTAACAATAAAGACTGCTGTGTCGGTTCATTTCAGGATCAATACGCGCTTTGTTCCCAGCGAGCAAGAGAAAAGCCCATGGTAAATATTATTCAGCTGAAACAATGAATACGGTAGCTTCCAAAGTTCAGCAAAAGCACTCAGCAGAAAGTTCACTTTTCCCCATAAATAATAATAACGGTTGCCCGGAGAGCTATAGAACGAAGGCGTGCAGGAGCATTAACAACTGATGCCAGCTGCTGGAAACCCAAACTTTTCTCCTTTATATCATATGCACACTGAAGAAATATTATAGGATCGTATTGTTAGATTTGGTTCAAATGTGCTCTAGTGCTTCTGAGTAAAACATAACGACTACTACACATCGTCTGATTTACAGAAGACCACCTTATAGTAATAGTTTATCTAGCTAAAAAGTATTAACAAACAAATTTTAGTCAAGAATGCTGGTTTAGGGATCAATATTATAGGATCATATTGTTAGATTTGGTTAAAACGTGCACTAGTGCTCCTGAGTAAAACATAATGACTATTACACATCATCTGATTTACAGAAGACCACCTTGTAGTAATAGTTTATTTACTGAAAAAGTATTAACAGGCAAATTTTGGTCAAGAATGATGGTTTAGGAGTCAATATTATATGATCGTATTGTTAGATTTGATTAAAATGTGCACTAGTGCTCCTGAGTAAAACATAATGACTATTGCACATCATCTGATTTACAGAAGACCACCTTGTAGTAATAGTTTATCTACTGAAAAAGTCTTATAGGATCGAAAAGATATTATAGGATCTGAAAAGATATTACAGGATCATATTGTTAGATTTCTTTAAAATGTGCATTAGTGCTCCTGAGTAAAACATAATGACTACTACACATCATCTGATTTACAGAAGACCACCTTGTAGTAATAGTTTATTTACTGAAAAAGTATTAACAGGCAAATTTTGGTCAAGAATGATGGTTTAGGAGTCAATATTATAGGATCGTATTGTTAGATTTGATTAAAATGTGCACTAGTGCTCCTGAGTAAAACATAATGACTATTGCACATCATCTGATTTACAGAAGACCACCTTGTAGTAATAGTTTATCTACTGAAAAAGTCTTATAGGATCGAAAAGATATTATAGGATCTGAAAAGATATTACAGGATCATATTGTTAGATTTCTTTAAAATGTGCATTAGTGCTCCTGAGTAAAACATAATGACTATTACACATCATCTGATTTACAAAAGACCACCTATAGTGATAGTTTATCTACTGAAAAAGTATTAACAGGCATATTTAGGACAAGAATGATGGTTTAGGGATCACAGTTGAGCTCTGAAATGCTAATTAAACATTTAGATATCGCTATATACCGTTCAAAATACCTGACTTTTATACATTCTTTTATATATTTTATAAGTACAAGTCTGAATAAATAATATTGATTAGTTTTTAGATAGTCAAGCCTGAAATTATTCATACCCCTGAGCAAATTCTGACCTCAAGTTATTGCTCAAATGTAAATAAAAGCTCAGAAATATGTTTTTTTTTCTACAATGATGCTTTTTGTACATTGTCTTATGTTTTGAGAGAAGACAATCAATCAGTCAATCAATAAATAAATAAATAAATAAATAAATGCTGTTTGACTAAAGGTAACTAAGTCAGAATTTGCCAGGTGTATGAATAATTTTGGGTTTGACTTTATATATTTACTTTTATAAACTTTTTTTTTTTTTATTTAAGTTGTTGCAGACTCTCGTTTTTGACCCATACAAAATTCAACATTTGGTGGAATAAACTATAATTCTATACAATATCAAACCAGCAACCAATAAAAATAATCAGGTGCCATAAAAGGTTTTTTGTGACATTCTAAACACACAGCAGCGATCGTTTGCTGAAAACAAATGCAAATGTTCTAACAGTAAGTACCAAACATAACCGCAGAAACTTTGGTGGTTGTATTGCTATCCAACAAATATGCAAATTATTTTTGTTTTTGTCCTCAAAATTTGTAGCCATAACACATATGTATTAGTTGAAGGCAAAATTATTACACCTCCTATGACATTTTAATTCTTTTGCAAATATTTTCCAGGTGCTGTTTAACAGAGCAAGGCATTTTTCACAGTATTTTTAAGGTCAATATTATTCAGCCCTCTTAAGATTAAGTTTTATCCATTCTGTTTTCGATTGGCTACAGAACAATCCACTGTTGTCCAATGACTTGCATAATTAATCTAGGTAAAATGCACTTTAAGCTGAATACTTAAAAATGACTTATTGCTGCTTGTTCAAACTACTCATTTAAAAGGAGTTGAAGGAGTTCTTAGGTTTTTGGGAGACAACTTATTTGTTTTATGTTCAGTCCACTTAAATTTGTAAAAACAATTAAGTTAACTTGATCAGTTTGTGTTGGGACAACATAAAGGAACTGTGTCAAACCCAGCATTTGTTACCTGGCCCGTAGCCAGCCTGGTAAAAGGGGTGGTTCTTTTTTCTCAACTATGAGCTTTAAACACTGCATTTTAGTGACATCTAAGCACTATTTTGTCTGGATTCGTTTTTCAGATGATCATCATAACCACACTTTTTGAAGGACCAGAAATGTTTCCTAAAAATTTGGAATAAAGAAATATGAAAAAAAAAAAACATTATAAATGAAATATTTATTATTTATTTTTAAAATACTAATTTATCACATCATATATCATTAGACAAAAAAATAATCTCTTAAAGTTTTAAATTAAAAACTATGGACTTGGGCTGGGCGATTAATCAAAAAGTAAATCAAAATCGAAATCGACATTTAGAACCTATAATCAATCTAATTTTTCCAGGTCAATTTTTTCAGTTAATTTCCCTACCGCGTGTGGAGTCACATGACCGTGCTCTGTTAAGGCTGTTATATACTTCTGCGCCGACCGCACGAGTATGCTCTGGCACAGCCTTCGCGCGGTAGCATACTCGCGCATCTTTCAAAAAAAACGTAACTACACGTCGCACGTTTGCACTGCATTGACGATGATTGGAAGCTGTGCCAGAGATGCTTTAAGATGGTATATTTTCTATTAGAATACAATTATTATTTACACGAAAATATTTGTTTACAGAAGATGCAAGAAATGCACTGTTTAAAATATTATATACAGGATATACAAGAGGATATTTTAATTAGAAGAAATACTGAATATTTTCTACTTTTAATACCAAAAAACATTGAAAAGAATTTATTTTGTTTCCAAAAGTGCAAGTTATTTATTTTCTTTATTTATAAAAGTGACTGCTCGTTTTAGGCAACGTGTGTTTTAATTTCAATTGTTGATGTTCAATAAATACTCATAGACGGTAGATAGTGTGTGTTTTCTTTCAATTATTTTTAAATCAAGTAATGCACCCTTCATTCAGAAATCTCTCACTTGTAATATGTGAGCATATTTACCCTATAAAACTTATCACTGAATTATGAGGGCAAAAAATAAATGAATAATAATCGTTCATTAATCGTAATCGAGTTAAAATGTTCAATTAATCGAGATTTTGATTTTAGGCCAAATCGCCCAGCCCTAGTATAGACTATTGTCAGTTATTAGGCTAATAACAAAATGGCCAGCACATTCAACACAGAATTTGTTCACTTGAACAATAAAAAAACATAATAATAATAATATTAATAATAATAACAATAATAATAATAATAATGTAGAGCTTCTTGATTTTTCTAGCCTCTCATAAGAACTTTGAAAAACCATGGATAACAAATCATGGGTAACAACAATAGACTTATTAGTATTAAAATTAACTTTAATATGCTTAAAAATTTACTTTTGGCGCTTCACCTTATTATTCAACATTTTTCTTTCATGAATAATGTTCAAGATTTAAAATAAAAATGACTTGTAATGTTCTCTCTATTTAACAACAATACTGTAGGGCTGGGCGATATGGCAAAATTATGTATGAATAAATTATAATTATTGATAATTATTTTCCATATTGAACGATAACGATATACATTTCGATATAAGTTATTAATGCTTCCAGATTTGAAAAAGTACCCCAACAATGACCGAAGCCACAAACATTAGAGGGTCTATTAAATGGCATAACATTTTCAGCTGATAAATTTTCGGTGTCCGAAAATTCAGTGCATCTTTAATATCAACACACTTTTAGATTCCCATTGTTGCACATTTCTACTGTGTGATTGGCTCTTAGATCAATATAGAATAAAAAAAGTTCAGAGCTTATCATTGCTATTGACAAATTTTATCGCAATTCGATATAATATCGTTTATCGGCGCAGCCCTAGTCAGCAGTGAAAGATGACTTCACTTATGTTAGATTCCGCTTGGTCATAAAGCCTTCTTCAATGGGTTATTTTCACAAATTACGATGGCATAGCAGTCAAAATAGGACAAATGAGCTCATGTATGGGACAAATTCTGGACCATTGTTAGTCTTTCGAACCACTCGAACCCCCCTGGCTATGGGTTCGGTTACAATGCATATTGCAAAATAAGTACACAATATTTTACTAGTTATTTTGCAATATCATCAGGACTAGTTGTTTTGCTACACTGTAAAATAAATCCTGGTTGCCTTACATTTTTAAGCTGAATCAAATTAACCTTATGAATCCATTGAACTTATGTTAAACTGACTTAAAACAGCTTGCGTAACTTATAAAATTAAGTTAAAACATAATTAACTTAATAAGTTACAATGACCTAAAAACATATGCTGTCAGGACTAATTGATCATATAATTTTTTACAGTGCACAAATTCTTAGGACAAAAGCAAAAGACGCTAAATAATTGCGTATATATAACGGCAAAGACAAAGGAAATGAGTTATTTTAATTAGTTATTAGTTATTATATCTTAAAAAATGTATTAAAAATAATCTCTGTTAAACAGAACTTGGGAATTTCATAGGAGGTCAAATAGTTTGGGTTTCTGCTAATGTATATTTATTTATTTGTATTTATTTATAGTTTTGTTAACTGTGTATCTATTATAGGTTTATAATCTCTCTCCTCATAACTTGTGCGAGTTGCTTTGAATAACAGTGTCCTCTAGATGCATGCATGTAAATGTTAACGTTTCCTCTCAAGTGGGCAGACGAATCTCTTTTCACTGGAATCCTATCCCAGGACAGGCTGGTAATAAAAGCAGGCTCACCCCTCTTGTGGCAGGCCTTCAGATGATGTCCAGGGGGTTTGAAGGGCACGCCGGAGAGCTTGGCTCCAGTGCTGCCCAGACGAGAGCGACCCGGCGGGCTTCCGTTCTGCTCCAGACGGGCCAGTTTAGCCGGAGGGCCCTTGCAGTCGTTCAGACTGTTGACCATCTCGCAGTTCTCCTTCCCCAGGCATGTTTCGCTGAGATGCTCCATGGTTCTCAGCACCACTGCTCACTGTCACCTGAATTAGAAGATCAAGAGTCAGAAAAATAACTTACAGTAATAAAGAGCACCGAACCAAAGACTCTCTTCCTGAAATGTCAAATCAAGCCTAATGTTACATGGCATTTACAATGTTTCATGCAACGATCACATTCCCATTCTTAGGAGCATGTATTATGCATGTCTAACCCACTGCAGAATCCCATGTGGAGAGAGCAAACAAGCTAGTTTTTGTACAGTCGCATTAACCAGCAGAGGAGTCCACTTCAGTGATCATCAGCGCAGCGTACAATGAATTTATACAAGAGGGACGGCCGGTGAAATATTTAGCATATCTTGTGCTTTTATTTGAAAAAAAAAACAAGTGTTTGTGTATGTTTAAAACAAAATACAGATTTTATAGTGTAACATTTAGTAACACACACAATAAATAAAAGTTTTTCTAAAATGTCATAACAAAGGAATGACCTGGGATTATCCGAAAAAAAAAAAAAAAAAAAGACACAGAGAGAGACGTGCACCTTGCTTTATCGCATTCAAAACAGCGATAAAGGAACATTGCACCAGACACCATGACAGACGGGGTTAGATTTCATCAAACAGGCCAAACAAGACATCAGACATGCAACAATGAATTCCACAGCACTGAACAACAGATGAACTTGTGTGACATTGTGCAAAAACCAATATAACTGGAATAGATAATGTACACAAAATAAACATTTAAACTAACCAATACACTTTTGTGGAGTCACTTTTAAAAATCACAACCACTAACAAAAGTATTGTGTCACTTTAAAAAAAGAAGCTTATAGTTCTGACCCTTAAAATGACTTTTGCTGCCATAAAAGCTAATGCATGTTGATTTAGTGATGTACAAAAAAATCTGTGCATTGTTTTAGATGCATTTAATAGAATTAAATAATTGAATTTCTCTTTTTAGATTTAAAAATCTGTGAAAGATATATTTTAAAACAACCAAATTTCCACTTACCACTTTAAGACAAGCATATAAGGAGCTGAGGATGAACAGCGACTTCAAGTTTTGCCAGGAGCAGCACAAACTTCCTTCGGATTTCAGTTTTATGACAGCTATTTCTATTCTGAAGCACGCAAAACTTCCAGATCGCCAACACTAAGGCTAATATCATTAATTACATCGCATAATACACATACACGAACAGTAAAGTACTTTAAAACGAGATGAGATCTATTAAAATATCAGCGATGCACGCAATCACACCGAAATGCGACGATCTCCGGCGAGTCTATAGAGTTCAATGGAGTTTACAATCGCGTCCAGCGCAATACAACGGCAGCGTTCCCAACGCATCCCATTCGAGCGTCAACAATACGAGCCTACGGGAACAGAAAGCGCTCGTGGATCGCCTCTCATCTAGCCGAAGAACAACAGCACGAAGCCCCGGCGACCTGCCGTCTCATCTCGAGCCCGTACGCGGATCCAAAGCCGCTTTAAAAGTGCGCGATACACTTTCGAACGTCGAACGAAGCATCAAAGCATCCGCGCATTCCCGACGCGCGCCCGCGTTACATTCTATCTTCCGCTTGTTGTTACATTAGTAACATTCGCGCTCGGTCCTTTTCTTTCTGTTTCCCTTCTGTCTCCCTCTCTCTTTCTGTGTGTGTATGTGTGTGTGTGCGTCTCTCTCTCTCCCTCTCTCTCTCTCTCTCTCTCTCTCTCTGTCCCCATTAAATTATGAGTTGCATCGGCTCATCCCTCCCTCTCCGCGCTGCCTGCCGCTTCTCCTCATCTCTAAACCAGCTAAACGACGCGATTGAAGACGGATTTTTGGGGGGATCCTCCCGCTGTCCTGGAGGAGGATGGACAATGCGAAAATAAAGTAAAAGTGCCGGAGGATGAGGATGATGATGATGATGGTGGATTTCCGCCTGCAAGCGCGCAGGAATTTTTAATCAGCTTGATTAGAGTGAGGCGGTTCTGCATTTATTACACACATACATTCTGTATACACACGCGCGTACAGGACGCACGCACATATGCGATATCATAAAAATCTAATGTTCCTACAATATAAGCGATCCTTGTGTGGATGTTGATGCTGATAGTGTGTGTGTCTGTGTTGAGCTGTTAATGATGGGATGATGATGATGATGATTGGAATCGGAGGGATGAAAGCAAACGCGGAGGATCATCTGATCGAGTGTGATGATCATATTATAGCAGCTTCTTTTTGTCGCGGTTGTGTTTTAAAAAGTTGCGAAAGAGCCTCGAGAGTACGATATTTCTTAAAGCAAAAGGACACGCCATCTGTCAGCGATGCTGGTGCATGACACACACTCATACACAGGCATACGCACGCACACACATACTGTATGTAGCAGGTGATAGCAAACGTCCAACCCTCAACACACACAAACAGATCAAATTTCGGGATGTGATACAATCATAAATGAATGAACGTTTGTACTTAAAGTAAAAATGTGTGGTAAAGAGCACAAAAATTACTATTAATTATTAATATTATTCATTTACATTTATTAAACTTGTAATCTCTTAAAATGTTTTAAACACTATATATAGAGAGAGAGAGAGAGAGTTGAAGTCAGAATAATTAGCCGCTTTTTTTTATTTTCCCCCCAATTTCTGTTTAATGAGAGAAGATTTTGTCAACACATTTACATAATAAAAAACATAATAGTTTTAATAACTCATCTCTAATAACTGATTTATTTTATCTTTGCCATGATGACAGTAAATAATATTTTAGATATTTTTCAAGACACTTCTATACAGCTTAAAGTGACATTTAAAGGCTTAACCAGGTTAATTAGGTTAACTAGGCAGGTTAGGGTAATTAGGCAAGTTATTGTATAATGATGGTTTGTTCTGTAGACTATCAAAAAAATATATAGCTTAAAGGGGCTAATAATTTTGTCCCGAAAATGGTTAATAAAAAATTAAAAACTGCTTTTATTCTAGCCGAAATAAAACAAATAAGACTTTCTCCAGAAGAAAAAATATTATCAGACACACTGTGAAAATTTCCTTACTCTTTGGGAAATGATGTTGAACAGAGGGGCTAATAATTCTGACTTCAACTGTATATATATATCAGGCCTGTAGTCAGCCTATTAAAAGCGGTGGTTCTTTTTTTCTCAAAAAGTGGAGCTTTTTGCAGTTATTCTCCTCAAATTCTATTAAATTATGAGGTTCAAAGATGCATTTTAGTAACATTTTAAGCTTTAACATGTTCTGCATTAGCTTGTGGTATGGTGATCATAACCACTTTTTTTTAAGGAACAAAAATGTTTCCTACAATTTTGTCAAAGTGCTTACCATACTATTTTACCACAAAGTGTTTATTTAGAAAGGTGAGCTTAAACTTTAAGTTATTACAATTTTATAAATAATGTTATGAGATTAGAATTTTACATTAAACATTTTAAATAAAGTAGTCTGAAAGAAAATAATTATTTTTAAAATCCAAATGTATTATCATGCATCATTAAAAAAATAGAAATCTGTTAAATCTTATTAAAAACCAAGTAAAAAAAACATTAAAAACAGTAGCTTGTAGGTAAATAACACACTGGCCATCTCATGTCCTCAGTCAGAATTTGTAAATTTGAATAATTAAACATTTAATTTGTCTTAAAGCCTTCTTCTTCTAGTTATTTTCACAATTTATGATGGCATACTGTCAAAAAAGGGACAAATGAGTTTATATAGTGGCCAATTTCTCCGTAGCCAGTACTTTACAATACGATCGTATTAGTTCATGTATTTAATAACATGAACTAAAAAATAAATACTTGTACAGCATTTATTAATCATAGCTTAACATTTACTAATGCATTAATGAATTCAAAAGTGCTTGTTAACATTAGTTAATGCACTGAATTAACAAGAACTGACTGTATTTTCATAAACTAATGTTAACATAGATTCATAAATGCTCTAATGATTGTATCGTTCATGTCAGTAAATACAACATCTAACATTATCTAATACAGCCATATTGTAAAATGTTACTAAAACAATGTAACAGCCACACTGAACGTGTTATAAAAAAACAAACAACACAAGACACCAAGATGCAGAATGATGTGCAAGGGTCAGATGTGATCACCTGTGCTGGTTTTGCAGTAACACCACATCCTGAATGGTTAAAGTGACGTTCAAAGACCTGTACTCACTGTAGACTTACAAACTAGACATCTTTGTTACTAATTTTACAAATGCAGCAAAGGAGTTATAAATATTGCAGCAAATCCAGAGAGGCCAGTAGTTTATAACCATTGTTTAAAAATAATTATATATATGCAGTCAGAAATATTGTAATATTTAATGGAAAGATTATTTTATTTTTAATAACTCATTTCTAATAACTGATTTCTTTTATCATAATACATAATATTTGACTAGATATTTTTCAAGATACTAGTATACAGCTTAAAGTGACATTTAAAGCCTTAACTAGGTTAATTAGGCAGGTTTGGGTAATTAGGCAAGTCATCATATAACAGTAGTTTGTTCTATAGCCAATTGAAAATAAATTGCTTAAGGTGGCTAATAAAATTGACCTTAAAATAGTATTTAAAAAATTAAAAACTGCTTTAATTCTAGCTGAAATAAAACAAATAAGACTTTCTCCAGAAGAAAAAATATTATAGGAAATACTGTAAGAAATTCCTTAATCTGTTAAACATCATTTGGGAAATATTGGAAAAAGAAAACACATAGAAGGCCTAATAATTCTAACTTCAACTGTATATAATACATATTCTTAAAAGAAATGTATTTGGTTTACAGGTAACCAAGCACATGCCTATGCCAGAATCAACAATTATAATGACTAATAGGCCCAATAATTAATTACAGTGCAGACAGTGAAATATGTTTTTAACGCCGGGTGTGTGCATGTATAGGCATGAAGCTGAAGGTGATACGAAGTTAAATGAAATCAACACAAGTGCTGAATGAGAAAAATAAGTACTACTGCAGTTAAAAACAGGAAATGTAAAAGCAAAAAAAAAAAGCGGATGCATCTGAAGGGGTCGCAGAAATATGCATCAATCCTTTCCCCATAAGTAAACACTTCTATATTTTAATTAATTTTGCTTTAAACAATGCACATGAATGCGATGTTTGAGTGTCATCCGCACAGTGCTGAACACATTTCCGGCATTGATGTGAATTTGCACGGAGCTTGTTTCCTCTGTGGAGATGTTATAGTCCTTGTGTAACACTTTGGGTGGCGCAGCAGCGACGCTCTTCGATTTTGGGCAAAACTAGTATGACTAACTTACTAGAGAAGCAGAGCTTTTTTTTAAAAAAATGCGACAATAGCGATGCTGTTTTAAGCGAAACATATGACCTTTAGTAAAGTTCAGACAATCACATCAAACTAAAGGTTTTATCTCTGCTCCTACATTCAAAAAAATGATGAAATACTTATTTAAAATGAGCTGGAACGACTCAATTCTTGAGTTTTATGTTCAATCCACTTAAATTTGTAAAAACTATTACATTAACTTAATCGATTTAAGTTGGGACAACATGAAGTAACTGTGAAACCCAGCTATTTTTACAGTGTATACTCAAAATAATGATGTTTGTTGTTTGTTCATACTACTTAAAATGAGCTGAAATGACACAATTCTTGAGGTTTTTTTTTGGAACAACTAAATTGTTTTATGTTCAATCTACTTCAATTTGCAAAAACCATTACATTAACTTAATCAATTTAAGTTGGAAAAACATAAATAAACTGTGGAACCCAGCTATTTTTACAGTGTATACTCAAAATAATGATGTTTGCTGCTTGTTCATACTACTTAAAATGAGCTGAAACAACACAATTCTTGAGTTTTTTTTTTTGGGAGGGGATGGGGCAACTTAATTGTTTTATGTTCAATCCACTTAAATTTGTAAAAACTATTACATTAACTTAATTGATTTAAGTTGGGACAACATGAAGAAACTGTGTGGAACCCAGCTGTTTTTACCGTGTATACTTAAAATAATGATGTTTGCTGCTTGCTCAAGCTACTTAAAATGAGCTGAAACAACACAATTCTTGAGAGGTTTTTTTTTTTGGGAACAACTTAATTGTTTTATGTTCAATCTACTTCAATTTGTAAAAACCATTACATTAACTTAATCGATTTAAGTTGGAAAAACATGAATAAACTGTGGAACCCAGCTATTTTTACAGTGTATACTCAAAATAATGATGTTTGCTGCTTGTTCAAGCTACTTAAAATGAGCTGAAATGACACAATTCTTGAGTATTTTTTGGGAGGGGAGGGGGGCGACTTAATTGTTTTATGTTCAATCCACTTAAATTTGTAAAAAACCATTATGCTAACTTAATCGATTAATGTTGGGACAACATGAAGAAACTGTGTGGAACCTAGTTATTTTTACAGTGCATACTCAAAATAATGATTTTTGCTGCCTGTTCAAACTAAGTAAAATGAGCTGAAACAACACAATTCTTGAGTTTTATGGGGGACAACTTAATTATTTGACATTTAATCCACTTAAATTTGTAGAAACTAATAAGCTAACTTAATTCCTACATGTTGTCCCAACACAAATCGATTATGATGTTCCAGCATTGTTTACAGTGCATCTGTGGATTCCATAATCATAAATGGGATTTGTTTGGGTTGACGTTTGGTCCCCATTTCGCAGTAAAATGTAAAACGAGGGCCGAGCGCTGTGGTGAGCCGAGTGTGTCGGCCATGTTGACGTGCTGTGGCTGCAGTCTCCTCTGCACTCGTACAAGAGCATCACACAATTTCTGCCGGCCTTGCCAGGAGGGTCCTGATGCTGCCAACAGGTGCAGACACTGCCAAGAGCCCTGGCACATACACACACACCGCCCAACACCAGCAACTCTGACATACAGAAGGGCATGCAGATTCACAGAGCAGAAATGATTTGATCAACTGTGCTTATAATTCAGCTCTCGCCTATTTAAAGAAGGGTAAACACAATTGAAGAGTTTAAAATGCCAATATCTGCAGCGCTAATAATGGATACGAATACACTGACGATTGTTATTCAAGTCAAGAATATCACTTAACATCCACCTAAATGCATTGGTTTATATCAATTAAACAGAGTGCATGTATTAAATCAGGTGGAAATATCGATGTGGATAAACAGTTGGAAGCAAACATTAAGTGTGTGTGCATATATGCAATATGATTAACAGAACAAGAGCTATAATAATAATAATACAAAATAATATATTATTTATGTATTTATTTATTATCATGTGTGCATATTTATTTGTTTATTTATGTAGTATTTATTTATTATGTGTGCATATTTATTTGTTTATTTATGTAGTATTTATTTATTATGTGTGCATATTTATTTGTTTATTTATGTAGTATTTATTTATTATGTGTGCATATTTATTTATTTATTTATTTATTATTATTATTTATTTATTTATTATCATGTGTGCATATTTATTTATTTATGTATTATTTATTTTTTATGTGTGCATATTTATTTATTATCATGTGTGCAAATTAATTAATTATCATGTGTGCATATTTATTTATTTATGTATTATTTATTTATTATGTGTGCATATTTATTTACTTATTTATTATCATGTGTGTTAATTTATTTATTTTGTGTACATATTTATTTATTTATTATCATGTGTGCAAATTAATTAATTAATTAACTTATTATCATGTGTGCATATTTATTTATGTATTTATTTATTTATTTATTTATTTATTTATTTAATATCATGTGTGCATATTTATTTATTTATGTATTATTTATTTATTATCATGTGTGCATATTTATTTATTATTTATTTATTATAATGTGTGCATATTTATTTATTTATGTATTATTTATTTATTATCATGTGTGCATATTTATTTTTTTATTTATTATTTATTTCTTATGTGTGCATATTTATTTATTTATTATCATGTGTGCATATGTATTTATTTATTTATTTAATTTATTATCATGTGTGCATATTTATTTATTTATTATCATGTGTGCAAATTTATCTATTTATCTATTTATTTATTTATTGTCATGTGTGCATATTTATCTATTTATTATCATGTGTGCATATTTATTTATTATTTATTTGTTTATTTATTTATTATCATGTGTGCATATTTATTTATTAGCATGTGTGCATATTTATTTATTAGCATGTGTGCATATTTATTTATTTATTTATTATCATGTGTGCATATTTATTTATTTACTATTTATTTATTTAATGTGTGCATATTTATTCATTTATTACCATGTGTGCATATTTCTTTTTTATTTATGTATTTATTTATTTAATGTATGTATTTATTTAATTATTTATTTATTTATTATCATGTGTGCATATTTATTTATTTATTATTTATTATCATGTGTACATATTTATGTATTTATTATCATGTGTGCATATTAATTATTATCATGTGTGCATATTTATTTATTTATTTATTTATTTATTATCATGTGTTATATTTATTTATTTATTTATTATCATGTGTGCATATTTATTTATCTATTTATTTATTTATTATCATGTGTGCATATTTATTTATTATCATGTGTGCATATTTATTTATTTATATATTTATTTATTTATTTATTTATTATTATGTGTGGATTTTATTTATTATCATGTGTGCATATTTATGTATTTATTTATTATCATGTGTGCATATTTGTTTATTATCATGTGTGCATATTTATTTATTATCATGTGTGCATATTTATTTATTTATCTATTTATTTATTTATTTATTATTATGTGTGAATATTTATTTATTATCATGTGTGCATATTTATGTATTTATTTATTATCATGTGTGCATATTTGTTTATTTATTTATTATCATGTGTGAATATTTATTTATTATCATGTGTGCATATTTGATTATTTATTTATTATCATGTGTGCATATTTGTTTATTTATTTATTATCATGTGTGTTTATTTATTTATTTATTTATTTATTATCATGTGTGCATATATTTATTTAGTTAGTTATTTTTTATCATGTGTGCATATATATATATATATATATATATATATATATATATATATATATATATATATATATATATATATATATATATATATATATATATATATATATATAGTTTTAACAAAGTTATTTAGTCATACTAATATTGTAAAACAAATAATTGTGACATTTTTGGGGTATCCAAATTTGTGCATCCAAAATTAAAACTCAAGCCTCATTTCATGTCAGTCTATACTAAAATCAGATGAAATATTGATTATATATTTAAATCACACAACTTTATGAGATTTTATATTTAAACTACTTTATATCAGCGATTTATTGGTCCAAATTAAAGATATAAACAGACACATTTGGTCATGTTAAAATCAAAATAATTTAAAGAGGATTTTTAAAACATGAAGTAGGATTAAACCAGCCTTATTTAGATTATATTTTATTTAAAACAAAAAAAGAAACTTTATATAGCATCAAAATTTGATAGCATCCTCAAGACGTTGCATCATTTATTCAGCATTTTCCCTGGAATAGTGACACAAGTGTACATCCGAAGTTAGAAACCCTTAAAATGACAACAAGACAGTGCGCTTTTCCTTCTTTTTTAGCTCCACTGGAGGCAGTTTATCACTCGACACATTTCACCAGCGCTATTCTGAACGCTCACACGCGTAGGTGTTGTTTAGTCTATGTGCTTGCCACTTCCGCAATGTTAAATGTGCATTAACAAGATTATTTGAGCTAGTGTTATAAATCAGAGCCAAGAGCATCTCGGCAGTTTGATAACACAAACAGCATGGGGTAGAGTCATCAGTGCCCACCACATACCGAACGGAGACTCCCAATCAATGCGGAGTGCAAATGGGCAGTATACAAATCTCCATTAAAACACCAAGACGGCTGCGTTCAAAAACAAACATTTCCTGGAAGCACACGAAAACGTGGAACTCATTAAAGTCTCTAAATATCGCTCGCTGGCACATTTTTTCGAGGCAGAATAGAGGAGCTGTTTTAGTTTGCGGATGACTGTGCACCACTCACATGATTCGTAAGTGTATTAAATAAAAAATTAAATAAAAATAAACAGACCGAGGCCAAGGGGGGAGAGGAAGTCTAATTCTGTAGCCCTTTTTATATTTAGATTGTTCGTGTGACCACAAAAACCAGTGTGTACTGTATGCTGCACAGGTATAATTGAGGGAATAGCCGAAAATACATTGCATTGGACATGATTATAGATATAGACAATATATGAAGTATTAAATATTAGAACATTTTGTACATTTCATAATGTAAATATTATAATTTGTGATTGCTATTGCTGAGAACTTCATTTAAATTTGATTTTCTTGGTATTTGATGTTTTTTTTAACCCTCAGATTTTCTAATTTTTGTATCTCAGCCAAATAAATGCCTTTCTTACTTAGATTTTTGGTCTTTTTTCTAGTCTAAATACCTAAAACTACTTAAATAAAGTAGCTTTTTTTGTACAAATGACAAATATTGACTTGATTTCAGAAATAATATGCCAAAATGAAGAGTTTTTCTTTTAAAACAAGCTAAATAATAAGCAAAGGAGGTAAATTAAAGGTAATTTAAAGGTAATTTAATATCAAATCTAAGTCTTTGCTTATTTTATTGATGGATTATTTAGCTTATTTGCTCACTTTATTTTGGCGTATAATTTCTTAAAACAACATATGTTTTGCTCGTCTAGAAAAAGCGTCTTGATTTAAGAATATTAGATATTTAGATTAGAAACAAGACCAAAAATCAAAGTAGGAAGAGCACATTTTGCAGCGCATCAATGGAAAACCTATCGAATCACCTTTCAGATCAGACCTAAAATAGACATGTTTTATAAGTGGTAAACACAGTCATTTCTGTCTAGTGCACACTACACTGTCAACCCTGCACTGTAAAAGTCCCCCTGTGGCTTCCACCTGCTAAAAATAAAAAAAAGGAGAAGTCCAGCCACAACATCCGAATGATAACACTTTGGGAGTCTGTATTAATTATTTAAAAACAATTACACCCTCCGTGCACATTATCAGCCGCTTATTCCTTGCTTTTATCGAATTATAGAAACAAATCCCTTCATCTAACAATCAAGCGAGATTAGTTTCAAGCCTGGGAAATGACTTTTCTGTCACTGCAGTGGGGCAAGCGTCACATGAGCAAATAATTAGCCCTCTAATTTCTGCCTCGTGGATTGCGACGTATCAACAATTAATAGAGTTAAAGCGACACACAGGGAGAGGGGGGGAGAGAAAAAAAACCTAGTGAAAATGTCTTTGTCCGAGATTTGCTGAGATGTAATGCGTGGGCTCATGCAGAGACAGCGCCTGCAGAACTTTTAGCAGATTTGCAACGCCCGTCATTCACAAAGTTGTACACATTTTAGCATGCTTACAGCTATCAGAATGAGTGCAGTGTACTCTCACTCACACAAGAGCCCACATATACACACAATATTACAGAGAGTACTCTATTTTTTTTTTTTTATTAACAGTACTTTGTGAATCAAGTTTTTTATGAATGTTTTTGAATTGCTTTATGGGACTTTTATTTGACATTTTTAATACGTTGACGTAATATATTGTTGTAAATTATGGTATATAATAGCTGGTAATAAACTGCAAGTACTTTTTATGTTATTTTACACTGCAAAAAAATAAAAACTGCTTCTCTTGTATTAGTTTTTGTCTTGTTTCTAGTGCAAACATCTAAAAATTCTTATATCAAGAAGCATTTTTGTAGAAAAGTAAAAAAAAAAATGTCTTGTTTTTAGAAATACGTCAAAATTAAAAGAGATTTTAATGTAAACAAGCTAAATAATCTGCCAATACGCAAAGGGGTAAGCAAAATAAACTAGTTTCTGCTTTATTTTGATTATTTTTGGATTATTTTATAGATTATATTGCTTGTTTTAAGGACAAACTCACTTTTATTTTGATACATTATTTCTAAAATCAAGAAAAATGTTTTTACTTATCAAGAAAATTCTACTTAATTTAAGAAATTTGAGATATTTGGACTAGAAACTAGACAAAAATGCATTTTTTGCAGCATACACATTTAATTACATGCATATATTATTTCTGATACAATATATTGCATCGAACTACTAAAATGTCAATAAAAGTCACATTGTTAAACTGTTAAACATTGTTAAAGTAAAAAAAATCTCTCATTTTTTAGAAATATGTCAAAATTAAGAGAGATTTTAATGTAAACAAGCTAAATAATATGCCAATACGCAAAGGGATAAGCAAAATAAACTGGTTTCCACTTTATTTAGATTATTTTGGATTATTTTATAGATTATTTTGCTTGTTTTAGGGAAAAACTCACTTTATTTTGATACATTATTTCTAAAAACAAATAAAAAAATTCTCACTTGTCAAGAAAATCCTACTTAATTTAAGAAATTTTACATATTTGGACTAGAAATTAGACAAAAGTGCATTCTTTTGCAGTGTACACACTTAATTCTATACATATTTCCGATTCAACATATTGTCTCAAACTACTAAAATGTCAATAAATGTCACATTGTTAAACAGTTAAACGTTGTTAAAGTAAAAAAAATGTCTCATTTGTTTAGAAATATGTCAAAATTAAGAGAGATTCTAATGTAAACAAGCTAAATAATACACCAATATGCAAAAGGATAAGCAAAAGAAACTAGTTTCCACTTTATTTAGATTATTTTTGGATTATTTTATAGATTATTTTGATTGTGTTAAGGAAAAACTCACTTTTATTTTGACACAATATCTCAATAAACAAATAAAAATGTTTTTACTAATCAAGAAAATCCTACTTAAGTTAAGAAATTTTAGATATTTAGACTAGAAACTAGACAAAAACACTTTGTTTTTGCAGTGTAGACACAATTCTATACATATATATTATTTCTGATACAATATATTGTGTCAAACTACTAAAATATCAATAAAAGGCACATTGTTAAACTGTTAAACATTGTTAAAAGTAAAAAATAATGTTTTAAGAAATATGTCAAAATTAAGAGAGATTTTAATGTAAACAAGCTAAATAATCCGCCAATACGCAAAGGGGTATAAGCAAAATTAACTTTTTTGGATTATTTTATAGATTATTTTGCTTGTTTTAAGGAAAAACTCACTTCATTTTGATACAATATTTCTAAAAACAAATAAATTAACTCTTATTTGTCAGGAAAATCCTACTTAATTCAAGAAATTGTATATATTTAGATGAGAAACTAGAAAAAAAAAATTTTTTTCAGTGTACACACTTAATTCTATACATATATATTATTTCTCATGCAATATATTGTCTCAAACTACTAAAATGTCAATAAAAGTCCCTTTGTTAAACTGCCCAGTTGAATTTTCAACAAGGAAAGTCGACAGAATATAGATAAAAGTCCCATAACGCAATTTAAAATCAATATTTTTTTACATTTGAGATATTTTTAGTGTATATCTAAAGGTTAAATGCAAACTTGAACCGTCCTGTGAAGCGCATCACAGGCCTGCTGACAATAGATGTGCAGTGTTTTATCAATATACCTCTTCCTTCTCTTTTAAACGTTTTTCTGTGTGTGCGTGAGTGTGTGTGCACAACAAATAAAAGCCTTCTTTTGAGTCTACTACATTGCAAAGGAAAGATTTGTAAGGCGTTAATCTGCGTCCCTCCAAATCTCTATAAGTGCATGTGTGTGTGTGTGTGTGTGTGTGTGCACTGCAAAAGAGAGTATCTTCTTTAATTGTTTCTTGCGAGTATGTGGGTGGGTATTAAAACCCTGATCTTTTGCAGTATGTGCATTCCTCTGATACATACTGTTTCTTTGTGTCGCCTTACCAGAACAAAGGATTCGAGAAAACCTACACAGATCGGATAACGACAAGCATAGAAATAGCAGACAATAACAGCAGATCAAAACATATGGAGAGTCTAAATTTGGGTTATGCGGAATGTAAAAAAGGTTTTGAGGTGCGTATTTCAAATTCTATTAGTGATGGTGCTGCGCAGAATGATAAAATTGCTTTTACCATTTGACACAAATGTCATTTAGCCCGAGCATGACCAAATCGACATGACGCACTTTTGACGCTTTGTCTTGTGGCGCAAAACAAAAAATCAGCAGATGATTTTTAAAAGCTGATAAACACACACACACACACATAAATAATAATTTAAAAAAGAAAGGAGAGAGCGCTTCAGGAATTAAGATGCGGATTTTAACGCGACCGTCAAAAATCGCTGCTGATGTATGCAAATCGCTAGAAAAAAAGTTGCTAAATTATTCTGGAGTTGCATGTGATCGTCTGCCGTTTTACATGCTTGACTCAGAGCCCAAGTATGCGCAAACAATCCTCAGTTTTCCTTTCTTGTTTTTTTTCCCCCCAAACTGGTTGGAGCTTGTCATCATCAGAAGTCTCTGATTCATTGTTACCTTTCCTAACTATTAGAAATCTCTTTCCAAAAAAAAAAGAGGGTGGAATCTCCAAGCAGCCACATATTAAAAAACGAGACAGACCTCTTATTTGCTGGCGACAGTCTAATAAATGCATACGCTGGCAGCTAAACAGGTATTTACCGTGCTCTAACCACAAGTATAATTCTTCTCTTTGCTGAGCTGTTATTTCACCCTAGCGCTCATTACCGCCGTGGTAAAGACGATTAATGCTTCGACAGGAATCAAACACAGACCAACCAAGAAGTTCTGGGAGGTGAGGAATTTTAGCTTTCCCCTCCTTGATTGCTGTCACTTACAACAGGACAAATCACGCGAGACGGAGTGGAAATAATTCATCAAGGACGAGTTGTCTTGATTATACTCTCAGGTGCATGCTGAAAATAACCGATGCAGCGTGCCGGATAATTGGTCTCCAAGGGTCGGGAGGGCGAACGCAGTTCGTTTACCCCTCGCAAAGATGCTACTTTCTAGTATGGAGTGGCGTTTTAACCTCTGTGACCTCTGCTGGATATTTACCGTGTAATTTCACCTTCTGTGTCTGACTTCCTGTTGTCATTTGCAGCTCATGCTTCAAGGCCGCAATGCTAAGCCTGATGTTTTTTGTTGTTTTATCAAAAGCAGTCCACTCATGTGTGCTAAACTACACTGAGAATTGGGACAGATATATCAGTGCACTTCAACAAACAACCAGCCGTGGAAATGGGGTTAAGTGATGCCATTAAAAAAATGGTTAACAACTTTCAAGTCGACATCAAGAAGACCCACGCAGTTTCACATCAGCAGACTGTACAGTTCTCAACGTGACAACGTCGAAGACGTAATAATGAAACGAGGCGAAAACCTGCATAATCGCAGGCACTTTGAAGTCAAACAGTACTTACAAGAAGCAAACCTGACGCTGGCAGGAAAAAGCTCACGAGATCTCTTCTCAGAAACACTGACCAGATCAACCACACTAATTCTAGCCCAGATAACTAGAGTAATCTCAAGAAGAATAACCTCGTTCTTCACCACATTGACCTCCTAATGGGATCTGATATACGGTGCACTAAATAAAACAGATTCAAAAGTGTGTCAGTCACACAATTAATATTTTCCCCTGCATTAATTATATCTGATAGTCATATGTATATAATACTCTATGTGGAGAGTGTGCCTACATATAACTCTAACATAATAATAACAACAGCGATGTACATAAATTTAAATGCAACATCTAATGAAGCACTTTGTGATATAATTTATTCTATCACACCCCATATAATTGGCAATTAAGAGCAGCAGATATGAATTAAAAGCATGCGGATGCATGTATTCTTATTTTTATTCCTTCAGAGTGCCTAAATCCAAGTAATTTGGGTCAAAATAATATGCGGAAATGTTTTAATTTCAGTTGTGAAGAATTATTTTTAGTGCCAGCTCCTCAACACACACACACACTCACTCAGATCAGCTGCTATTATTACACTGACAGCAGATTTTAGGAAACTGTAAATGCAGTGTTGTGCATAACAAATGCATGAAAACAGATATTCTGACTAACATGCGTTTGCAGGACTTAATGATTAATTCTGCATTATTTATGTTGATTATCTTTAAAATACACATCGCTCTTAAATGTGGCTTCATTTTAATTCCCTAAAGTGAATCCTGTCCATGGTAATATAAATAAACCATTCTAATGTCTATGAATGTCACAGATATCTAACCACATCGTCCTACAATATATAAACTTGTGTAATAAACTTGTAATAAACTTATATAATAAGTTCTACATCACAGAAGCAGAAAAACAAATCGTGTTGCGATTCTCTACAGGCTGATAGTCAGTTTTATTTAGAATCATTTAGTCGTATTAGTCATTTCATCTTATTTAGGAGCATGTCTGCTTCTTGAATCCATAAAATCGGATTTTTTCTTTCTGTTTTCCCATTTAGATCTTGCACTAATGCATGCATATGCCCTTAGCATGTGTACGAGTGTAAACAGTCCCACACATATGCTTTTATAATCTAATAAATCAATGCATTTATTAAAGCATTAGAAAAAAACTTACTTTAGCTTAAATCTGCATTTAGACATGACATGCACTCCATATATATTAAAAAGCCCTAGCTGCATTAAAAAAAAAATTAATCCGTTAAAGAAAGCATTCGTTTCTCACGTGATTATTAATTGTTTATCTAATGATAAGAGAGGACAGCAATCGGATCTGACTGGTCGTTAAATATACAGCAGCTCTGCGTTCGGAGCAGATGCTCAGAGACATCAGAGACAGAAAGGAAATACGACAATACCTTAGAGAAGTTAGCAATCTCCGCGAATGCGCTCGTTTTCCATCCAAAAGTTGAGTAGGCTGGTTTTAACTTCGTCCCCGCGATGAGAGATCCAAAGCCGGGCTGCGTGCTCAGCTCTGCTCGCTGATGGAGATGGAGATGTCCCTGCGCGTGCCGCTGAAGTTGGGAGCGCACGGACTGCGCTCAACGTGGGCTGCGGTGCGGGATAGAAGCGCACGAGAAGGGGGAGGGTTCGAGCTCGATGAGAGGGGTGTCAGGTAAACGAACCGCCCCTCCCCGTCGACATAAGACGATCTGCCAGCTGTGGCGCACCGCGTTTTCTTGCCCCACTTTGATTTTTGGAGCGGCGCGTCTCCGCGCGCGCTCTCCAGGGACTCATCCACTTTCACACTCAGCCATTCTCATATTTACACACCACATGTTAAAAATGTCAGGAAGGAGGACTGTATAAATTTATTTCAAACTTGCCTTCCACGGTGTGTTTACACTTTCAGTCATTTGATTTCGTGTGCGACTTCATTCTCGCAGCTTCCGCGCATCTTAATACGGTAACACACACACTCACACACACAAAAACATTTCATTTTTAACGGGCGTTCACTAGTTTATAGATCAATAAGTTTTTAATTAAGCACATGCATGTGCGAGATTAAAATCAACAGTTTAGAAAGAGCAAAAAACGTGCGCATTTAACGCGCGTGCTGATTTTCAACATGCATAAATATATTAATGCATTATTTAATGATCACATATTAATTTTATTATTGCTTCATCACTTCGGTGAATGCATATAGATATTTTCAGATTTACATTAGGGAATTTAAATAAAACTCTCATTTTTCTTTCCGAGCTCTGATTTATGAGTTGCATATTTACTGATTATTTTAAAGCGACAATTATGTTATAAGCTGTCATTTGCAGCACTAATTAAATACATTTTAAACAACGATTTTAATAATTTAGTGCATTTTGAGAAGTTGCAACCAGTCGCACATATTGATTAAAGCACGGCAGCTTGCTGTTTAAAAACGCAGCGACCTGCTATATGGATATTTTATTTAATATTCATTGCGGAAAAGGAAACTATTTGAGGTTAAACTGTAGCTCTGCATGAGTTTTGCACCAGATATGATGATGAGAATGAATCCTTTCAAATGTGAGTCATCCGACCCAAAGCTCACGTTATTAGAAAGCTTTTACAGCAGAGAGTTCATTTGACATTTATTCGACAGTAAACATACATCAGATACCATCATCTCCGATGCCGATTTCCAGTAGAGCTTCAGCATTTCCTTCCTATATGATGAAGGGGAAATAATCAACACCGCAGCGCTTTTGATTCAGACAAAAGTTTGATTTTAAATAAAATTATTTGTCATTTTTGTTCTGAAAGTTTCAAACCCGAATTATAATGTCGCTTCTTTGTTTTATTTTTCTGCTCTCATCTCAAGTCGGTGCGCAAATCCTCCCGTTATTTATTATTATGCACACAGAATAACGTCGGTTTGCGTATATTCATTAACGCGCATTGTTATCATATAGAAATGACACACATGATGCAACATGAGGAAACCTAAAATGAATAGTGCAGACCTGAAAGTATTGTAACATCACTATCTTACATGACCACCAAGCTCCTGAAGTGACAACAACCAAAAAAAGAAGAAACTATTTCAAGATCTATAGCTATTTATAATTAGTTTTCTTGATCATGTTGCTCTTTTCAGATTCAAAGTGTGTTTGATTTATATACACACACTCATATATATGAATAATGAAAAGATACCTATTTAATAAACACACTTTATATGCTTAATGGATTAGCATGCAATGTTAATTTTTAAAATTGGTAAAATATGCATGCACAAAAACAAATCTGAAAGGATTGATGGTTATGAATCAGAGGGGTTGGTTGTAACAGCAGCACTCTTTGTGCTTGACACTAATTTATACGTTTTTTTTTTTTAAGGATGAGCAGTAGATTTCAAAACAACTTTGCTATCTAGCAGACGCATATGGGAATATTATCAAAGTCTGAGACAAAAAAAAAATAGATATATGAAAGAAATGTGTTCCAACACTCTCCGTTCTCCCTGACACAAACCTTGCAGACTTGGCAAGCATCACCTGTTGCTACAGTACAAGCTCAGGGGTGTTTGTCCAAATCTGTTTGTGCATTCATGTGTTTTCTGCGGTATTATTGTCATGCAAAAACGGAAAGGCGGCTGCTACAGTGTGCTATGTTTAACTTCACATCATGGAAACAAGCTTCTGTAAATTTCCAAAAACACTGACACCTCGGACTTGATAACTAGGCCAAAATTTACATAATCGCTGATAAAAAGTTGTAAGATGCCTCTGTGTTGAGTCTGCGATTACTTTTTATTTACCTATTTATTTTCAAAGAACCAACAGGAGAGCATCTGAATTCTGAATCAACCAATTCTGAATTCAGTTGTTATCATTAAAGCCGTTTCTTGTCACCATCACATTGTAACTGCTTCTCAGAAAAGTCACCCCATATAGAGGCTTCGGGACTCCACAAAAGCCAAGCTGGTTTCATTTATCAGTGGCATTCATAATTTTCAGGTTTTCTGTATGAATCAGCGTCACACATATTAGTTTCAGGGAGTAATCTCGAGTGGGAGAGATCAGGGGAAACTCCTTGTGTGTGAAATACTGTAGCAATAATATGATGATGAGCAGAGAGAATGTCTTACAGTCAGTGCATGTGGATGAAGAAACAGGACCAGGTTTTGATCTGCTTTTCTCTATAGTGACCACAAGAGGGCTTCATTGTGTGAGGGAGACAAGCAATGATCAGCTTTGATTTACACACATTCATGTAAATCATAAAAACAGGATTTTTATTACTGATAGTTCTGGTTCTGGATGCTAAAGCACAGAGTGTTGGAGAAGATGAGCTGAAACATAGCCAACTGCTTTTGTGTGCAGCAAGTATTAAATGCGTAGTGACTGATTTATGTCGAAACATGATTATTTTCGTATTAAAAAACATATGCAATGTAAAAATACATTATTAAAAGACTGAACTGAAAGCATTACAAAACAAATGAAGCATATTTTATGTAAACCTATTGATAAGGCAGTGTGTCTTGCTTTTATTAACAGCAAATCAATGTATTAATGCAACACTAAAATTGTAACCATGAACACAAAAGCCAAATCTTAATAGTTATTAATAGTATCTAATTAATTTACATTCATGAATATTTACATTACCGGTCAAATTTTTGGGGTCAGTAGGATCTTTAAATGTTTTAAAATAAGATTCTCCTGCTCAGCAAAGTTGCATTTATTCATTCATTAATTTTCTTTTCGGCTTAATCTGGGGTTGCCAAAGCGGAATGAACCGCCAACTTATCCAGCATATGTTTTTACGCAGCGGATGCCCTTCCAGCTGCAACCCATCACTGGGAAACATCCATACACACTTTTTTCACACACATACACTACGGACAATTTAGCTTACCCAATTCACCTATAGCGCATGTGTTTGGACTTGTGAGAGGAAACCGGAGCACCTGCGGAAACCCACGTCAACACGGGGAGAAGGCTGCATTTATTTAATCAAAAATACTTTATAAATGGCAAAATAGTGAAATGTTATTGCACTGTAAAATAACTGTTCAAAAGTAGTTTATCATTTAATTTAATAATTTATTCCTGCGATTTAAAGATGAATTTTCAGCTTCATTACTCCAGACTTTAGTCACATGATCCTTCAGAAATCACTCTAATATTAATCATTATTATTATTATTATTATTATTATTATTATTATTATTATTATTATTATTATTATTATTATCAATATTATTATTATTATTATTATTATCATTATTAATATCATTATTTTTATTTTTATTATTATCATCATCATCATCATCATCTATATTATTATTATTATTATTAATATTAATGGTAATAAAAGCAATAATGACTAGAGTAATAACTTCATTTGAAACTACATACAATAAAAAGCAGTTATTTAAAATTGTATTAAATATTTAAACATTTAAAAAAAAAATTTTTACATTTATTAAATGTCACCTTCATTAACAGAATAAATATCTTAAAAAAAAAAAACATGTAGGGCATCACGGTAGTGCAGTGGGTAGAATGATCGCCTTGCAGCAAGAAAGTCACTGGTTCGAGCCCCGGCTGGGTCAGTTTGCATGTTCTCCCCGTGTTGGCGTACGTTTCCTCCGGGTGCTCCAGTTTCCACCACAGTCCAAAGACATGCGGTACAGGTGAATTGGGTAGGCTAAATTGGCCGTAGTGCGTTTATGTTTGTGTGTGAGAATGCGGGAGTGTATGGGTGTTTCCCAGTGATGGGTTGTGACTGGAAGGGCATCCTCCACGTAAAAAATATGCTGGTTGGCGCTTCATTCCGCTGTGGCGACCCCAGATTAATAAAGGGACTAAGCCGAAAAAAAAAAGAATGAATAAATGAATGAAAAAATCCTGAAAAAAAACTGACCCCAAACTTTTGACCGGTAGTGTATATTCACGTCTAACATTTAATATTTTAATTTGGTTTAAGAAATTTAAGAAAACATTTAAGAAACCAAAAATGTAATAAAAAATACACTAAGAAATTAATGCCAAAACATACACATTAAAATTACTAAAATAAAAAAATGTTTTGAAAAAAACTAAAAATGTTAATATATATATATAAATAATCTTCATATAAAATGTTTTTTTTTTTTATTGTCAGACAATGTGACAACATTTGTTAAAAAAAAAAATTATAAATACATATATATTAAATCTTATTGAATTATACTGGTATTATTATATTATATTATATTATATTATATTATATTATATTATATTATATTATATTATATTATATTATATTATATTATATTATATTATATTGAACTCAAGGCTGCACGGTGGCGCAGTGGGTAGCACATTCGCCTCACAGCAAGAAGGTCGCTTCAGTTGGCGTTTCTGTGTGGAGTTTGCATGTTCTCCCCATGTTCGCGTGGGTTTCCTCCGGGTGCTCCGGTTTCCCCCACAGTCCAAAGACATGCGGTACAGGTGAATTGGGTAAGCTAAACTGTCCGTAGTGTATGAGTGTGAATAAGTGTGTATGAATGTTTCCCAGTGATGGGTTGCAGCTGGAAGGGCATCCGCTGCGTAAAAACATATGCTGCATAAGTTGGCGGTTCATTCCACTGTGGCGACCCCAGATTAATAAAGGGACTAAGCTGAAAAGAAAATGAATGAATATTGAACTCGAAATAATTCTGGCTTTTATTGAATTTTTTGAAAAAAATTAAAAAATTGAAAAAAATCCAACCATTAGAGGTTTACCCAACTGTTGATTTTGTCCATATTTCATCCAAAGTTGGGTTAATACAACACAATGTTGTTATGTTATGTTATATCAAACTCTAACTAATTCTGGGTTGTATTAACCCAATGTTGGTTCAAATTTGGACAAATTTAAACATAGGATTTTTAACCCAACTGTTGGGTTTGCCTCTATTTCATCCAAAGTTGGGTTAATGCAACACAGCATTATCATATATTATATTATATTATATTATATTATATTATATTATATTATATTATATTATATTGTTTTATATTATAATATATTATATTATATTATATTATATTATATTATATTATATTATATTATATTAAATTATTTTATATTATATTATATTATATTATATTATTTTATATTATATTATATTATATTATATTATATTATATTATATTTATTATATTATATTATATTATATTATATTATATTATATTATATTATATTATATTATATTATATTATAATACATTATATGACATTACATTACACAATACATCACAATACATTTACATGCATCTTTAATAAAAATTAAATGGGAAAATAAAGGAGAATACACTGTAAAGCAAATGCTGGGTTGCACATAATAGATATTAGTTGGGAAAAGATCAAGGGATTAAGTTAACTTATTTGTTTTTACAATTTTAAGTTGATTTAACATAAATCAATAAAGTTGTCTCCCCCAAAAAACTCAAGAATTGTGAACTCATTTTATACAAGTGGTTTCAACAAACATCAAATGTTTTTTCTTGAGTGTATACCAATTATATACCTCAATAAATTCAAGTGCTTGAATAAAAAGGTTTACAAAAAACACATAATTTGACGTCAACTGAAAAAAAAAAAGTGTTATTTCAACAGGGGGTCAAATGATTACATCCAGATTACACGTATTAGAAAATTAATTGGGTTCATTTCGATGTCATGTTGACTTTTAAACAAAATATTTCGCACTGTCTGCCAGGACTGCCATAACAGCCGAAAAAAACGTGTGTTAAAGTCGCTAACGGAGCAGTATTAGCGGCGCTGGGTTCATCCGCGCTCTGACAGGAGGTGTTAAAGTGCCGGCGTGGGTGTCTGACACAGGAAGTCAGCTGAATTGTGTTGACAGAGCCACATTTTCTTCTGCCAGCCAAATCTAATGGAGAGTCAAATGAAAACACAAGATTGGGAAAAGAAGCACCGTTCGCATTGAACCAGAAATAAATAAAAACCGTGGGCTTTGCTGAAGACTACGGTAGAGATTCCAGCCCTTCCCTCTCACCCCGAACAACACCCTGAAATTAATGTTTACAGGCTGAAGAAGCAGCACGACTGCTGTTGTTTTCATCTAGTGGGTACATTTTAATTACAGACTATATTTACTACGCTAAAAAAAAAAAGCCTGGGGTGAAATATCGAAGGTCTGGTCTAATTTTAGCACGTTTTATTCTTTTGTTGTTCTTGTGGAAGAGTTTACTGTATTTGGAGAATGTGAATGATGTAGGTATTATTCGTATTTGAACAAATGCTGATGTGGGCATGGGAGATGAAGCAATGTTTTTGAATTTGGTTGCAAAAATTGAATGCAAAAAATAATGTATGTAAAATAAATAGGCTTAAATAGTATATAGTTATTATAGTAAAAGGCTGAAATAGTTCAATAATTCACCCACATATAAACATTTCCTCACCATTAACTCACTTGAGTGTGGGTCAAAAGTTCATTCTTCTGTTGAACACAAAACAAGATATTCTGAAGAATGCTGGAAAAAAGCATCCACTGGCATCACAAAATAAAAGGAAGTCAATTTCTGCTGGCTTCCAGCATTAAAATATATTGTTTTGTGTTCAATAAAAGAAAGAAACTCAAACAACAAGTTGAAGGGAATATGATGGAATCTTTTTTTTTGTTGGGTGAATGTCCCTTTAAGGCCCATTCAAAGTAAAGACTTTGGGCTTTATTTTAACGATCTAGGCTCAAAGTCTAAAGCGCATGGAGCAAAAGCCTTAAGGCCGTGTCCGAATCCACTTTTGCTATTTTAAAGATGGAAAAATACGCTTTGTGCTGCAGCACATGGTCTAACAGGGTTGTGCTTATTATGAGTTATGAGTGTATTTTGAGCATAACGTGCATTAAACCAATCATCTCATCAACCAATCACCAATAGAGTCTCATCTCCCATTCCCTTTAAGAGTGAGTTGCGCCAGGCCATGGTGCATTTGCTAGACGGGCTTTGTACGTGGAAAAACTGAACGCTTCACTAGCGAGTTAAACAGACCAGCGAGGATAAAGAATGAGCCTCCTCCATTTCACCTCTTTACTTTACTTTGACTCTTTACTCCTTTACTTGCGTGGATAAGGAAACGGTTTTGTACGCACTCCACTGAAGAAATCCATTAACCTACATAATTTATTTTGTTTGTGACGACCCCAGGATTCCAGTTTGGGGATGTGGCAGATCCTGATTGGGCGCCTTGTTAACCAATTGGTTTAAATTATATAAATATGAGTGATGTGCTAGCTTCTGGAGGTCGGTGTGGCTGTTTGGCCGTCCTCGTGTTAAGACCATCTCTATTTCGGCAGCCTTATGGTTTTGTTTGGCATTATTTATATGTGTAGTTAAAGTTACTTACTTTCTTTATTATTCCCTAGACATTTGTTTGTTTATTGATTTGTTGTTCTGTTAGTTTTATGTATAATAAATAAGTTGTATATATATTCTTTTGTTGTTTGAGCTCTTTTATGTTGCGACTCTAACGAGGGGGTCATAACATGTTTGTTAAGCGTTTCAAAGATTTGTTTCCAAACTATTTCTAAATTCAGCTCTAATTTCCAGCAAATGAATAAATGAACAATAATAAAGAAGTGTGGTCAAAAAACGGAGTATCAGATATTTAAACGCATGTCCTATTCTTATGCCCCATATGGTGACGCAGACGTCTCCAAAACCCGACAGGTGGACAAATTTAAACTTGTTTTTATTAAAACTAATATAAATATGCATATAATAATAAATAATAATACTGCTAATAATAATAACATTATACAAATGCAGATTGTCATTAATAAAATGAAAAAGCCCCTCGAGGTGAAGAAGGCATGGAGGCAGGGGGTTTTATATTTATGTAGAATATAATAAATTTTGTAATATTTTAATCCTTTAATTGTTTTCATTTGTAAAGATATTTATGTATTGCTGTACATCCAGTGTGTATTAGGCAATGTGTAAGCATTTAAGGCGCACAACTAACGTGCTCTGCACTGGACTTTAGACCTGCTTTCAGTTGGTCAATGGCGCTGTCTTTCAGTTCCTCAAAATAGCAACGCATCAACAATGCGCGTTTACGCGTTAACACACTTCCTTTCTAGACCGGAACACCCATGAGTCCACAAAGTGGCGTAAATGGATTTGCTATTTAAACAACATGGTGCAAACTGGGAAAATTAGGGTTGTGATGGTCTAAAAATAGCAACACAGGCTCATTCTGAAAACGTAGCCCCGTGGACGTTTCTGGAGATCGCTAATTATTTAGCTGGAGGTACGTACGGCTGCATTTAATTTAAGCGAACGCTACGGGGCGGTATGACGCCGTTCCTTTTGGCGCTTACCGGCTGACCGCTTAACTCCGTGTGGAGGGCTTTCCCGCTACAACCAGTTTGTCAAGTTAGCTAATTGTGTACGTTGGCGGACTTAAGACGCAGAGAGGAGTTGACCACCACGACGACAACCGGGTTCGAGTCCGGGGAAGAGCGGTTCCAGAAATCAGGTAAGACAAAAACAGAATCCAAAAAATAAGTGAATAACAGGGTGAGAATGTGGTAAAATCCGAAAACGTGGTAAAAATTAGACGAGGGCTTTTCTTTTTCTGGACGCCTTTTGTAAACCGTTGGTTGGGTTAAGGGAAGTATGTGGGTGGGCGGGTCAATCTGTAAAATTTGTTGGGTTTAAGGAAGGAGGAGGGTGGGGTCAGTCGATTGGTCAGTCGCTCAGTCAGTCATTCAGTCAGACAGACTCTGGTGAGCCTCTGGTGGGTTTACGCGAGAACAGCGCGGGTGCGAACGACACTCCCGAAAGACATTTGAGATACAAAAAAGCGCACACAGCGGACTCTCGCGGATTCGCGAAAACAAAAACTGCAAAAATACGTACCTCCCGGGACGTATTTCGCGGTCTCCAGAAATGTCCAGGGGACTACGTTTTCAAACTGACCCTGGGTTGAAAAAAATAGCAACAAATCGTGTCAAACACATCTTGTGCCCTATTGCGGTGGGTGTATGATAGGGCCCAATAAATCTAACTATATTTAGTCCACCTATTGTAAGCATGCTGTACACATGTCTAAAAACACACCAAAAATGAAAATCATTTTGACGTCAAAAACTTGACATCCATTTGATATCCATACATTAATGCCCTTTTGACCTCCAAAATAACGACACAAAAAGTATCATAGTATAATAAATGTTTTGTTCATCTGAAAGCTTTAAAGGGTCACGAAACCCCAAAACACTTTTTTTGAGCTGTTGACAGTCATATATGTGTCCCACGCTGCTATAAACACTATTAGGACACATATATTGCACAAAAAAGTGAAAATTGGTTGTTTTTGCATTATTTTGAGCAAATTCGTTCTTCCGGTTTGAAACAAATTTTTGAAGCTGTGTCACGATCATGAGATACATAGGGGTAAATCCAGCCTGGAGAGTGGCTGTCTGTCTTTTCTAGAACATTGTGACGTATTTGAGTGTGCGGCATTATTTCATGACAAAGATCTGCGTCAAACCAATCAGCGAGCTCTATTGTGTATGACGTGAAACTTCATTAATATGCATGATAGCTCCGAAGACGCCACGTTGTGTTGCCAAAACAAGTGAAAGAACTAGAATTTGGAGACACGAGTCGTCGGTGTTGCATTTATTTGTGTGCTGCAACGAAGGTTTTGTTTTCATTTTCCCTTTATGAGAGAGCTGCTGGAATCGCGTGTGGATTACAGTGCACGCGACACGCGACAGAAACGCGTTTGTAAGGAACATTTTTTACCCGAGAGCTTTTCGCATCAGCTCGTCTCCTTTTAATAAAAAGACACAGCTCCAGTTTGATTGTCTGTCTACAGATTTGGTAAGTGTGTGCGATCAGTGCCCTTTGTTTAACCCAGATTGCAAAGTTAGTTTGTATTGTCAGCAGCGCTCTTTCAGTTTTTAAAGACATACCATAGTCAAAATGATTTAGTTACTAAGTTTACGGTATGTTAATATCACTGCAATATTATAGTACAATAATATAGACTGAAAGATCCGCTGTAAATGCTGCTCTCCGAGTGTAAACATGTGAACACAAACTATTCCCGTCGTGCAGGATTTTTGCCGCATTTTGTGACAGGATAGTCTATACACACACAGCTTTCTGACGCTACCTACCGAGTGCATAAGTTACAGAGAAATGCGGAGGATTTTTTTCTACCATTCGCCGTGCGGTATCAAACATACTGCGTCTGTGTGTATGTTTTGCCTGTGAAATCAGCACGTGCCCAAACGGATACTCCCATATTTGCAAATCCTTCCCTCTTTCCTTCCCCCGACACTCCCACCTAAACAGAGCTGGACACGCTCACTTTCCTGACTTTTTCCAAACTAGAGGTGTGAAAACACCCTGCTGAGACGGGGGGGTTTCATGGCCCTTTAAGTAACAGCTTTGATGGTTGTTGTGTGATTCTAAACTCATTCTAAATTTGATGATATTTTTGTTAGGTTTGTTTTAGTTTAGCTTGTTTTTGTTAGATTAGCTTGAGTGTTTTGCTATCTGTGTAATTTTGAGTTTTGTAGTTTAATTAGTTTAGATCGGGTGTCGTGTGCACTTAAGATATCAGGTTTCATTTTCATTATATATTTTTGCTGACTAGTTTAGACGTTAGACTTAAGGATTGTTTTGTTTTATTAATTTTTTGATTTGGCTTACACTCGTTGTTTTTGTTTAAAGAGAATATTGTAAATGCTTATTTCTTTTCCCATTATTATTGTTACATCTTTTATTTAAACCATTGAGTAAAAAAATGCTTAAATTCAGAATCGATTCCTGCCTCATCCTTGATCTGTCGCACACATTACATTTGTCTCACCTAAATGTTACCGCATCCCTTTTAAACATCATAAACTCGTAACAGTGGTTAAGAATATTCTTTCTGAAGCTGTCAAACTGACATCGGGGACCGACTTTCCAAACGCAGAAGAAAATGATCAGAATTTGATTAAAGATTACCAAAACAAACATTATTTTCACTTGCGCAGATGAATTGTTTACCTAAAGCATAACAATGTGCACTAGCAAAATAAACATTGATTTCACACTGAACGGTTCACAAAATTTTCCACAGCAACACTCTTTTAGAAAGTTTAGAAAGTGTGTAAAGAGAGAACAAGTCAAAAAAACTTGATGTGAGTATAGCTTTAAATTAGTTAATATGGCAATGATTGTACTGTAAAATCTGAGCTCTTAGTAATGGTCGAGAAACGGGCATACATCCAAGTGCATACAGTTGAAGTCAAAATTATTAGCCCTCCTCTGATTTTTTTTCCAATATTTTCCAAGGAATTTTTCACAGTATTTCCTATATTATTTTTTCTTCTGAAGAAAGTCTTATTTGTTTTATTTTGGCTAGAATAAAAGCAGTTTTTACATTTTTTAAAAACCCTCTTAAGCCCTCTTTAGCAATATGTTTTTTCCAGTTGTCTACAGAACAAATTACTGTTATACAATGACTTGCCATACTTAACCTAGTTAAGCCTTTAAATGTCACTTTAAGCTGACTACTAGCATCTTGAAAGATATCTAGTCAAATATTATTTACTGTCATCATGGCAAAGATAAAAGAAATCAGTTATTAGAAATGAGTTATTAAAACTATTATGTTTATTATATTAGAAATATAGTAGAAATGTGTTGAAAAAATGAGATCAGCAAAATGAGGATCGCGTCTGGATCTGTGGTGTGGTTTAACATTTACACCCTTTTACACCTTTTTACACTTTTTTGAGACGCTGACAGCCCGGTTTTCAGATGAAGAGCAGCGGCAGGATGTTGATCTGAAGATGCTCCTGATAAAATCAGTTTCTAGACTGATTCCATACTGATGAACAAGCACAAATGTACAGTACATCACGTAAACAAATACACGAGAAAACACTGTGCAAATGCTCAGCTAAATGCTTTAGAAATGAATAATTCTAACAGCTGACAATGAAAATGACATGACACAACAAGTCTGGTGAATTAATCTAAAAGCCTCAAAAAAAAGTGTATATTTTCAAACTCAAATCTTTGCTTTGCTGGGCGAGTAAATCAATGACTTACTGTACATGTTGCAACTGACAACAATTTCTATTATATATATATATATATATATAAGATTAAAACGTTAATTACATTATAATATATTAATTAGATCGATCGCATCCATAACTAGTTTGTTTTGAAATGATATGTGTGTGTCATGTATATATTTACTAAGTATATATAAATACACACATGCATGCAAATATTTAGGAAAATTTTGTATTTATATTTAGATATACAATATATATATATATATATATATATATATATATATATATATATATATATATATATATATATATATATATATATATATATATATATATATATATATATATATATATATATATATATATATAAATAGTTGAAGTCAGAATTATTAGCCCCCCTGTTTAATTTTTTCCCCAATTTATGTTTAACGGAGAGAAGATTTTTTCAACACATTTCTAGACATAATAGTTTTAATAACTCATTTCTAATAACTGATTTATTTTATCTTTGCCATGGCTTAACTAGGATAATTAGGTTAAATAGGCAGGTTAGGGTAATTAAGCAAGTTATTGTATAACGATGGTTTGTTCTGTAGACTATCGAAAAAATATATAGCTTAAAAGGGCTAATAATTTTGACTTTAAAATGGTTTTTTAAAAAAATTTAAACTGCTTTTATTCTAGCCAAAATAAAAGAAATAAGACTTTCTCCAGAAGAAAAAATATTATCAGACACACTGTGAAAATTTCCTTGCTCTGTTAAACAAAATTTAGGAAATGTTTAAAAAAGAAAAAAACAATTCAAAGGGGAGCTAATAATTGACTTCAACTGTATATAATACAAATTGTTTATAAAAGTATATATTTATGCAACAAAACAATTTTTGTGTCACAAATAGATAATACTTAAAATAAATACATTTTATTGATTTTATTTAATATTATTTATTTTTTCTATTTTATTTTGTTTTTATTTTTATTATATTATTTATTTATTTTATAATTTTATTTATGTTATTATTTTATTCTTTATTTGTTTGTAGATCTATGTAACAACTGCTTTGTACAATTTTGTTTTTATGTGTGTCTGTCATATATAGATAATAAATATTTAAAATAAATACATTTTATTGATTTTATTTTATTATTTTATTTTATTATTTTATTTACTTAATTTTTGCTGTTTTTATTTATTTTATAATTTATTTATTTTTTAATTGTATTTATTTTATTATTTATTTTATTTTTATTTATTTGTATATCTATATAACATGTTTTGTATGTGTGTGTGTGTCACATACAGATTATAAATAATTAAAATAAATACATTTTATTGATTTAATTTTTTTATCTTTTTTATTTTATTTTATAATTTCTTTCTATTTTATTTATTTTATAATTTTTATTTCTTTTATTCTTTATTTAGTTGTTTCTACGTAACAAAATGTTTTTATGTATGAATAATATAATAATATTTATTATTTTTTAATGATTTTATTTATTTATTTTCTATTGTATTTTTTATTTTCATTCATTCATTCATTCATTTTCTTTTCGGCTTAGCCCCTTTATTAATCTGGGGTCGCCACAGCGGAATGAACCGCCAACTTTTCCAGCATATGTTTTACGCAGCGGATGTCCTTCCAGCTACAACACATCACTGGGAAACACCCATACACTCTCATTAACACTCCTACACTACAGTACAGACAATTTTAGCTTACTCAATTCACCTATACCGCATGTCTTTGGACTTGTGGGGGAAACTGGAGCACCCGGAGGAAACCCACGCCAACACAGGGAGAATATGTAAACTCCACACAGAAATGCCAACTGACCCAGCCGAGGCTTGAACCAGTGACCTTCTTGCTGTGAGGCGACAGCACTACCTACTGTACCACCGCGTCGCTCTTCATTTTATTTTATTTCATTATTTTATTTATTTATTTCTAAGATTTATTTATTTTTTCTCTATTGTACTTTGTTATTTTTTATTTCATTGCGATTTTATCTCATTATATTACTTTATTTATGTATTTTTAATTTATTTCTTTATTTATTTTATATTTATTTTATATTTATTTATTTAAATATTTTATTTATTTATTTATTTCATAATTTTGTTTTTATTATTTATTTATTATTTTATATATTTTTTCTTATTAATTTTTTTTAAATTTCATTATTTTACCTATTTATTTTTTATTTATTATTTTTTAAATTTTATTTTTAAATTTCTTTATTTTATTTATTTGTTTTTATGATTTTATTTGTTTATTTTCTATAGCATTTTGTTATTTTTATTTCATTGTATTATTTTACCTCATTATATTATTTTATTTATGTATTTTTATTTATTTATTTTATATTTACTTATTTATTTAAATATTTTATTTATTTATTTCGTTTAGATTTTATTTATTTCATTATTTTTTATTTTTCTATTTTTATTTTTATTTTTTTCCATTTTATTTCATTATTTTATTCATAATTTTTTGTTTATTTGATACATTAATTATTTTATTTATTTATTTATTTTCTATTTTATTTTAATATTTTTTGATGTTTTATTTCATTATTTTTATTTCATAATTTATTTATTTATTTATTTATTTTATATTATATTTCATTATTTAAAAAAAATCATAATTTTTTTTTTACATTTTATTTAATTATTTATTTTACTCTTTATTTATTATTTAATTTATTATATTATTTTAATTCATCATATCATTTTATGTATTTTTATTTTATGTTATTTATGCATCCCTCATACTGTACATCACAAAAACAAACAAATGTCCAAAAACTGTGTAAACTCTCCGCTAAATCCTTCAGAAATGAACAATTCGAACAGCTGTCAATCAAAATGACATGAAACAGCACATCAATCCAATTAATCAGTATGTGCTAAAACAAAGCCACAGATAAAATAAATACATTATTATTGATGTATGTGACTTGCTTTGCATTTTACTTTTAATTGAGTTTTTAATTATAGGTTGAAGCACTGTACGCGTGCAGACTGTCAATCAAAACATCATAACCACCTATGACGATACTATTAATCAAATTGATTATTGTGTGCGAAGAATAGCATACAGCAATTAAAAATACTGAGATGTTTCTTTAGTAGACTGGGAAATTAACAACTTATATTTTCACAATCAAGTCAATTTGCAGAGGTAGACATGAGGTGTGCTGCTGTTATCTGTAGATCTGTGCGCGTGCAGACTGTCACTTAATATCAAAACTGCACCAAATGACTCGTTAATCAAATTAATCATAACGTGCTGCTGAGAAAAGCTCAGAATGAAAATATTTTTAAGACACTGCTTTGCTAGATGACTAAATCAATGACTTACTACATTTATTTATTTATTTACTTAAAGTGCTCAGCATAAATGAGTACACCCCATTGTGAAAATAAATATTTTGATCCATTTCTCAGTGAATATAGGTCATATGTTTTGGTGCATTTGAACAAAACAGATTTATTAAATTGATATATTTATTACATTATTTTTAGTCACTGAACATCTATAAAAATAGAAAGATAATACATGTAAATTCATATGAAATAATAAATATATTTCAACAAAATTGTATAATTTTTTGTTTCTCTTAAATTTTGCTTTGTTTTTAATATTTTTCTCTAACATATAAATTTCGTATGTTATTTTGTTAGATTATCTCCAGATTTGGCTTCAGTAATGACTAATCTCATGCATGTGCACATATACTGTATAATTTTGTACAGCTTCCTGTAGAAAGTATTAATCTAAGAGATTTGTGAGGGGTTTACTCATATATGCTGAGCACTGTACATATCTGTTTATTTGTTTGTTTGTTAATATTTTTTACATTTTGTTTTAATTAAATATTTATTATTTATTAAGTATTTGTTTGTTGGATTGTTTGTTTGTGAACTTGTTTATTTATTAATTTGTTTATTGAGTTCTTGTTATTAGGATTTTTTTGGCCATTGCATAGCATTTCACTGTTTTTCCAGTGTGAGTCCTGCACATAAATGCTCCATTTTTAAGAAAGGTTTAAGTTTACAATATTTCAACTTACATGATACAAATTCAAGTGTAAACAGATCATCTACATGTGCTGAATATAAGTCAGGATCCATGATTTTAGTTCTTTATTGTTATTATTGTTGTTATTATTATTATTTTATTATTATTATTATTATTATTATTATTATTATTATTTAATATCATTACATATCACAAAATATTTTTCTTCTTCTTATTATTATTATTATAGATATAATCTATAGATAGATAGATAGGTAGATAGATAGATATATAGATAGATAGATAAAATATATATTTATATTAAATTTAATATATATATATATATATATATATATATATATATATATATATATATATATATATATATATATATATATATATATATATATATATATTTATATATATATAACATAATTTATAATAATAATAATTATTATTATTATTATTATTATTAATAATAATAATAATAATAATAATAATAATAATAACAGGGCAGCACAGTGCTGCAGTGGATAGCACGTTCACCTCAGCTGGAAGGGCATCTGCTGCGTAAAACATGTGCTGGATAAGTTGGCGGTACATTCCGCTGTGGCGACCCCAGATTAATAAAGGGACTAAGCCGAAAATAAAATAAATGAATGAATAATACAATAATAATACAATAATATTAATATTAATATAATAATAATAATAATAATAATAATAATAATAATAATAATAAGAAGAAGAAGAAGAAGAAGAAGAAGAAGAAGAAGAAGAAGAAGAAGATTAAGTAATATGTTATATTACTCAATATATCAACATATATCAAAGATCAATATATTCATATTTTATTTAATAAAACATTTTGATAAAATATAATTTAAAAAAAATTAACTAATACTAAATGGGGTCATGAGGGTCAAAAACAAAATACATACAATTTTCTAAAGTAATGTTACATAAATAAAAAAGTTAAAACAATTGTTAACAATATATATTTAAAAAATGTATGTTAAAAATGAAACAATGTATGTAAATATATGTAAAAAAGATCAACAGTTAAAACACAAAAATAATAATAAATTTGATCATATTTTAAATGATCAAGTGGCAAGTGCAAATATTTTAAATAATAATTATTAATCAATATGTGTTTTAATGTGTTATGAATTTGGCGATGCGGTGGCACAGCAGGTAGTGCTGTCACCTCACAGCAAGAAGGTCGCTGGTTCGAGCCTCGGCTGGGTCAGTTGGCATTTCTGTGTAGAGTTTGCATGTTCTCCCCGTGTTCATGTGGGTTTTCTCTGGGTGCTCCGCTTTCCCAGAACTGCGGTACAGGTGAATTGAGTAAGCTAAAATTGTCCATAGTGTATGTGTGTGAATGAGAGTGTATGGGTGTGATGGGTTGCAGCTGGAAGGGCATCCACTGCGTAAAACATATGCTGGATAAGTTGGCGGTTCATTCTGCTGTGGCGACCCCAGATTAATAAAGGGACTAAGCCGAAAAGAAAATGAATGAATAAATTTTTAATGTCAAATTGTTTTTTTTGAATATAAACTATTATTAAACTGAATGACTTGGTACCTTTTATACATCATAGTAAAATGTATCACAGTCATCATTTTTGTTCTCAGATTTTTACAATTCTAACATTTGAAAAAAGCCCACTATTTCAATATTTTTGAGGTTTGAAGCCTGCATACCTCTGATTATTAAAAGCAACCTGTACATATATTCATCTGCTGTAAATCTCTGTTAATACAATCTGTATATAATGTTCATAGTACATCCATCTGTAAATACCATCATAGTTTTTTTTATAATTGCACTTACACCTATATCCTGCACTTGCTACGATTGCACTCCTGGGGTGCGTTTCCCAAAACCATCGTTAGCCAACTAAGGTCGCAAGTTCCGTCGTTACAAACATAGTTCTTTGATTTGCTGTTTCCCAAATGCATCGCTCCAACGAACATTCGCAAACTGCGTCGCAAACTTGAGCACTTGAAACAACACCTCTGGAGCTGTAGTTAAAAGCATAGTTCCTGGCTGTGTTCTATTCCCACTTATCCCCCCTATGCCCTATTCATTTAGAACATTCTAACATTCAAAGTTGGAATTATTAAAAATAAAAAAGCATTAAGGTCATCTCTCTTAGGTGTAATTTGCTTTCAAAGTATTTTTACAGTTCAGTTTTAGCGATCTTCATGTTTACAATTGTGCTCCCTACACAGTGCACTTTGAAAACGTTGATATCATTTTGAACACAGCCTCATGGCGAAAGCTATAGGTATATTTAAAAGCGGAAATTATGTTACGTCTCCAAAGCTTGTGAAAATAAAAAAACATAGCATACGTTAATTCTTTTATTTTACAGTACATTTATTAACAGTAACATTTATTAAGTTTCTCTGCTGTATATGACATGGGCCTGTTGGTTAGAACTTTCTGCTGTGGTTTGCATGTGTCAAATTGTATATTTTTTTTAATAAATAAACAATATCCTAAATAATAATAATAATCATCATCATTAATATTATTATTAAAGTAAATATATTTATAATAAATGGCCTCATTATGTATTTATTTATATGATTTATATATGATATTAGAATAGTGTTAGCTTTTGTAAATGTTTTATGTTTTAGAATAGAATAATGTTCAACTTCTCAATAATATTACAGCAAACATTGGCCCCATATATGTGCCATTTAAATAGGCTATATTTTAATTAACATGGAAAACGAGTGCATGCTTTTACCAAAACTAATATTGGATTTTATTTTAAATGCGTGTTTGTGTAAAACAATATAATTTGCACAAAGAAATGATGGGGTTGTTCTCTAAAGAAGTTACTCCACCCCGTTTAGAGCGTCATTATGGGCGTTTTACATTATAACTAACGTGGTTCAAGCGATGGATCTGCGACAGAGAAACTACAGGTTTTGGGAAACACTCGTTGCTACATCGTTCTTTTGCCAAACGATGCATCGTACTATTATAGTTCAGCCGCGAGTTATGTCGTTGTTTGGGAAACGCACCCCTGGTTAGACTTAAACTGCATTTCATTGCCTTGTACTTTGAATCTGAAGTTGAATCTAATCGAATCTAATCTACAATTATCGTCTTTAAACCAGAGAAACAACATCCTAGAAATGCAAACGCTGCACGTGAGTCTCTCACAAGTCAAGATAAATATCAGTAAATGTGAAAAAAAAAGTGTGAAGAAGAGGGAAAGAAAGAGTGTGAGAAAAAACAGCACACTTAAATCTTCATCTCCTTCAGTTCACTACAAAATAAGTGGCATGAATTTGATGGCGATGTTTGAGTCGCAGCAGGACGGCAGAGAGTCCATTACTCCTGCTTAATTAAACAGCAAATCTCAACTCAAATAAGCACAGCTCAGATAAAGGATCCTGCATGAGAAGAGTTTGTTTTGCCTGACTGGACATTATTAGCCGGCATATTAGGAAAAACAAGCGCAGAAATGCACTGGCATTGAACTAAGTGGATTCTATATAAAGAACAAATATTACAGTCGATGCAACTAGATTGGGAAATGCACTATTCTTCTAAAGCCAAACTGTAGGGTTTAAAGAACAATGTGTCAACCATGACCTCTATAAGTGAGAGAAGAATGTTATATTATGTACTAGATTTTTTAAAAACAGTTTGTAAATATATAGAAATGTTAATTCATGCATTCATTCATTTTCCTTTGGTCTTTATTTCAGGGGTCACCATAGCGGAATGAACCACCAACTATTCCAGCGCATGTTTCCAACTGCAACCCAGTATTGGGAAACACCCACACACACTCATTCACACTCATACACTACGGCCAATTTAGTTTATTCAATTCACCTATAGCGCATGTTCGGACTGTGGGGGAAGCCAGAGCCCCCGGAGGAAACCTACGCCAACACGGAGAGAACATGCAAAGTCCACACAGAAATGACAACTGGCTCGGGACTCGAACCAGCGACCTTCTTGCTGTGTGGTGACAGTGCTAACCACTGAGCCACCGTGCTCCCATTAAAAAAAGTTATTTATTTAATTTATTTTACCAATAATTTGAAATACATTTATTGCATTTATTGAGTTTATGGCTGGATGTTTCACATTTTTCTATGGATTGATTGATTTAATTAAATATTTATTTATTTATTTGCATTTCTGCATATTTATATACTATTTATTTTTTATTTATTAATTAATTTATTTTTCCTTTGTTTATTTACTTGCATACATATTTATTTGTTTGTTTGTTTGTTTGTTTATTAAGTTGTTTTGTATTGATTGATTGATTTGATTGATTTTTTATTTATTTTGTTTTAACCAATATTTTGGAATTAGACATTAATTGCAATAAAGTTTATTTCTGGACATTTATTTATTTATTTATTTATTTATTTATTTATTTATTTATTTATTTATTTATTTATTTATATACAGTTGAAGTCAGAATTATTAGCACCCCTTTGAATTTCCTTTGAACAGAGCAAGTACATTTTCACAGTATGTCTGATAATATTTTTTTCCTCTGAAGAAAGTCTTATTTGTTTTATTTCGGCTAGAATAAAAGCAGTTTTTATTTTTTAAAAACAATTTTAAGGACAAAATTATTAGCTCCTTTAAACTATATTTTATCGATAGTCTACAGAACAAACCATCGTTATACAATAACTTGCCTAATTACCCTAACCTGCCTATGTACCCTAATTAACGTCACTTTAAGCTGTAAAGAAAGTGTCTTAAAAAATATATAGTCAAATATTATTTACTGTCAGCATGACAAAGATAAAATAAATCAGTTATTAGAAATGAGTTATTAAAACTATTATGTTTAGAAATGTGTTGAAAAAATCTTTTCTCCGTTAAACAGGAATATGGGAAAAAAATATACAGGGGGGCTAATAATTCAGGTGGCTTAATAATTCTGACTTCAACTGTATATACATATTTATTTTTAATTAATAATTATTATTTTTATTTGTTTGTTTACCTGCATACATATTTATTTATTTATTTGTTTGTTTATTAAGTTGTTTTCTATTGATTAATTGATTTTAGTTAATTTTTACCAATATTTTTAAATTAGACATTAATTGCATTACGTTTATGTCTGGACATTTCTATATTAATTTATTTGCTTACATATTTATTTTTAATTGAATCAATAATTGTTTTTTATTTGTTTGTTTACTTGCATACATATTTATTTGTTTGTTTGCTTGTTTATTAAGTCATTATTAAGTTGTTTTCTTTTGATAGATTTTAGAAAATATTTTATTTTTACTATTATTTTTGAATTAGACATTTGAATTAGACAAGTTTATGTCTGGACATTTTACATTTATTTATTTATTCATTTATTTATTTGTTTGTTAACATATTTATATTATTAATTAATAATTTTTTTTGTTTGTTGACTTGCATACATATTTATTTATTTATTTGTTTGTTTATTAAATTGTTATTAAGTTGTTTTCTATTGAATGATTGATTTACTTACATTTTATTTTATTATATATATATATATATATATATATATATATATATATATATATATATATATATATATATATATATATATATATATATATATATATATAGTTTTGTTTTATTTACTTGCATACATATTTATTTTTTTGTTTGGTTATTTATTAAGTTGTTATTATGTAGTCATTTTCTATTGTTTGATTGATTACTTAATTATTTATTTACTTATTTTATTTATTTTTTATTTACAATAAATATATTATTTATATTATTATATGACTTATTATATTAATTATTATTATTTTAAAATAATTATGTATCCCTTATTTATTTTTTTTATTTACACGTTTATTTATTTATTTACACATGTATTTATTAATTTATTTACAATAAATATTTATTATTTATATTATTATATTATTTATTATAATTATTATTACTTAATAATATTTTTCCCAAATATTATTTATTTTATTTACAATTCATATTTATTTATTACAGTGCACAGTTTTTTTTTTTTATATTGACACATTAAAATTGCAATAGCATTAAATAATATATTAAATAACAAGAGGTCATAAAAATGCCATGCAAAACAAAATCACTTGCCTAAAATTAAACTAAAAACTAAAAAAACTAAACTTTAAAAAGGACAAATGCAATAACACAAACCTTTTATTACATTTCAAAACAACAGTTTTTCTATGTAAATGTATTTGTCGACTGTTATTTATTTCTACAAAGTCAAAATTCTTTAGAACATTATAGATTATAACTTCATAACCAATGTTATCTTTCCCCATAAGCATCATTCAGTCTGAAAACTAGGGCTAAAGAAGTTTCCAATTTGTCCCAGGCGGGGTTTTCCTGCCATTTTTTCGTTTCTTGTGTTTCCCTCAGATTTATGAGCCGTTTCAAGCACTTGAGCTTGAGACAAATGTAACTTTATTACAGTAATTTAAAGAGACAAACCACACACTGATTCCTAAAATTCCACAGAGTTTGAAGTCGGGAGCGATTGCCTGCCATTAAAACCACTTGACTGACAAGCAGCAACACATCGCTTGGCGAAAGCTTTTATGAGGGAAAAACTCTCTGCCTTTGGAGCCGATTGGTGACGACACTGCGTTTTTACTTGTTGTTAATGCGCTGAAGAGTGAACTTCATCTATTATGCATAATTGCATGGGCTGGAAAGTGGGATTTAACCATGGCAACATGTGTGAGCATCACAGCACACCTGTGTTCAGTCAGGCGTGAAGAATGAAGATGAGCTCAACTGAGTCAAACTAAAGATTCATCAAAACAGCATTTCAGACACTACTCTATTAGCACTCATCTAAGAAAAGACATCTTTATGACACTTTTCTCCTTCATGTATAACAATATACAATTGTCTTTTCTCTTTACAGGGCCCATGAAATTAAAATAACGTTTTATAAATGTTAGTATTAGTAGTAGTAGTGGTAGTAGTATCACATTTAGAATTCACCTTAATGAACTTATAGCTGCTTTAATGTGATGATAGCTTCGCCCTAAAGGACTGATATCTCCGCTCCAAAGCACTAATAGCTTCAACCTAAAGGAGAGTTAACTCCACCCTAAAGCACTGATAGCCCCACCCTAAATGACTGATAGCTCTGCCCAAAAGCACTGATAACTCCGCCCTAAAGGACTGATAGCCCCGCCCAAAGGCACTGATAGCCCAATCCTAAAAGACCGATAGCCCCGCCTTAAAGCACTGATATTCCCAACCTAAAGGACTGATAGCCTCTCCCTAAATGACTGACAGTCTGACCCTAAAGAACTGACAGGCCTGCCCTAAATGACTGATAGCCCCACCTTAAAAGTCTGATACCTCCACCCTAAATGACTTATAACCCCACCCTAAAGAGCTAATATCCCCGCCCTAAAGAAGAGATAACTCTGCCCTAAATTACTGATATCCCCGCTCTAAATGACTGTTAGCCATGCCCTAAATGACTGATAGCCCCACCTTAAAGGGCTGATATCCCCGCTCTAAAGCACTGAAAGCTCCAGCCTAAAGGGGAGATAACTCTAAATTACTGATACCCCCCCCCCCCCCCCCCCAGGCTCTAAATGACTAATAGCTCGGTGTTAAAGGAGTGACAACTCCGCCCTAAAGCACTGATAGCTACACCCTAAAGGAGGTATCACCCCGCACTAAACTATTGAGATCTGCCCTAAGGCATTGATAGCCCAACCCTAAAGGCTGAAAGCTCTGCCCTAAGGCACTGACAGCCCAACCCTAGAGCACTAATAACCCCACCCTAAATGACTTATAGCCCCACCCTAAAGAACTGATATCCCCACCCTAAATGACTTATAGCCCCACCCGAAAGAACTGATATCCCCGCCCTAAATTACTTATAGCGCCACCCTAAAGAACTGATATCCCCACCCTAAATGACTTATAGCCCTACCCTAAAGAACTGATATCCCCACCCTAAATGACTTATAGCCCCACCCTAAAGAACTAATATCCCTTCCCTAAATGACTTATAACCCCACCCTAAAGAACTGATATCCCCACCCTAAATGACTTATAGCCCCACTCTAAAGAACTGATATCCCTTCCCTAAATGACTTATAACCCCACCCTAAAGAACTGATATCCCCACCCTAAATGACTTATAGCCCCACCCTAAAGAACTGATATCCCTTCCCTAAATGACTTATAACCCCACCCTAAAGAACGGATATCCCCACCCTAAATGACTTATAGCCCCACCCTAAAGTACTGATATCCCCACCCTAAATGACTTATAGCCCCACCCTAAAGAACTGATATCCCTTCCCTAAATGACTTATAACCCCACCCTAAAGAACGGATATCCCCACCCTAAATGACTTATAGCCCCACCCTAAAGTACTGATATCCCCACCCTAAATGACTTATAACCCCACCCTAAAGAACGGATATCCCCTCCCTAAATGACTTATAGCCCCACCCTAAAGAACTGATATCCCTGCCATAAATGACTTATAGCCCCACCATAAAGAACTGATATCCCCACCCTAAATGACTTATAACCCCACCCTAAAGAACTGATATCCCCACCCTAAATGACTTATAGCCCCACCCTAAAGTACTGATATCCCTGCCATAAATGACTTATAGCCCTACCCTAAAGTACTGATATCCCCGCCCTTAATGACTTATAGCCCCACCCTAAAGAACTGATATCCCTGCCATAAATGACTTATAGCCCCACCCTAAAGTACTGATATCCCCGCCCTAAATGACTTATAGCCCCACCCTAAAGAACTGATATCCCCGCCCTAAATGACTTATAGCCCCACCCTAAAGAACTGATACCCCTTCCCTAAATGACTTATAACCCCACCCTAAAGAACTGATATCCCCACCCTAAATGACTTATAGCCCCACCCTAAAGAACTGATATCCCTGCCATAAATGACTTATAGCCCCACCCTAAAGAACTGATATCCCCGCCCTAAATAACTTATAGCCCCACCCTAAAGAACTGATATCCCCGCCCTAAATGACTTTTAGCCCTACCCTAAAGAACTGATATCCCCACCCTAAATGACTTATAGCCCCACCCTAAAGTACTGATATCCCTGCCCTAAATGACTTATAACCCCACCCCTAAAGAACTGATATTCCCACCCTAAATGACTTATAGCCCCACCCTAAAGTACTGATATCCCTGCCCTAAATGACTTATAGCCCCACCCTAAAGAACTGATATTCCTTCCCTAAATGACTTATAGCCCCACCCTAAAGAACTGATATCCCCGCCCTAAATGACTTATAGCCCTACCCTAAAGTACTGATATTCCCGCCTTAAATGACTTATAGCCCCACCCTAAAGAACTGATATCCCCGCCCTAAATGACTTATAGCCCCACCCTAAAGAACTGATATTCCTTCCCTAAATGACTTATAGCCCCACCCTAAAGAACTGATATCCCCGCCCTAAATGACTTATAGCCCTACCCTAAAGTACTGATATTCCCGCCTTAAATGACTTATAGCCCCACCCTAAAGAACTGATATCCCTTCCCTAAATGACTTATAACCCCACCCTAAAGAACTGATATCCCCGCCCTAAATGACTTATAGCGCCACCCTAAAGAACTGATATCCCCACCCTAAATGACTTATAACCCCACCCTAAAGAACTGATATCCCTGCCCTAAAGGACTGATAGGCCTTCCTCAAATGACTGATAGCCCCACCCTAAAAGACTGATAGCCCCACCCTAAAGAACTGATAGACCAACCCTCAAGAAGAGATAACTCTGCCCTAAATTACTGATATCTCCACCCTAAAGGACTGATAGCCCCATCCCGAAGGCATTCGAAGTGACCAGAAATGTACAAAGAAAGTCATTTCTACGGGCCAGGGAAGGTAATGGTATATGATTAAAGATTATGAGGGCATATAATTGTTTTTCAAAATAATAAATTTCACAGATGCATCATTTAAAACACGTTCTATGATACAAAAATATAAACATAAAAATCAGATGAATAAATTTAAATTTACTGACGACTTTAATGTAAATTCATGGTATGTGTTTAAATGTGTAATTAACAGGAGAAGCGTACATTTTTAGATGATCATTTACACGTTGCTCCAATTATGCATGCAGCATTTGGAACACAAAAATATAGAGGTCACAGCTGTGATCTAAAAACTAGTTTATACAACTAATATGTGCACTGCACTGAATGTTTCAAGACGATTCTTAGTGGAATTTGTCAGATATGATCTCTGCAAAAATGTGCGTAAAAAAGGCATCTTTTAAAGATTTATTTAAATAACGCAAGGAAAGTCCACTGTTTGAAATGTTGTGTTTGGTAAGCTTTATTTATTTATCATTTATTTGTTTTCATCATTTATTTGATGAATAATACAGTAAAAAAGTCAACTTTATTTTAAATAAGCAGATAACTTAAAAATCATGATGTATTTGTATTTTTAGTAAACAAAAATATATTTTTTTTCTCCACATACAGCAATAGAGTTCACATTGACCACAGTTTTCCATTCATTCATTAATTTTCCTTTGGCTTAGTCCCTTATTTATTAGGGGTCGCCACAGTTGAATGAACCGCCAACTTATCCAGCATATGTTTTACACAGCGGATGACCTTTCAGCTGCAACCCAGTACTGGGATACACCCATACACACTCATTCACACACATACACTACGGCCAATCTAGTTTATTCAATTCACCTATAGCGCATGTGTTTGGACTGTGGGGGAAACCGAAGCACCAGGAGAAAACCCACGCCAACACGAGAAGAACATGGAAAGTCCACACAGAAATGTCTACTGGCCCAGCCGGGACTCAAACCTGTGACCTTCTTGCTGTGAGGCGACAGTTCTAACCACTGAACCACCGTGTCACCCTACCACAGTTGTTACAATCCAAAAAAACTCAACATTTTAAAACCACATTGTAATCTTGTGCAAGGAACAAGGATTGATTATCAAAGCCTCTAAAAAACTGCCTTTTCGCTAAAACCTGAATGAGGGGAGAATTAAATTCCATCTTGCTCCTGATAAAACTAATAGCATACGAAATATGGCAAGTAAATAATAGTAAATAAAATAGTAAATAATTATTTTTCTCCCTTTTAAAAAGCACGAATATACTATAAAAACTCTCAAATAAATGAAATAATGAGTTTGAGTGAAAAGTAGGTTTGCTAAGATGTTCATATAGTCTCATCAAGACAGCATTCATTGATTAAAATACAATAACATCAGTAAAACTGTGAATGCATTTCAGATACTGTGACTCATCATGATTCCTTTCAAAGAAACGGATCACCCAAAAATGAAATAGCTGTCCTCATTTACATTTTCAAAACCTGTATGCAGTTTGAGTAACATGAGAAGAATTCTTTGCTTTTTTTTTTTTTTTTTACCACATACAGCAATAGGGTTTGTGAAGACTACAGCTGCTGAAAAACTATGCAACTAGTATGTGCAATGCCCTACATACCATATTTTAAGTGCTTTAAATCCACATGCTTATTTAGTGCAATGAAAAAATGGGGGAAATCATTATGTTCAGTGGTGTAGTCCTTGCTATACTCACGTATACTCAGTATGCTTACTTATTTCCATGAGCTGTTTGGGTATTACCACTTCTGAGGATCAATAATTGCGTATAGCCTCAGTATACTCACTTTTTTTTCTGATTAAACTTCCCTAATTTATGTGTTTTTGCATCCCCTTTAACTGTATACCAAAGGTTTTTTTTACTTGCATCTTAATTTGTTGCAACTGGTGCAATTTTGTTTAACTTGCGCTATTCCCCGCCCCTGACGACCACAGCAGCTGTGAGAAAATTTCGTGAGAGTTCGAAGACCACGACAAGTCAACTGAATGATGTCTTGCTGAAACGTTCAGGTAAATTTATGAAACAGCATGGGTGTCGCTTTAGCCCTCCTATATTTCTATTCAGCACCCTTAAAGGTTTTGCGATTAGCTCATGAATTGTACACTACTGATTGATCGCCTCAGTCCTCTTTAATTTTGATTTGAAAACAGTGGCAGACTTCCGCCGCTCCGTTTTCTGCTCGTTTTTCATTTAATCAGCAAACCACATCTGTTCAGGGCAAGAGAAATCCTAAAAATCGCCCCTGTAAAACAGTATTTCACATGTCTTAATCGTGCCTACTGTTACAGGGAACGACACTATATATAAAACACTAAAAACGATGAGGCAAAGACTACTCATAAATCGCGTAACAATATGCGATTTAAAAGGGTAACTTACATAATAGCGACAACAGAAGACAGACTCCTAATAGTTTGGTTTAAAACAAGCATGCACGAATGTGACAATCAAAAATAATGGCTGATTGATGTTTAAAGGAACCTATTAAATGTAAAGTAATAAGCCAGTAAAGAAAGTAAGTTAACAAGCTGTCTTTCCATGTCAAATAACTTGTTATAACTATCTTGATTGACTCTTTTCTTTAATATTAAAATGATTAAATAAGCTGCATACTGTATAATTACAGCCAATCTCCGAGTTTGCTGGGGGAGGGGGGGGGCACTATTAGCTAAACATAAATCATTAAATAGGATTAGACTATTAGCATCTCCCTTTAAAATGAACAAATTTGTTTGAATATTTTCTTTTTAAATGGATAGTTTACGCAAAAAATGAAAATTGTCATCATTTACTCAACCTTTACTTGTTCCAGACCGGTTTGTCTTTTTTTCCTTCTTTTGAACACAAAAGAAAATATTTTGCTGGAAACCTGTAACCATTGACTTACATTGACATAGTATTTGCTTTTCCTTTTGTGGAAGTTAATGGTTACAGCTAACTGATGTAAAAAAAAAAAAAATTTATATATATATATATATATATATATATATATATATATATATATATATATATATATATATATATATATATATATATATAAATAAATATATATATATATATATAGCTAATGAATTTAAGAAGCATTGACTTTCGTCGTTTCTTTGCCTACTTTCATTTAAAATTTGGGTCGGGTGTAATAGTACACCACCTTCTTTTTTTTAGGACTACACCACTGATTATGTTCTTATTGCAAAAAGTACATCCATTTCATCAAAAAGCTGAAACATTGTGAAATTATGTCAGTAGGGTTGTCACGATGCAGCCTGTCTCTTTCCTGCTCTCAGCAATGCAAAAGTGTGAATACATATTACATATTAACTGTAATTTTAACGTGATGAAGTAATTTTTCATCGTTTTTTTTCTTTATCTGAACACATTTAACTCTGTCATAACTGCAATATTTAGGGTGCTTTCACAACTAGACTTTTGTTCCAGAACCTGGCGCCTGAATGAGGTGGTCTCGGCTCGATTGAAACGAACTCTGGAGCAGATCGATTGTATTGAGAAAGCGATATGATCCGAGCCCGGCTATATCACAGTGTTTTATGGATATGTAATAGGCATACGGCTATATGAAGAGAGAATTATGAGTAGGGCGGGAGGTCATTCCCGACATCCCAAGTCTCCCGGAAGTTCCAGGAGTCTCCCACAAATGCACAGAGACTCCCGGATGCCCGCAAACGAGTGATAATCTGCCAGAAATCGCGCGTCTCCTTCCCGGTCCTCAAATATGACGCGCACCCTTCTCATCACCCCTCCCCACCGCATCCCTCCTCACTCTTCATCAGACATGTCGCGTGCACCCTGTCAAACATCACCAAACCACCCCCTCGACAGCTAAGCGGGACTCTGCAAAATAAACCGTGAAACTCTGACCAATGTGAGGAGAGTTTACTCACACGTGACTTGATTTAGTTATTTTGGTCCGTTTAGAAACTTTTGCCGTGTGAAAGCGAACCGCACCAAGAACAAAGAGCAACAATGTAACAATTTTAATCCCTGTATCGGAACAAATGAATCTATTTATAGGTGTGAAAGCACCCTTACACTCCTCCATTACATGTATAGCATATGTGACTGCATGGGCTCCTTTTCGATGTACTTCGTGACATAAAACGAATATTAAATATTGTTCTCTATCTATGATGGAACTTAAGTTGCAATTGCAGGTATTTGATAGACTTGTTTCTCGCGCCTCATTTCTGTCGTCTGTTAAGGTAAGCAGGCTGTATGCACACGAGCGATCCACTCATTTAAACATGTCTTATGATAATACTATATAGGCACATTTACACATACAGTTTTAAAACTTTTACAACAACAGTAAAGCAAAACAGATGTATTTTCCAAGTAAAAACGATCCAAAAGGCAAGGAGGTCTATGTGTTTTTGTGTATTTATTTGTTTATAATATATAGCGTGGGTTACAATATAATAAACAGAGAGATTAACTCTTTGTCATGGACCATATTTCTAAAAATAGGCTAGAATGACTGTGCAACTGGATGACTGTGCAACTGGATCCTGGACTTCCTGTCAAGCAGACGCCAGGTGGTCAGAATGAACAACATCACCTCATCCACACTGATCCTCAACACTGGTGCTCCACAGGGCTGTGTTCTCAGCCCACTCCTGTACTCCCTGTACACACATGACTGTACATCCAAACACAGCTCCAATGTCATTGTTAAATTTGCTGATGACACAACGGTGGTGGGCCTAATCACCGATAATGATGAGACGGCCTACAGAGAGGAGGTGCACGCTCTGACGCAGTGGTGTCAGGAAAACCACCTCTCACTCAACATCAGCAAAACCAAGGAGCTGGTGGTGGATTTCAGGAGAGAGAAGAGAGAACACACTCCCATCACCATCAACGGGACACCAGTGGAGAGAGTCAGCACTTTCAAGTTTCTTGGAGTACACATCGCTGAGGATCTGACATGGACTGCCCACACAGACGCAGTGCTGAGGAAGGCACAACAACGCCTCTTCTTCCTCAGGCGTCTCAGGAGGTTTGGAATGAGCCCCCACATCCTCCGCTCGTTCTACACCTGCACTGTGGAGAGCATCCTCACTGGCTGCATCACCACCTGGTACGGAAACAGCACCAGCAGCAATCGCAAAGGTCTACATAGGATCGTGCGTACTGCTGGACGCGTAGTAGGAGGTGAGCTTCCCTCCCTCCAGGACATCTATACCAGGAGGTGCATGAGGAAAGCCAAGAGAATCATCAGCGACTCCAGCCACCCAAGCCCTAGACTTTTCTCTCTGCTACCCTGAGGCAGAAGGTTCCGCAGCATCCGGTCACGCACCAGCCGACTTAAGGAAAGTTTCTTCCCTCAGACTATCAGGCTGATGAACACTTAACACACCCCACACAAACTCTTCCATACCCCGCACTGCACACCATCAAGATGTAGCATGCACTGCACTTTAACAAATCCATACTTAAAACAATACTGCCTACGTATCGCTGTCAACATTGCCATTTTTACATTGTCTTGTTTTTTTGTGAGTATGTTGTTGTATATTGCACTGTCTGTATTTTGCACTGTCTGTATCCTGCACTGTCTGTTTTTTGCACTGTCTGTATCCTGCACTGTCTGTATTTTTGCACTGTCTGTATTTCGCACTGTCGTTGTATTTACACTGTCTGTATTTTGCACTGTCTGGAGCCAGCACCTAAGCTTTTCACTCATCATAGCACACATGCTGCTGATGATGTGACAATAAAAGTGATTTGATTTGATTTGAGAAAAGTTGTCTGTAGCAGGGTGGTGCTGACGTCACAGGCGAGCGCCCCGAAGGCTCTGTAGTCCATTTATAGCCTAATGTTAGCTTTTCAGTTCTTGCGTTTGCATTTAAGATCCAAAAGTGCTAAAAGTTGTATTTTCGTGTGAGGATTATCCGGCTGGACAAAACTTATAAGTTTAATGAACAGTGTTTGAACACAGAGCATATTATTTGCAATCTTCGAACAGCCTATGGGAAAATCCTATAGGGTTTTTATCGAGGGAACCAGTTTTATGCTAGCAGCCGATTAGCCTACAAGGTGACGTCATAGTTCCTCCACTCTATTTTGTTGACATGCTCAACAGAAATGACTGTGATTGGCCATGAAGATCATCGGTTCACCGAACTCACCGCTGTTTACTGAGGGTAACCACAGATACAGGGACACTGGAGCGTTTCAAAGTCACGTCGATCAGCTGATTTGTCTATAAGCTGACATACGAGTGATCCACTTATGAATCGTGGCTCCAGTGTTCCTGTATCTGTGGTTATTCTCAGTAAACAGTGGTGAGTTTGGTGAACTGATGACCTTCATGGCCAATCACAGTCATTTCTGTTGAGCATCTGAACACAATGGCAGATCAGCGCTGTTTAAGAATGAGCTCAAATGTTAGCGGGAAATTAACATTTTTAAAATTTCAGTATCTATTGGTATTGAATTCCAGTATCATGACATCCCTAGTTGTCAGTAAATAATGATTTATCACAGTTTTTAAAAGCACCAAAGAATCAAAAAAGCACCAAAAAAGTTTGGGTTTGGTAAAATCTCTCATCAAAGTTGCATTTAATTAATGAGAAATGCAATAAAAACTATAAAATTGTGAAATAGTATTACCATTCAAAGTAACTATTTTCTATTTAAATATATGCTAAAATGTAATTTATTCTTGTGTTGTGATGAAGAATTTTCAAAATCAGTACTCCAGTACTATGTGTCACATGATCCTTTAGAAAAATGCTGCTCCAAAAACATTTTATTATTATCATTCATGCTGAAAACAATTGTGCTGCTTAATATTCTGATGGAACATTCTATTTCATGTCTTTTCATTCTATTAAATGTCTTTGTGAACAATATTCAAAAGAACAAAATATTTTACCAGGCACGTGCACACATAGGGCTCAACCTGTGCAGTGTACATGCCCTTTTGAGTCTGGGATATAAAGTGCTCTTCCAAAATGAAAGTAAGTGCCCCACCATCCCCCCGCTCTCTATTCCTCCGCGATTGCCTTCCTGAGCCCCACCCCGATTGTCAACCCCCCCACCCCACTTTTGAAAACCGGGATCGTCAACCCCTCCCCCCTCACTTTTCGTGAAAATTGTGACTGTGAAACCCCCCCCAACACACACTTTTCGTGAAAAACGGGTCCGTCAACCCCCCCACACACACTTTTTGTGAAAACCGGGACTGTCAGCACCCTGCCAACCCCCACTTTGCAGACAACGATTCTGCACATGCCCTAGGGAATGCCTCTGCACGGGCCTGTATTTTATGGTAAAAAATTAAAACACTCGCTGAGTTTCAATGTGATCAAATTGCCAAATTTCAAATAATAGTCCCTTAATTCTCAAAACAAAAGCTCAATTGCAAAAAAGGGCTGATGAGAATAATAATGGGAGATCGAAACAATTTTGCAGAATAAGCTCTGATGTGGCGAACATTACACCCACACGACTCCATTATGTGTGCTTTGTTTACTGTTGGTTGCTAAGTTACCAATACTACAGTCAGCGGCTCTGAAAACTGGAAAACATAAAATTTAAAACACCTAATTCACATTTGGGATTTTTTTTGCAAACCTTTGTTTAGATGAAAACCTGTCCCTTTTATCAGCTTCATAATGTATATTTCTTTTATATATTTTTTTCAAATAAACAAAGAAAACTGACCTCAAATTTTAAAATGTTATTGTCTGAAGAAAAGGGTTGATGCAAATAATGGGAGAACAAAACAAATTAGTCGAATAAGCTTAAATGTAGCGAACATTACACCTATGGGACTCCATTATGTGTGCTTTACAGCACAGGCTCATTTTAAAAACATAGCCCTATATATATATATATATATTTATGGAGATTGAAAATTATGTAGCCAGCATGGCTGCATTTCGTCTTTAAAACAAACTACGCTACAGGGTGGTTTGACATTCCTTTTTTGCGCTAGCAGCTGACTGCTTACTTCCATATGGACGGCTTTCCCACTGTTACCAGTTTGGCTCGTAGCATACGTTGGAGGACTTGATAAGCAGAGTTGACTACTATGACTACAGGGTTCGAGTCTGGTGAAGAACGCATTCAGAAAGCAAGCAAGTCAAAAACAAAAGGCAAAAAATAAAATAAACAAGTAAATGACAGGGTGAGAATGTGGTAAAATCTGAAAACGTGGTAAAAACCAGGCGAGGGCTTTTCTTTTCCTGGATTCCTTTTTAAAACACTGCCGGTTGGGTTTAGGTAAGTGGGTGGGCGCTGGTGAATCGGTGCTTTTTTAAAACACTATTGGTTGGGTTTAGGGAAGGGGGTGGGCGGGGTTATCGGTCGGTTGGTCAGTCAGTCAGTTAGTCAACAGCGGCCTCTGGTGGATTTATGCAAGAAGAGTAGGCGCGAATGGCACTGGCGAGAGAAATTGAGATCTAAAAAGGGTACACAGCGGCCCTTAGTGGATTCACGAAAACAAAAACTGCAAATAAAATGTAGCTCCTGGGATGTATTTGGCACTCTCCAAAAATGTACAGTTGAAGTCAGAATTATTAGCCCCCTTGAAGAATTATTAGCCCCCCTTGATTTTTTTTCTTTTTAAAATATTTTCCAAATGATGTTTAACAGAGCAAGGAAATTTTCACAGTATGTCTGATAATAATAATATCAGACAACAATATAATAATAATAATAATATTTTTTTCTTCTGGAGAAAGTCTTATTTGTTTTATTTTGGCTAGAAAAAAAGCAGTTTTTAATTTTTTAAAAGCCATTTTAAGGACAAAATTATTAGCCCCTTTAAGCAAATTTTTCCCCCAATAGTCTACAGAACAAACCATCGTTATGCAATAACTTGCCTAATTACCCTAATCTGCCTTAACCTAGTTAAGCCTTTAAATGCCACTTTCAGCTGTATAGAAGTGTCTTGAAAAATATCTAGTAAAATATTATTTACTGTCATCATGGCAAAGATAAAATAAATCAGTTATTAGAAATGAGTTATTAAAACTATTATGTTTAGAAATGTGTTGAAAAAATCTTCTCTCCATTAAACAGAAATTGTTGAAAAAAATAAACAGGGGGCTAACAATTCAGGGGGGCTAATAATTCTGACTTTAACTGTATATAGGGCTATGTTTTCAGAATGAGCCTGGGTTGGTGCTTTGTTTACTGTTGGTTGCTAAGTTACCAATACTACAGTCAGTGGCTCTAAAAACTGGAAAACACCTAAAAATGTATATCTTATTTTCAATTAAATAAAAAAAAAAAACCAAATCAAACAATTAAATGGTACTGTCTTGAAGAACAAAAAAACATGTCATAAAGCCTGATTAAAACCTGAGCCTTGTAACCCGCAAATGAAACAATCGAGCATAACATTGCGTTTGATTACACCGAGAATTAAATGAGCTTCAATTACGCTCTCTTGATAGAGACTTTCCACTTCTTTTCTCCAACCAATTAATCCTCTGATATTCCATTTTGCTTTTGACAAGCACTCTACATCACTCCATTGAAAGCAATGGGGGATCCCTCAACCAAAGAGAGCGCGTCTCCCAAACCTCGTTGCCCCCGGTGACGCTGACAGAAGTCAGTAATTGCCGCGCCTCAGACGACTTCATTAAGATTAGCGACGTCTGCGCAGCTGATCTCAGAACAGCACAAACGGAGACACGTGGACCAGCATACTCTGCGTCTACGGGTGCTAGCGTTACTGGGACCGGGCAAATATCCACATCATCTGTCATCCCGCTGTCATTAGCTGGTAATGATTTGATTATTTTGCAGATGAATCGCGATATAAATCTCTTTCACAAGCACTTCCTGTGCAAATTAATCAAAAAGTGTTTGGGTAGAGCTGACAGAGAAAAGAAAGGAAATGTTTGATGTCTGAATTAAGAATTGCAAGGCTGTTGATTTGAACTTATTACAGTTTTAGGGGTCTTTTTTTATTTTTAATTTTTTTATTTTTTTACCTGAGGGCCAGTTTTAACATACAGTTGAAGTCAGAATTATTAGTCCTTCTGAATATTTTTCCCCCCAATTTCTGTTTAACAGAGAGAAGATTTTTTTAACACATTTCTCAACATATTTCTCGTGTGGTTGATTATGATTATTGAAATGAAAAAGAGACTGTTGGTAATCATCGAGTAGTATGTATATTTTTTTATGTTTTGGACTGTTGGAATTTCATTGTATTGATGTAAATATGCTATTTTTCCTGTGAAATAATGTTTTTTGAAGGTGAGGGTAAATATTTCTTGTGTGGTTAGTTACGTGTGTTGAGGTGAAGGTAAGATTGTCTTTAATCATCGAATGATCGTCAAATGTATTTTTTAATGTTATGGACTGTCGGATTTACATTGTATTGATGTACACTTGGCAAATGATGATAATTAATATGCTATTTCTCTGTAAAATACAGGGAGTGCAGAATTATTAGGCAAATGAGTATTTTGACCACATCATTATATTTATGCATGTTGTCTTACTCCAAGCTGTATAGGCTCGAAAGCCTACTACCAATTAAGCATATTAGGTGATGTGCATCTCTGTAATGAGAAGGGGTGTGGTCTAATGACATCAACACCCTATATCAGGTGTGCATAATTATTAGGCAACTTCCTTTCCTTTGGCAAAATGGGTCAAAAGAAGGACTTGACAGGCTCCGAAAAGTCAAAAATAGTGAGATATCTTGCAGAGGGATGCAGCACTCTTAAAATTGCCAAGCTTCTGAAGCGTGATCATCGAACAATCAAGCGTTTCATTCAAATAGCCAACAGGGTCGCAAGAAGCATGTGGAAAAACCAAGGCGCAAAATAACTGCCCGTGAACTGAGAAAAGTCAAGCGTGCAGCTGCCAAGATGCCACTTGGCACCAGTTTTGCCATATTTCAGAGCTGCAACATCACAGGAGTGCCCAAAAGCACAAGGTGTGCAATACTCAGAGACATGGTCAAGGTAAGAAAGGCTGAAAAACGACCACCACTGAACAAGACACACAAGCTGAAACGTCAAGACCGGGCCAAGAAATATGTCAAGACTGATTTTTCTAAGGTTTTATGGACTGATGAAATGAGAGTGAGTCTTGATGGGCCCGTGGCTGGATCGGTAAAAAGCAGAGAGCTTCAGTCCGACTCAGACGCCAGCAAGGTGAAGGTGGAGTACTGGTTTGGGCTGGTATCATCAAAGATGAGCTTGTGGGGCCTTTTCGGGTTGAGGATGTCCTCCCAGTCCTACTGCCAGTTTCTGGAAGACACCTTCTTCAAGCAGTGGTACAGGAAGAAGTCTGCATCCTTCAAGAAAAACATGATTTTCATGCAGGACAATGCTCCATCACACGCGTCCAAGTACTCCACAGCGTGGCTGGCAAGAAAGGGTCTAAAAGAAGAAAAACTAATGACATGGCCTCCTTGTTCACCTGAGCTGAACCCCATAGAGAACCTGTGGTCCATCATCAAATGTGAGATTTACAAGGAGGGAAAACAGTACACCTCTCTGAACAGTGTCTGGGAGGCTGTGGTTTTTGCTGCACGCAATGTTGATGGTGAACATATCAAAACACTGACAGAATCCATGGATGGCAGGCTTTTGAGTGTCCTTGCAAAGAAAGGTGGCTATATTGGTCACTGATTTGTTTTAGTTTTGTTTTTGAATGTCAGAAATGTATATTTGTGAATGTTGAGATGTTATATTGGTTTCACTGGTGAAAATAAATAATTGAAATGGGTATATATTTGTTTTTTGTTAAGTTGCCTAATAATTATGCACAGTAATAGTCACCTGCACACACAGATATCCTCCTAAAATAGCTAAAACTAAAAACAAACTAAAAACTACTTCCAAAAATATTCTGCTTTGATATTAATGAGTTTTTTGGGTTCATTGAGAACATGGTTGTTGTCCAATAATAAAATTAATCCTCAAAAATACAACTTGCCTAATAATTCTGCACTCCCTGTATTGTTTTAAATATGAAGGTAAATAGTCCTTATGTGGTTAATCATGGAATGATGAAATGAAAATGAGTTTTTTTTTGATAATCGAGTAGTCGTCTAACTAATGACGCAGTGTGATTGACTGTGGGATAAAAGAGTGGAGTGAGAGGATTGTGTTACACACTGAGGAAGGCATTGTGCCGAAACGTTTGTGTTTTTTAAGTCACCCGAAGAATTTAAAAATAAAAACAGCACGAAGCAATTACTTGATGAGTGCGAATCATTACCTTTTTGAATAATAGTATTGACTAGATTAACACACCAAAAAGTTTCTTTAAAAACCGCGAGCGCGCAGGGCAAATTTCATTACTTTAAACACATTTCTAAACATAATAGTTTTAATAATTTATCTCTAATAACTGATTTCTTTTTCCTTTGCCATGATGATAGATATTTTTCAAGACACTAGTATTCAGCTTAAAGAGACATTTAAAGGCTTAACTAGGTTAGTTAGGCAAGTTTTGTGTAATCGGAAAATAAGGAGTCTAATAATATTGACCTTAACCCTCTACTGCACACATTTTTATGCTACATAAAAAAATTATTGACATGAGAAAAATGATTCCACATGATTTTTTGGTTCTTTTGGGAACATTTTATTGTTAAAAGTTGCTTTTGGTTTGACCCCCCACCCCAACCCCAAAATATTTTTTTTTGTTGTTGCTTTAAGGCAACGTTATTCAACAATGGTACAAAATCACCGAGAAAATTCTTCACATATTATATATGAAATATCATGAGTCATTGATCAGAGAGCAATAATAATTTACAAATCTTATTCAAATTATAACAGAATCATTAAGGAAATAGAGAAGAACACATAAAACATATACAGTGCTCAGCATAACTGAGTACACCCCATTTTAAAAATGAATATTTTTATCCATTTATCTGTGAATATACAGTTGAAGTCAAAATTATTAGCCCCCCTGAATTATTAGCCCCCCTGTTTATTTTTTTCCCCAATTTCTGTTTAACAGAGAGATTTTTTCAACACATTTCTAAACATAATAGTTTTAATAACTCATTTCTAATTACTGATTTATTTTATCTTTGCCATGATGACAGTAAATAATACTAGATACTAGAATACTAGATACTATAATTACTAGATGTTTTTCAAGACACTTCTATACAGCTTAAAGTGACATTTAAAGGCTTAACTAGGTTAATTAGGTTAACTAGGCAGGTTAGGATAATTAGGCAAATTAGGCAAAAAACTGCTTTTTTTATTATCAGACATACTGGGAAAATATCCTTCCTCTGTTAAACATCAATTGGGAAATATTTAAAAAAGAAAAAAAATTCAAAGAGGGGCTAATAATTCTGACTTCAACTGTACATAAGCAATCCATCTGAAACTACTATTATTTATGAAAATAAATTTGAGAAAGCATCAATCAGAGGCCACATTTTTATGAAGTCATCATGTCAACTTTACAGTATTTAAAAAAAATACAAAATACAAGACACTAAAGTGTTTTGATACAAAATATTAAGCCATTTTCATAAACCCCATCAAATACAGATTACAAAATACTATTTTGTATTTAAAATACGTACAGTGTAAGTCAGAATTATTAGCCCCCTTTGAATTTTTTTCTTCTTTTTTTAAATATTTCGCAAATTATATTTAACAGATCAAGGAAATTTACACAGTATGTCTGATAATATTTTTTCTTCTGGAGAAAGTCTTATTTGTTTTATTTCGGCTAAAATTAAAGCAGTTTTTAATTTTTTAAACACCATTGTAGGGACAGAATTATTAGCCCCTTTAAGCTATATTTTTCTTGATACAGAACAAACCATCGTTATACAATAACTTGCCTAATTACCCTAACCTGCCTAGTTAACCTAATTAACCTAGTTAAGCCTTTAAATGTCACTTTAAGCTGTATAGAAGTGTCTTGAAAAATATCTAGTCAAATATTATTTACTGTCATCATGGCAAAGATAAAAAAAATCAGTTATTAGAAATGAGTTATTAAAACTATTATGTTTAGAAATGTGCTGAAAAAATCTTTTCTCCGTTAACCAGAAATTGGGGAAAAAATAAACAAGCGGTCTAATAATTCAAGTGGGCTAATAATTCTGACTTCAACTGTATTTAAAATGCATGTATCATAAATACTGCCCATCCCTGATCTTATTCTACATTACCAATCTTAAACCTACTACCTTAAAACCTATTAATAAGCAGCAACTTACATGTTTATCAAGCTAAAAGTCATAGTTCAAGAGTTCACACTTAGCTGATGATTGATTATAAGCAAGTTTGGCATGCTGTCTCGGGAGAGAGCCCTGCTCAAAAGCTCCTTGAGCCCTGGGCTCCCTCACGTTGGCAGGGCGAGAGGGGAGCTTTGAGCTCAGGTAGATCTCAAGAACTCCCCGTTTTTTGATGAGAGCTGATGACAGAAAATGATTGCTATGAAGAGATATGCTGCTGGATGAGAGATTGATCAATTACTTGTAGTGCATGCTTTTTGGAATGTGGAAGAAAAGCAGAGGAAACCCATGCGAGCACAGGAAGAACATGCTAACTTTGCACAGAAACGACAGCCGGCCTGTTAAAGGACTAGAACAGGTGACATTCTTGCTGTGAGGCAACAGTGTTAATCACTGGGCCACCGTGCCACCTTATGAAGGGGAAGGTGGAGAAGTAGGGGTGGAAGGGGGATTCTTCAAATCGAAGATGACTGTAGTGAGAAACCCTGGCTCTTTATAGTGGGTTAGGAATCGTCTGATTGGTGGATCAAACGTAGTTAATGCAGAACCAGCCGTGTTTAATCATAATCACGTGATCTGCTTGAAATTAGTTTATAAATAAACTTCACTTAATTTTTTTTTAATAGAGAAAATTTTATCTTAACATAAAGTGTGAACAAAACATTATTTTCTTACCTTATAGGCATACATATCTAGTCAAAATGCTGCAAACTATTTTTTTGTGTGTCTTAAAGAAAAAAAAAAACATTTTAATTATCCATTATTAAATTTCCATTGCTGTCAAATCTAAAAATATTACTGTAATTTTCCCATCTTTCAATAACTGTCTCACATTATGGTGGCTTTACAAAACATTTCTGGCTCAGATGTGATGCACAAACATGTCAACAATAAATTCTTATGATGTTCTTCATTCAAGCACATTTCTTTTTCATTCATTTATTTTCCTACGGCTTAATCCCTTTATTCATCAGGGGTCGCCACAGCGGAATGAACTGCCAACTTATTCAGCATATGTTTTACGCAGCGGATGCGCTTCCAGCTGCAACCCAGTACTGGGAAACATCCATACACACTCATTCACACACATACAGTGCATCCGGAAAGCATTCATAGCGCTTCACTTTTTCCACATTTATGTTACAGCCTTATTTCAAAATGGATTCAATTCATTTATTTCCTCAAAATTCTACACACAATACCCCATAATGACAATGCAAATTTATTGAAAATAAAAAAACCTGAAAAATCACATGTGTGGACATGTGTTTGGACTGTGGGGGAAACCGGAGCACCCGGAGGAAACCTATGTCAACAAAGGGAGAACATGGAAACTCCACATAGAAATGCCAACTGACCCAGCCGGGACTCAAACCAGCGACTTTCTTGCTGTGAGGCGACAGTGCTAACCACTGAGCTACCGTGTTGCCCTGGTTGGGAAACATTAGTTTAAAAAACAAGTTCAGCAAACACATATACAATCGATTAGCATCTTGGGAGATCACAAGAGGTTTGTCATTAAAGGTATTTCTCCAATGTTATTGTTAAAGTGTACAGCAGGGCTTTTCAATTGGCGGCCCGCAGGCCGAACCCAGCCACCGGGGCAATTTTTTCCGGCCCTCCAAATAGTGCGACCAAGACATCAAAAATAAATTTAGTTCAGTCGAAAAACGGCCGTTATAGTTATGAAGTGACGTGCGTCTGTTCAATACAGCACGAGCTGCAGTTAAGGCTGCACAGAGAATGAGTCAAGTGAGTGGTGCAAGCAGCCGAAAAAACATTTGGATATGTTTGTAGAAAAGGCCTTTTGTACAATGTACTGATATCGTTAATAGGGATGCAATGATTAGCCAATTTCACTATTAACCACACTTTTATTCATTACAGGCTTCTCAATGCTGAATTTCTGTTGCAAGGGAGAAAAAAAAACTGCTGCAACTAAACAAAGTTATGCCAATACGCACGCACATTGGATTAACTATAGCAGCAAGCTGTTGACATATTGCGTCTTTTCCGCACGCAATTACATTATTTCCAATGGAGACGTGTGCATATTGGAAGCGATGCGCGCAAGGCTCGCAAGCGGACCGACGCACTCACGCCCTGCAGGCGCACACAGTAGAACTTATCTCAGCCTGTAGTGGTGAGAGTGGTGCGTGGCTTTTAGTGCAATGTAAACAAAAGATACGCTAGACGAATTATTACAAATTATTAAAATTATTATGTATCTATGAACGCAGATAATAACAACAGTTCATTTCAACTCTTAGCTAATATATAGCTTAAATTAACATCAGACAAATACTATTTTTATTTATTCTTATTTTTATTTATTTATTTATTGTTCTGTCATTTATTGTTTAAATCAAAAACTTTTTCATTTATTTTTAAGTCCAAAGAGAGAAATGGACTATTGTTTGTTATTTATTAATATTTTGTGCAGTATTTGGTTACTGAGCAGCAATAAACAACACTTTCAAATAGAAGCAGTTTTCTTGTGATTTTCTAAACTAGTACCCCCGGTTTCACAAACAAGTTTAAGACTAGTCATGGATTAAATTGCATGTTTGAGCTGTCTCAACTGAAAATAACTTGAAGTGAGATGTCTTAAAATATGTCAGTGTCATTTTTTGTCTCCACCTGCACACCAGTAATGTATTTTTCTAAGGCTGTTTTTATAAATGTAATTTAATTAAGGTCTAGTCCTGGCTTAAGCTAAGCCCTGTTTGTGAAACTGGGCCGTAGTGTTTTAAATTTAATAAATGCATAATAATCGTGATAACCGTGAAACCATGATAATCCTACAACTAAACTCTATAATCGTTGCATCCCTTATTGTTACGCAGTTTAAAACATCACATATAAATGTGTCTGAATGTAGAAGAAGCCTACTTGAGAAAAGCACTGATTTTGTGCCTCGAAATACAACATTTGGATATGCTTGTAAAAAAAAGCCACATTGTACAATGCACTGATGTTATGTAGTTTCAAAATACAACATATTAACGTTTTAATGTAGAAAAAGTCAACGTGGGTGTCTTTATGAGCACAAATACAGCATATGGGCTCTTATATGCTGTTGTGTTTTCACTTATATTGCAAGTCATATCTCTCCGGCCCCTCGTTTGGGATGCTTTTCATGAACTGGCCCCCATGACAAACTAATTGTATAGCCCTTGTGTACAGTATGTAATGTATAGCATTATGGGGAATGTAGTTCTCCCACACAGTACTCTGCTTGATTGAAGTGTTTTTTAAAAAAGTTGAATTCATGTGAACAGATGGGTTCAGCAAACGCGTGTACAATCGATTAACATCTCGGGAGGTTTGTCATTAAAGGTTTTTGTTCTGTTATTGCTAAAGTGTATGTCTCTGTACAGAAAATGTATGGAGCTTTTACTTATGGAACCCAGCTGTTGCGCTCTATAGTAGCATAATTAGCATCACATTTAAGTAAATGAGAAAATTATGCTTGTAAGAATGGAAACCCTAAAAAAGTGTCGAGTTTTGAAAGCTGTTTTTATCGTACTGTTTTATCTAAATAGATCAAATTGATTCCTCATAATATGATCCACTTCTAAAACCATAAAAAAATCACTACGGGAAATAAAGATAACAGGCCATACACACGTACACCCAATCGTTAAATGTAAAAAAACAATGACTAACCATTAACTCAAATGAGTACATATACTGTAATTATGAGTACGAAAAACCACAAAAGCAACCCAACTGCTGCAGACCTATTATAGAAAATGTCAGACAGATGAAACAAAATCATGCTTTGGTTACCACTGACAAAAAATACAGCACAAATACAGTAGCAACTCATTCATTTCACAGACTGTAAAAAATTATAACATGAAAAAGTGTTTACAGCCTTAATTATGTTATTATAATTATTATTCATTCAGTCATTCAATTTCCTTTGGCATAGTCCCTTTATTCATCAGGGGTCGCCACAGTGGAATGAACAGCCAACTTATCCAGCACCCGGAGGAAACCTACGCCAACACGGATGAGAACATGCAAACTCCACACAGAAATGTCAACTGGCCCAGTTGGGGCTCGAACCAGCGACCTTCTTGCTGTGAGGCGACAGAGCTAACCACTGAGCCACTGTGCCACCCTACCACAGTTGTTACAATCCAAAAAACTCAACATTTTAAAACCACATTGTAATCTTGTGCAAGGAACAAGGATTGATTATCAAAGTCTCTAAAAAACTGCCTTTTCACTAAAACCTGAATGAGGGGAGAATTAAATTCCATCTTGCTCCTGATAAAACTATAGCATCTGAAATATGGCAAGTAAATAATTATTTTTCTCCCTTTTAAAAAGCACAAATATACTGTTACGTTTCACGTATGTTTTGTGGTGTTGTATTTTGTTTTGCGTTCTCTTCTCTCTCTCCCGTGTTATCTCTGTCCTGTTTTAGGTGTGCGATCATTGGGTGAAACCAGCTGTCAGTCAATACAATGTCGTAATCGACGCACCAATCGGGAGCTGGTCCGACGGATATAAAAGCCGTGCGCTTGCGCCGTTTGACAGGAGCGCTTGGCTCACAGCCAAACTCCTCACTTTGTGTCGGCCGGCCTGTTCACTTGTGTTGTTTTGTTAAATATTGTTGTTGCTGTGTGTTTTTCTCGCGAGTGATTGATTAAGTAGTTTAGCTTGTATAGCTCAGTTTAATATCTATTGAGAAGTTGAACTATCGTTATGAGAATTGGATTATCAGATCTTGTTTTGCTAATGGCTAACAGTGTGTACTTTACAAGAGATTTGGGAATGATGAGCAGCATAGTGTGTTTATGTTAGTTAGTCTATGGAGTCGTTGCCACATGTGTAATTTATGTTTTTGGAGTAGTTATGAAGTTTAGTTAAGCTACGTGCTGAAGATTACGGTTTTGTTTCTGCATTTTTCTTTGTTTAGTTAGTTTAGTGGGTTGGGGGTTTAGTTAGATCGGTTTGTTATAATTATTTCTTTGTTTTGGCAACACTCCTGTTTTTCATTTAATTCAGTTATTTAAAAGTATATTCAAATTTACCTTTATATCTAATTTCCTATATTCATTGTTTAATAAATACTTACTTTTGTTAATTTAATCAGCAGTTTGTGTCTTCTCATTGTTTTCATCCAGCAGCAGTGGACTCACTGATTGTTACGTTTCATCCATTTAATATCTTTATAACTTAAACACGTAACATATACTATAAAAAGTCTGTCTCTCAGGGTGCTTTCACATCTGTAGTTCGCTTTATTTGGTCCGGACCAAGGGCAATAAATGATATATTGTAGCATTTTCTGCCACCTTTGGGTCCTTTTCACACCACACTGATTGCTTTGGTCCGAACCAGTTGAAAAGAACCAAAATGCAGTCATCTGACAAAATCCACATCACTCATTGGCCAGATGTTGTTGAACATATTTCCTAAACTGCTTATCGATTGGTCAGAATTCACATGCGGGAAAACGCCAATAGAACTCCTGCAAATAAACAAACCGGCAGACACAAAATGTTGCTTTTCACTATGGAGCTACGACTGCGCTGGCTGATTGTATCCCTGCTCATAGTATACTATATAGTTAGTATACATCACTTTAGACAAACTATACATTTCGAGAATGAAGCGCGGCTGTGGCTGAAAAACAATGTTTTAAGGCATTGCAAACGGCAAGGCGCATCGCACGTCACTTCAGGAGGAGGCGTGAATTAATCTAGCTAAACTGTGACATGGTCATCTTCCGGAAATATTACCAACGATCCATCAGGTAATGTTTTCCCCCTCGCTCTCTCTTTTTTGGTAAAGCACTGTCAACAAATACTTTTCCTCCACATTCCATAATGCACAGCGCATCGGCCTACGGCAGCTGGATTAGTCCAAAAAGGCGCAGTACTTTTTGTGGTTGGGTCTGTTTTAGTACGGATTATGTTCTCACCACAAACGATCCACTCCAGGGTTTGTTTGAAAGCGTACAGAGGCTCTTCAAGGAGGTCTCGGTACACTTTTTTGGTCTGATTTTGGTGCGCACTCGAGTACGATTGCTACATTCACACCTGCCCAAACGAACCGCACCAAAAGGGAAAATGAACTCTAGAGCGATTCAACCGAACTAAATAAGGCAGGTGTAAAAAGCACCCTCATTCACTCACATTCAATTCACCTACAGAGCATGTGTTTGGACCCTAGGGGAAACCGGAGCACCCAGAGAAAACCCACTTAGTAAACTACTTAGTAAATAACAATTCCTGAGAAAAACTACTCAATTACAGTCATTTGAGTATTTGTAATCTGTACTTTACACCACTACCTAACTACCTAACTAACACTGAAGACTGGAGTAACGATGCTGAAAATTCAGCTTTGCGTCACAGCCTTAATTATTTAAAAACACATTAAAACAAAAAGCTGTTATTTGAAACGGCAATGCTATTTCCCAATTTTGAACTCAACTTTTGTAAACCAAAAGACACCAAATTACACCAAACTTTTAAAGCGCCAGTCTGTGCGAATTGAGAACTACGGGAGAGAAGGCAGCCCATGCCACATAGAGTTGCTCTCTCTCACACACAGACACCTCCAGCCAACACGTTTCTTTTATCCCTTTCAGAATTCAGCACGATGCAAATGGCCTCTTGTGGAAAGCATATCATACCCATCCACCTCTCAGGGATCACTCCAGGGATGCCAGCGGCTGGCCGAGATTGGCGAGGGGACACGAGGGGGTTTAAGCCTCTGCAGTCCAGTAAACCCACAGGCCTGCAGCCCTGGGAAATGTGGCTAATTGTGAGCACCTTGGCTGCGGGTCTCCCTTTGCCTTAGGTTTCGCCACAGCTCAAAAACAAGTCCAACGGTGCCCAAATATGGAGCAAGTGGGCCCAGAAATGTAGGGGGAGCGTGTCTTTGAGTTAATCTGGATTGGCGCCGATAAGAGGTGGCGTTCTTTGCTGCCGCGTATCGCCGTCTGACACCGTGCGAAGGCTCGGGTGGATGGAGGAGACGAATATTTGGAGCACTGGAGGCGAAAGCGGTGCATGCCAATGCTGGACACTTCCATGCCGACATTCTTCAACAGCATGGATGGCATCGAGACGAGAAAAAAAAAAAGCCCCAATGAACGTTTGTTGCCGATTTGCTTGCTGAAAGCGTATCGGTTGAAACATAAGGTCTGTGCTTTTAAGATTAGCTCACGAAATACAGGTGAAAATTGCATGCAGACGTCATGATCCATTTTAGCAGGTTGAGGTGTGATAAAACATTAAAGAAACACTCGCTCAAAAAAAACTGGCTAATTTTACAATTCCTTAAGAGGTTAATAGTAGAGTTTTACCATTTTTAAATTCATTCAGTCAATCTCCAGGGCTAGCAGAAGCAGTTTTAGCTTAGCTTAGCTTAATCTAGAATAGATCATTGAATCAGATTAGATGGTATGATCTATTTTAGCAGGTCGAGGTGAGATGAAACATTAACAGAGCACTCCATTAAAAAAGAAATCTAATTTTACAACTTCCCTAGAGTTAAATAGCAAAGTTTTACCATTTTTTTATCCATTCAGCCAATCTTTGAATCTGGCAGGAGCACTTTTAGCTTAGATTAGCTTAGCTTAAATCCTTGAATCAGATTAGACCATTAGCATTTCTCTCAAAAATTACCAAAGAGTTTCGATAATTTTCCTATTTAAAGCTTGACACTATAGTTGCCGTTTGTACTGAAATCAATAGAAAATGAAACGTTGCTATTTTTTAAACCAATATGGCTAGGAACTCTCATTCTTGTGTAATAATTAATAGTAGTAGTAAATATTATCTGATATTAGGATGAAATATGATGCAACAACAGAACAGTCAAGCTTTAAATAGGAAAATTATCTAAACTCTTTGAAGGGGGGAGGACGGAAAAATATGGTCTGCACCTCAGTGCATGATCTAACAGAGTTGAGCTTATTCTCTTAATGAGTTATGGGTGTGTTTTGAGCATAACGTGCATTAAACCAATCAGTCCTATCTCCCATTCCCTTTAAGAGTCAGCTGTGTCGGCGCCAGTGGTGTAGTGATTAGTGCGTCGACACATGCACTCCGGTGCACACGACGACCCAAGTTCGATTCCTGCCTCGCGGTCCTATGCCGATCCTTCCCCTCTCTCTGCTCCCCATGCTTTCCTGTCTATACTCTCTACTGTCCGGTCCAATAAAGGTGAAAACCCCCCAAAAAATAATAATAAGGGTCAGTCCATGGCACATTTGCTTTTTAAATGACGGATTTTGTGAGTGGAAAAACTAAACGATTCACTAGCAAGAAAACAGTTAAACAGACCATCTGCAGCGCAAGGATAAAGAATGAGCCTCCTCCATTCAGTCTCTTTACTTTCTCTTTACTATACTTTTGCTCTTTACTCCTTTACTTTCGTGGATAAGGAAACGGTGTTATACGTATTCCACTGAAGACATCCATTAGCCTACATATTTTATTTTGTTAAGTGCAAAGATTTGTTTCAAAACTATTTCTAAATTCAGTTCTAATTTACAGCAAACGAATAAATGAACAATCATAATGAAGTGTGGTCAAAAAACCGTGAGTTATATCCAAACACACGTACGGTTCTTATGCTCCATATGATGATCTATGCGTCTCCAGAACCCGACAGGAGGACAAATCTAAACTTGTTTTTATTCAAACAAATATAATGCATATAATAAATAATACTGCTAATAATAATAACATCATAGAAATGTGAATAGTCATGAATAAACTGAAAGAAGTCGCTTGAAGGTAGTGGTATTAATGTAGAAAATATTACATTTTAATCCTTTAATTATTTTCCAACCCAGGCTCATTCTGAAAATGTAGTCCTATGGACGTTTCTGGAGGCCGCGAAATACGTCCCGGAAGGTACGTATTTTTGCAGTTTTTATTTTTGCGAATCTGCGAGAGGCCGCTGTGTGCGCTTTTTCGTATCTCAAATGTCTCTCGCGAGTGCTGTTCTCGCGTAAACCCACCAGAGGCCGCTGTCGACCAACCGTCTGTCTGTCTGACTGAATGATTGACTGGGCGACTGGCCAATCGACTGACCCACCCTCCTCCTTCCTTAAACCCAACCATTTTTACCGATTGACCCGCCCACCCACATACAGTACTTCCCTAAACCCAACCAACGGTTTACAAAAGCCGTTCAGAAAAAGAAAAGACGATTTTTACCACGTTTTCGGATTTTACCACATTCTCAACCTGTTGTTCACGTGTTCATTTTATTTTTTGGATTCTGTTTTTGTCTTACCTGATTTCTGCAACCGCTCTTCCCCGGACTCGAACCCGGACGTCGTCATCGTGGTCAACTCCTCTCTGCGTCTGAAGTCTGCCAACGTACACAACGAGCTAACTGGACAAACTGGTTGCGGCGGGAAAGCCCTCCACACGGAGGTAAGCGGTCAGCTGGTAAGCATCAAAAGGAACGCCCCCTAGCGTTCGCTTGAAAAATGTAATGCAGCCATACTTACCTCCTGCTACATAATTCGCGGTCTCCAGAAACGTCCACAGGACTACGTTTTCAGAATGAGCCTGTGTTGTTATTTTCATATGTGAAGATATTTGTGTATTGCCGTACACACTGTGTGTATTAAGCAATGTGTAATGCGCTCCATACTGGACTTCAGACCAGCTTTTAGATGGTCAATGGCGTGGTCTATTTCAGTTCTTCACGCACCAACAATGCGCCTTAACACACCTCCTTTATAGACCAGCACACCCATGAGTGCATAAAGTGGCAGAAATAGATTTGCTATTTAAACAACATGGCCCAAAACGTGAAAATTAGGGTTGCGCTGGTCTGAAAATAGCAACAGATCGCGCCAAACACGTCTTGCATCTTATTGCACCGAGTGTATGATAAATAGGTGAGTGGTAAAGCCTTTTTTTTAAAAGTGGAGTTTTCTTTTAACAACCAAACCATATTTACCTCAAATATTGACAGCTCAGAGTTTCATAAGTGCTCATGACCACAATACCGTTGCATGTTTTATAATTGGCAGGAAAAACCCAAAATGAACGCGAAAGCAACCGCAAAAAAACTTAAGGTCAAACGTTTCCTTTCGCACCTTGATTCTTTTAAAGCAGCTACAGTTTAAAATAACCCGCTTTGTTTTGGATGCACAGAATTAGTTAATTGCACTCTTAAGGAAATGTCTAGCACGGGTTAACAGAGCGAATACAACTCAAAAGGAGTTTCAACTGTTGCTAATTTGAATGCATAATGCAATGCAATCATTCAATTTCACAAGATGCCCATCAACAGCTTGCAAACAAGATGCCGCAGTAAATATGTATTCACTGTGAACAAACAGGGTCACAGTTTTGTTTTGTTTTTTGCATTTTGTATGGCTTTCTGAGTTGATCGTATTGTAAATAGAAGCAGAAATCAACACAAAGCACCTTGAGCTTGTTGTGGAAAGACCAGCGATGGTTTGCTTCAAGTAAGCCGTAGGAGTTTAGAAACAGAAAGTGCCACAACAAAGAGCGAAAACGCCAGGTACTGTTCAATACAATGAGTAAATGCTAGTAATATCAAAAGCGTGAAATTCATTGTAGTGGTACAAAGATTCAAAATGACAATTAGAGCATTTCCCTCATTACAGTAAAAACTGATTTCTGAATGTGTCGCCAGTTTCATACCGTGGGAATACTGTACAGAGAAAGATGTCTCATCTCAAACTGTCTGAAAGAATTTCAGCCGAAAGACAATCAATCTCTGCCACATTATGCAAGTGCAATTCAATTAAAATGATATAAATAATCTCCATTCTGGGCGCACAGATATGATAAAAGACACACTTCTAATATACAAACCACACTGCATTAATAACTTTGATGTATATAAAAAGCATTAATAATTGAGTAGTTACCATGGAGAACTCACTGCATTTAATAAAATACATTGAAATGTCAAGCGACTGCACTGACCTAAACTTTAAAACTGAGAAAAAAAAACGCCCACATTTAATTGTAGGAGATGATTGACAAAGCATACAACTGCTTTATCTACTGTATGAGTGATAGAAAAAAAATGCATCTGTGCCATTTTTATCAGCCGTGACCAAAAGGTACTGACTTATAATATAAAACTATTAAAGATAATTAAACTCACCAGTTCACCATGAGAAAACATTCAGATCTTGTAGGTCAGCTCTTGATTCTCAGATCACATCTGGAGAAGAAGTAGAAGAAAAAACATCAAATGTAGCATCAGCTTAACGGTGAGTCGTTTAAGATACAGTTTTTCTTTAATTGCTTTAATTCAGCTCTCCTAACTGATTTACACAGTTATTTAGCTGAACTGAATAAACACTGAACTAACTTGAGCTGAATAATGACACGTTTTTCAGAGAGGATGAACTTTTTTGGGAGAATTTTAATTTGTTTCATATTTGACGTTTGCATCATTGGTTTTATTTATTTTTTGCTGCTTTGAATCTGTATTGTATGAAATGCTGTGTAAAAAACTGATTGAGTATTATTTTTTTGCACACCAGATCTCAGTATGTCTTCATTTAGACAAGTTTCATGCATCTGGAGCATTTAGAGGAGCAATACTCTACATTATGCCCAGTAACTAAATGCACATGGATTTCCAGTGACATGTTCTTGCTTTTCACAACCTTTTTACAGATTTTGCTAATTTCTGAAGGAATACCTCAGATGTACTTGTACTCAGATGTATTTATTTAATGTATATATATATATATATATATAGTGTGTGTATATATATATATATATACACAAATATAATCTTTATGCTTACATATAACACACTGCTACACAAATAATTGTACTGTGTGCTATGGCTGCATGGACTAACTTACTAACTAACTAACTAACTAACTAACTAACTAACTAACTAACTAACTAACTAACTAACTAACTAAAGCTAAAAATAATATTAATCATAAATAAAAATAAATACATAAATAAAACAATCAAACAAACACGCACAAACAAATAAATAAATAAATAAATAAAACACAAATAAACAACCAACCAAACAAACAAAAACAAGTGCACAAACAAACAAACAAACAAACAAACAAACACACACACACACACACACACACACACAGACACACACAGACACACACACACACACACACACACACACACACACACACACACACACACACACACACACACACACACACACACACAGAAACCAAAGAATCCCAAACAAACAAACAAACACACACACAAACAAACAAATAAAGAAATAAAACACAAATAAACAACCAGACAAACAAAACACATGCACAAACAAACACACACAAACAAATAAATAAATAAAAATACAAATAAATAAATAAACAAAACACACAAACAAACAGACACAAACAAATAAATAAATATACAAATAAATAAACAAAACACACAAACAAACAAACAGACACAAACAAATAAATATACAAATAAATAAACAAAACACACAAACAAATAAATGATAAATAAATAAAACACAAATAAATAAACAACCAAACAAAGAAAACATATGCACAAACAAACAAACAAACAAACAAACAAACAAACAAACAAACAAACAAACAAACAAACACACACACACACACACACACACAGAAACAAAGAAAACAAAGAATCCCAAACAAACAAACAAACAAACAAACACACACACAAACAAACAAATAAAGAAATAAAACACAAATAAACAACCAGACAAACAAAACACATGCACAAACAAACACACACAAACAAATAAATAAATATACAAATAAATAAATAAATAAACAAAACACACAAACAAACAGACACAAACAAATAAATAAATATACAAATAAATAAACAAAACACACAAACAAACAAACAGACACAAACAAATAAATAAATATACAAATAAATAAACAAAACACACAAACAAATAAATGATAAATAAATAAAACACAAATAAATAAACAACCAAACAAAGAAAACATATGCACAAACAAACAAACAAACACACACACACACACACACACACACACACACACACACACACACACACACACACACACACACACACACACACACACACACACACACAAATAAATAAAACACAAATAAATAAATAAATAAAACAAAACACACACAAACAAACAACTGATGAATAAATAAAACAAATAAATAAATAAAACTAAACAAAACACACAACCAAATGATAAATAAATAAAACACAAACAAACAAACAAACACACACACGCACACAAACAAATAAAACACAAATAAATAAATAAAACACAAATAAATAAATAAAACACAAATAAATAAAACACAAATAAATAAATGATGCAGCTTGTGATATTAAATATACACAATAATATGCATGCTTACACAAATATTGAAGTATCCTGGGATTGATCAGTAACTGTGTAATTTGCAGTTGTTTGTGGAAGTGGGCGGAGCTAAAGATCCCTTGGTTCACTTTGCTATCTGTCACTCTTTGATTGGTGGGAATTTTCATGAAGAATCATGGGTAATGTAGTTTTCCTGTATTAATTCCACTATAAAATCTAAGTTGATTTAACATGGGCGGCACGGTGGCTCAGTGGTTAGCACTGTAGTCTCTGAGCAAGACGGTTGATGGTTCGAGTCCCGGCTGGGCCAGTTGGCATTTCTGTGTGGAGTTTGCATGTTCTCCGCGTGTTGGCGTGGGTCTCCTCCGGGTGCTCTGATTTCCCCCACAGTCCAAAGACATGCGCTATAGGGGAATTGAATGAACTAGATTGGCTGTAGTCTATGACTGTGTGTGAATGTGAGAGTGTATGGGTGTTTCCCAGTGCTGGGTTGCGGCTGGAAGGGCATCCGCTGTATAAAACATTTGCCGGAATAATTGGCGGTTCATTTTGATGTGGTAATCCCTGATAAATAAGGGACTAAGTCGAAGGAAAAAGAAAGAAATAATGAATTAACATGATTGGATAATCAATTAACAACCTCAGATGTCCTAATGGAGAAAATGAATAGAGTTCTATTGTAGGTCAGTCACTCCATTTTCTGCCACAAAAAGTTCATTGAATGCTAGAATTTTGTGAAACTGAGAAAAAAATTTCCAGGTAATGCATTCACGTGGCATAATAGTGAACACACTTTTTAACTCATGACTTTATTTGAGAGCAGTGGACTTTTTTTAAATACAGCGTAATGAGAAAATAACAAAGGCATCAAGAGACACAAGTGGACTAATGGAAAGTTTGATTGTGTTAGTGGAGCCACGTTTAAAAAAACAATCCCTACGTGAAATGAAACACAGCGTATAGTAGCGCTAATTTGACTTCAATTAAACAGCGAGCTATAAATGGTCTGTTCAGTGATCAAACGCTCACACGCGACGAAATGTAGGGTCCCAAACCATTACGACCAAAATAACGCGGGTCCCCAGAGAGGACAGCAGTATCTGATCCTCGCTAGTGACAGCTGATGGCTTCAGAAAGATAATTAACTTTTCAATTAGAGGTGCGTCTGACATTACAATTGTATCTACTTGAAGAACTAAAGAGCGACTGAAGGAGATGCAGATGCATTATTACTGCAAACAAACAACGTGCTTTCCAAACAGATGTCATGATTTCTGATGTCTTTGTGCGACAGCTACATCAAAGAGCAAAGGCGAAATACGTGCTAAAATAATCATTGCGACAAAGCGTTCGCACGCAGCAAAATCTCTCAAAAGAGACTGACAAACCACTTCTCTCTTCTTAAATAAAGGAGAGATCAAAAATAAATAAATAACAACATGAAAATTAATATAATAAATAAGCCATACAAACAGATACATAATAAAGCATGCAAATAAATAAATAATACATCAATCAAAAGCAGACAAATGCAGACTAAAGCATGTAAATAATCAAAGAATATAAATAAAAAGTATGAAAGCAACCGGAGGCGCATTCTCTAAATGACTAAATAAATAAACACAATACAAAGATACAAATAAGCATGTAAATAAATTAGGTAGGTAAACCCAAAGAATCTAATAAAAACAACAACATTTTAGCAAAGACGTGATACCCTTATAAATGAATGAATGAATGAATGAATGAATAAATAAATGAACAAGCATAAAAATCAAAACAGTACACATTTAAACAAAGAAATTAACATTCAAAAAGACAAACACATGAAACATCCAGATGAATGAATGAATGAATGAATGAATGAATGAATGAATGAATGAATGAATGAATGAATGAACAGAAAAACAGACAGTAGGACAGACAGATGGAGGAACAGACAGATGGACTGATAGACAAATAAATAAATTTACAAACAATTAAAACATTCAAAAATACAGAAATGCATGGAGCATGCAGATCAATGAATGAATGAATGAAAATTAAAACATTCAATAATATATAAATACATAGAGGATCCAAATGAATGAATGAATGAATGACCGAACGGAAATTAAAACATTCATAAATACATAAAGGATGCAGGTGAAATAATAAATGAATGAATGAATGGATGGATGAATGAATGAATGAATAAATGAATGAATAAATGAATGACTGAAGGGACGGAGGACAAATAAACAAATAAACCAAAACAGTACACAATTAAAACATGCAAAAATACATAAATACACGGAGCATGCAGATGAATGAATGAATGACCGAAGAGACAGGTGGACAAAATAAATAAATAAACCAAAACCATACACAATTAAAACATTCAAAAAACTTAAAGCATGCAGATGAATAAATGAATGAATGAACAGATAGACGGACTAATAAATAAAGCAAAACTGTACACAATTAAAACTTTCAAAAGTACACAAATACATAAAGCATGCATATAAATGAATGAATGAATGAATGAATGAATGAATGAATGAATGAATGAATGAACGAACGGGCAGATGGACAAATAAATAAACAAACAAATAATAAACAGTACACAATTAAAACATTCTAAAACACAAAAATATATAGAGCATGAAGATGAATGAATGAATTAATGAATGAATGAATGAATAATGAATGAATGAACAGACAGAGAGACAGAAGGATAGACAGATGAACGAATGGACAAATAAACCAAAACAGTACACAATTAAAACATTCAAAAAATACATAAATCATCCACATGAATGAATGAATGAATGTATTAATGAATGAATAAATGAAAATTAAAACATTCAAAAATAGATAAACACACTGAGCATGCATATGAATAAATTAATGAATAAATGAATGAATGAAAATACATAAATACAGAGCATGCGGATGAATAAATAAATGAATTAATGAATGAAAAGATGAACAAACGGACTGACAGACAGATGGATGGATGGACAAATGAATAAATTACAACAGTACACAATTAAAACTTTCAAAAGACATAAATACATGAAACATGCAGATGAATGAATGAATGAATGAATGAATGAACGCACAGATGGGCAAATAAATAAACAAACCAATAATAAACAGTACACAATTAAAACATTCTAAAACACAAAAATAGATAGAGCATGAAGATGAATGAATGAATGAATGAATGAATAAATGAATGAATGAACGAACAGACAGACAGAAGAACAGACAGATGAACGACTGGACAAATAAAAAAATAAACCAAAACAGTACACAATTAAAACATTCTAAAACACAAAAATAGATAGAGCATGAAGATGAATAAATGAATGAATGAACAGACAGACAGACAGAAGAACAGACAGATGAACTGGAAAAATACATAAATACATGGAACATCCTGATAGATGAATGAATTAATGAAAATTAAAACATTCAAAAATACAAACACATCGAGCATGCAGATGAATGAATGAATGAATGAATGAATAAAGGAATGAAAATTAAAACATTTAAAAATACATAAACACATTGAGCATGCAGATGAATAAATAAATGAATGAATGAATGAATGAATAAAAATTAAAACATTCAAAAATACATAAACACATTGAGCATGCAGATGAATAAATGAATGAATGAATGAATGAATGAAAAAAAATAAAACATTCAAAAATACATAAACACATTGAGCATGCAGATGAATGAATAAATCAATAAAATATGAACGAATGGACTGACAAACAGACGGACAGACAGACAGATGGATGGGTAGTAAATAAATAAATACGATGAATAAACGTGAATAAAATTAAAACAGTACACAATTAAAACTTTCAAAAGACAAATACATGAAACAAACAGACAGACAGACAGACAGACAGACAGACAGACAGACAGACAGACAGACAGACAGACAGACAGACAGACAGACAGACAGACAGACAGACAGACAGACAGACAGACAGACAGACAGACAGACAGACAGACAGACAGACAGACAGAATAGATAGATAGATAGATAGATAGATAGATAGATAGATAGATAGATAGATAGATAGATAGATAGATAGATAATCTGTCTGGCTTGGTCTTTGTTAGCCCCCCATACATGTTGTGTAGCAGATATACAACCCACTGCATCTGATAGATTCAATTAGTGTGAGTCTATTAATTTTGTGCTAATTTCCAGTGTTTTTTAATTGAGGCAGTTGTGGTTGTGAGAGGAGAGGAGTCGTGTCTGCTCATTAAACTAGTGGAGCTCTACACCTGCGCTTCAACCAAACTCAAGGCTGAAGGCCACACAAACACCGGCCATAATTGCACACCCACATGCTATAGAATCATTTATGGTAATGCAATCACAATGAATGTTTTAGTAATCCTTAGAAGAAGAAAAAAAAAACAACAACAGGGGGACAAAAAGTAAATTGTATTGAAGGCATAAATATGTGCAATACGTATATGATCTATATGTAAAATGTGAGCTAACATTATCAAGAATGTTACAGAAGTGATTAATATTTCAGTACAGGTTTTAGATCTGTCATTTAAAGAGCCCCTATTATGGGTTTTTGAAAATGACCTTCCATGTAGTGTGTAACACAGATCTAAGTGAAGTGAACTATCCAGCTAAAGCTTAAATCTGAAAGTGGACAGTTTTTAAAACTATTGATTCATCTAAAAAAAAAAAAAGAGTCGACTCATAGTGGTTGGAATGAATCGTCTTGATAACGAGTCTTTAGCCGTTTCGGCTTGACGTGGATACGAAACATAAGATACTCACTAACACAGCAAATACAAACAGATCCTGAAGTCATGAGTTTGCAATGTAGTTTGCATTTAAAGAACACTACATTTTTCTGTGTGAAATACAAGGGATTTTATAGATAGTAGAATTGAACAGTTCATTCCAGCGCATTCACGTGAGAGTAGGCTATGAAAGCTGTTTGGATGTCCAATCCGCCTGTTGGAGCCAGTTCAAGCCAAACAGTGAGAACAGCGCCTACTAGGGTCACAGAATACGATGGAATTTGGTAACACGTGCAAAATAAGGCCAGTTTATTAGGTATGCTAGGCTTTGGGCTGGTGCAAAGCACTGGAAAGAAAGCTCAGGGTAAGCGCATGGGAGCCCAAAAAGATAGCTTCTCAGAGAACAGCTCCAAAATGAAAGATAATTAATGAAATCAGACCTGCATGACACATTTCATAAGTAAATAGCTGCCTCCTTGTTTTCTCTAGCTTGTAAAGTATGTATTTAATTGTGTTGTTACTTGTAACCGCTTGCACTGTATCAGGTTAACTCTATATTCCCATATCGCGTCTAATGCCACGTTGAAAACGCGACGCGTGCTGCTTTGTTTACGGATTTAAATGTGTTTGTGGTGATTAATTGCACTGCTTTTGGGGGTGAGGTGCCTGAATAACACTGTTGAGAACCGGGTACTGTTTACTGTGGTGTAAGTAAGTTTCACTATGAAGCGTGTTTCGGGCGTCTGCTGCGATCGGATCCTATACCAATGTTGGTGACCCAGGGGCTTGATAAACCGTGTCTCGGGCTGAACGCTGTCGACCAATGGCAACAGGCTGTCATCGGTCCAATCAGCGCAGATTAGCTTCGCGCTAAGGAGGGGTTTGGGAACAAATGAATCACTGAGCGATTCATATGGGAGCCGCTGGGATAATTAGGTAAAAGTAAATGCATATTATAAGACCATGAAAGTGTTTTTTGACCTTGCATGCATATCAGTATGTTGCTGAAGACCTATAAAACCGAAATATGACCCTTTTAATGCATAATAGGGGCTCTTTAATTATTTTAATTAATTATCCTTAATAATCACGTTACATTCAGAGATAGAAAAAGTACACAAATCCTTTACTCAAGTAGAAGTACAGACACTCATGTTTAAAGCGACTCTGGTAAAAGTTGAACTCAAGTAAAAGTAAAGAACTACGGCCTCAAAAATGTACTTAAGTAAAAAGTACCCATTACTACTACATGTTTTAAATTCACTAGGTAGGTAAAGATCCAATTTCCCCCACAATCCAAAGACATGCAGTATGGGTGAATAGATCAACTAAATTGGCAGTAGTGTATAAGTGCGTGTGTGAATGCGAAAGTGTATGGGTGTTTCCCAGTACTGAGTTGCAGCTGGAAGGGCATCACCTGCGTAAAACATATGCTGGAATAATTGATGGTTCAATCCACTGTGGCGACCTCTGATAAATCAGGGACTAAGCTGAAGGATAGTGAGTGAGGATAAATGGGTAACTAGACCTCACATCCTATTGATACATTAATATAAACTAACTTACGTTTCAAATGTTTATGTAAAATGTTTGATGCCAATTTTATGAAAGTAGCCAAGTAGCATCACACCCTGTAATATGGCACCAACATCATCCTGACATCATCCTGATCATCATCATGCACTCTAAAATAATTCTGTAGGCCTGTCTATCTTTATAAATAATGTTTTACATTTTACACTGAATTCTGTCCAAAATATGTTACATTTTTTTAATTTTATATTTGAATATTTTTTTATTGAATATATTGAAAATATATTTTCTTTTGCTTAAATAAATACTTATAGGGCCCTATTTTAACGATCTAGGCACAAAGTCCAAAGCACACGGCGCAAAAGCATTAAGGGCGTGTCAGAATCCACTTTTGCTATTTTAAAGATGGAAAATTCTGCTTTGCGCCGCGGCACATGGTCTAACAGGGTTGCGCTTATTCTTAATGAGTTATAGGTGTGTTTTGAGAATAAACCTTTAAGAGCTTTAAGAGTCAGTTGTGTCGTGCCATAGCGCATTTGCTGTTTACATGGCGGACTTTGTAAGTGGAAAAACTGAACGCTTCACTAGAGAGAAAACAGTTAAACAGAGCATCTACAGCGTGAGAATGAGAGAATGAGCCACCTCATTCTTTACTTTCACTTTCACTCTTGTGAATAAGGAAACGTGTTGTACGCACAGACATCCATTAGCCTACATAATTAATTTTGCTTGTTAAGCGCAAAGATTTGTTACAAAACTATTTCTAAATTCAGTTCTAATTTCCAGTAAACGAATAAATGAACAATAATAACGAAGTGTGGTCAAAAAACGTTATATCCAAATACACATGCTATGGCCCATATGGTCTAAAAGCTGACAAGTGAGCAAATCTAAGCTTGTTTTTAATAAAACAAATATAAATATGCATATAATAAATAATACTACTAACAATAATAACATTATACAAAAGCAAATTGTCATGAATAAACTGAAAAAGCCCCCCGAGATGAAGGCATGAAGGCAGTAGTTTTTATTTTTATGTAGGCTAGAAAGTAATAATTTTTGTAATATTTTAATCCTTTAATTTTTTTTTAATTTGTAAAGATATTTGCGTATTGCTCTACATCTTGTGTATATTAAGCAATGTTTAAGCGAAGCGCACAACTAACGTGCTCTGCGCTGGACTTTAGACCTCCTCTTAGCTGGTCTATTAAACAAACGGGTGTATGATAGGGCCTATAGTATTTGACTGCAAACAATTATTATTTTTTATTTATTTATTTTTTTGCTTTAGCAGCTCTCATAAATAACCCATTATTTAAATGTGTTTCTTTCCAGGTTATTGTGGATATTTTATTTATTGGATAAACATTAATTCTGTTCATTTATTCTATGATAAAAGCAACATACACAGGCCTGACTACAACCTACAAAACATGTGCATGACCTTTTTTCACGTGATAAATTCTGGATTTTTTTTATTCATAAATTACCCAGTATAGTTACTTTTGTTGTTGTAAAATATTTGTTAAAACAAATTGAAAATTAATATGCCTATATGTAAAATCATATATTAGTCAATAAAAAATATATATTTAAAAAACTGTTAAACAGCATAAATTCTGTATTAGGAAATATAAACTCATCGGAAATAAAGGAAATAAATCTAGAAAGAAAATAGAGTTTTTGATTGTTTTAGAACTAAGTAGAAATCTTTACAAAAAAAAGCACTATTTTTCACACTATTGGATTGAAAGACCAGAGAAATCCCATGCAGTATGATCAGAAGCGAGCAAAATACTTGAACCTTAAGCATTTAAATGGTAAAGGCATATTTTTGAACTGGAATGTGTCTCTCTTGTTTACCTGTGATCTGATCGGGCAAATGGTGTCTTATTGCCGTGTAAACAGGGCAGCATCAGTCATGTTAAATTCACCGACTCCCTCTGTCTCATCTGCGAAGTCATCCTTGCCTTTCTCATAGTAATCTTCATAAACTAGTCTACATAAGGCGCATGATCGCCTTGGTTAAAAAAGCCGCGCGCTGCAGCACAGAGGTGCGCAATGACGAAAAAAGATTGACTGCATCAAAACTGCGTTCATATTGCGCAATCACAAGAAATAATATAGATCGCGCCACCAAAAAACACATGAAAACGAAAGTAGCGAGCCCGATTTAAAAATGTAAGGAGTAGAAAGTACAGATATTTGTGTAAAAATGTAAGAAGTAAAAGTACAAAGTTGTCAGAAAAATAAATAGTGGAGTAAAGTACTGATAGAAAAATCTACTTAAGTACAGTAACAAAGTATTTGTACTTTGTTACTTCCCATCTCTGGTTACGTTTACATATTAAACCCTCCCCCAAAGAAAAAGTAATCGCTCTTAAAATTAATAGGGCTCTAATATACAGTACACTACGAAAAGATGCTTCAGAAAGAAATCAATTATGTGATTCAATATAGAATTTATTATGCACAAACATTTAATGCGTAAAACGGCAATGAATAATTATTTATTCATTGATTCATGTATATATGAATCCTAAACTCCATCTAGCAAATGCAGCAAATGTCTTAATGAGTCATTTCAGTCACTGAGCGATTCATTTGATTTGTTCAAACTGGGCAGGTAAGCATCTCTCTTTTTGAATAGGCAATTAAATCATTGGTTCACTTGATTCACTCAAATAGCAGATTCACTCATCAAATAATGAGATGCCTAATATTTTCATCTGCAAAATAGCTGGTGGTATAAATGTAGAACCAAACTGAATTGTATTATATTCTGAACACAATTACACTAATGACAGCTCTCGTGTATTATTGCTTAGTGATTTGGACTGTGGATGAAACTGGAGACGATGTACAAAAATAGCTTCTGAATAAATCAGCCTTCCTGACTGAATCGTTTGAATGAGCAATTTAATGAATTACTCATACTTATAAAGACTGGTACTTGCTGACATCTACTGGCGAGTTATATTTATTAATTTATGACTTGCCTAAATCAAGTCAAAATATTGTTGAATTAGTTTTAAAAAATAAAAATATTGAGATAACATATGTTAATATCGCACACCCTATATGAATATGAATTCATGAAACTGACTCTGCCCAAAATGAACTGCTTGAATGAACAATTTAATGAATCACTTATAAAGACTGGACTTTGCCACCACCTACTGGTGGGTAATATTTATGTTTCCAAGACAAGCCCAAACCAGCCAAGCATAAAACCACACGATGCAAAATATTGCTTAATCAACATCAGAAATAAAAAAAATTGAAAAACATATTTGTTAATATCCCATACCCCTACGAATAGGAACTAATAGAAATTGTTCAGCCCAAAGTTGTTTCTGAATGAATCAGCCTTTTTGAATGAATCGCTTGAATGAAAAACTCAATGAATTGCTTATAAAGACTGGAATTTGCCGCCACCTACTGGCGAGTTATATGTATTTATCGATGACAGGCCTAAACCAGCCAAGCAAAAGAACACACTCTGCAAAATATTGCTTAATTAGTATCAGAAACAAAAATATTAAGATAATATTTGTCTATATCCCACACCCCTACGAATATAAATTCTTGAACCCGACTCTGCCCAAAACTTGCTTCTGAATGAATCAGCCTTTTTGAATGAATTGCTTGAATGGACAATTCAATGATTCACTCACAACCCTAAAGTCTGTGATTTGCCACCACCTACTGGTGAGTTATATTTATTTACCCATGACAAGCCTATACCAGCCAAACACAAAAACACACAATGCAAAATATTGCTTAATTAGTATCAGAAATAAATAAAGTGAAAAACATATTTGTTAATATCCCAAACCCCAACGAATATGAACTCAAGAAATTGACTCTGCCCAGAAAATGCTTCTGAATGAACCAGCCTTCTTGAATGAATTGCTTGAATTGACAATTTAATGAATCACTTATGAAGACTAGGACGTGCGCACACCACCTGGTGAGTTATAGTTATTTATCCATGACAGGCCTAAACCAGCCAAGCACAAAAACACACTCTGGAAAATATTGCTTAATTAGTATCAGAAATAAAAATACTTAAAAAAACATATTTGTTAATATCCCACACCCTTATGAACAGGACCTGGAAATGACTCACCTCAAAGTTGTTTCTGAATGAATCAGCCTTTTTGAATGAATCGCTTGAATGAAAAACTCAATGAATTGCTTATAAAAACTGGAATTTTCCGCCCCCTACTGGCGAGTTATATGTATTTATCCATGACAAGCCTAAACCAGCCAAGCACAAAAACACACTCTACAAAATATTGCTTAATTAGTATCAGAAATAAAAATATTAAGATATAACATTCATCAATAGCCCCTTTCACACATACAGACCTTTAAAAGGAAAGGTCTGTATGTGTGAACAAGCCCTTTTTGAAAATACCAGTAAATTCGTTCTGGCAATTTTTTCGGAAAGAGAAGTTGTAACACTACCAGTAATTTGCCAGAATGCTGCGCTGTGTGAACCCAAAAGGAAGATTGCTGGTAAGAGTGCGTTCTAAACGTGAGACGACTACTTTAGCCAATTAGAACACTCAGACGCATTAACATTCATGCGGTTTATGAAAATAAAAGCCTTTAAATATTTATCCAGACACATTTAGCTGCTAGATGTTAGTCAGATAACGTTTCTATGTTCATTCTTAATGTTAGCTGTGTAAAAAATTATCAATAAAATGCTTATGATAAACCGCTGTTTGTTTACCTTCAAGCTCTGCTTGACGTGTGTGCACACGAAGGAGCCGGTGAGTGCCAACACACACACATATTATGAACATCTCGACATCTGAAAGTGTTCCTCCATATGTTTTCATATAGTCATTCACAATACTTATCCATCCACAGAATTTGTAATGTAGTCAAGTGTGTAAACATTTAGCTGCGGTTCACATTTCTACCTTCAGATGTCTCACAAAGCAGCTGCATGAATGCTAAAGCTTTAAATAAAAGTGAAACCATCAAGAAAAGACCGATCCCTGTTTAGAAATACAAGCGCTGATGTTTATATAGGTCATTTCTGGTTAATGATGTACCGGTATTTTGGAATGGATGTGTGAATGGTCCATTCCGGAAATATTATTGGTCTATGCCGTGCCTGTGTGAACAGCGCTTTTTTATGAATTTACCGGGAAATTTTCTGGTTATTTACCGTATCACTGTGTGAAAGGGGCTAATATCACACAACTCTACAAATATAAACTACAAAACTAACAAATGCTCAAAAATTATTCTGAATGAATCTGACTTCTTGAACGAATTGCTTGAATAAACAATTCAATGAATCACTTATGAAGACACCTACTGACACCTACCGACACCTACTGGCGAGTTATATTTATTTATTCATGACAGGCCTAAACCAGCCAAACACAAGAACCCACTCTGCAAAATATTGCTTAATTAGAATCAGAAATAAAAAAATATTAATATATCATATTTGCAATATCGCACAACCCTACGAATATAAACTATGAAACTGACTCTGCCAAAAGAATGCTTCTGAATGAATCAGCCTTCTTGAATGAATCACTTGAATAAATAATTAAATGAAACACTCATATGCATAAAGTCTGCGATTTGCTGCCACCTACTAGCGAGTTGGCCTAAACAGCCAAGCACTAGAACACTCTGCAAAATATTGCTTAATTAGTATCAGAAATAAAAAATATTAAGATATCTTATTTGCAATATTCCACACCCTTACAAATATAAACTATGAAACTGACTCTGCCAAAAAAGGCTTCTGAATGAATCAGCCTTCTTAAATGAATCATTTGAATAAACAATTCACTGAATTACTCATAAAGACTTCGATTTGCTGACACCTACTGGCGAGTTATATATAGTTATCCATGACAGGCCTAAACCAGCCAAGCACAAGAACACACTCTGCAAAATATTGCTTAATTAGTATCACAAATGAAAATATCAGGATATCATATTTGTTAATATAGCACACCCCTTCGAATATGAACTACAAAACTGACTCTGCCCAAAAAATTTATTCTGAATCAATCAGCATTCTTGAATGAATTGCTTCAATGAACAATTAAAGGAATCACTCATACATATTGGAATTTGCCACCACCTACTGGCCAGTTACATTTATTTATCCATGATAGGCCTAAACCAGCCAACCACAAGAACACACTCTGCAAAATATTGCTTAATTAGTATCAGAAATAAAAATATTAACATACAAAATTCGTCAATATCGCACAGCCCTACGAATATAAACTACGAAACTGACTGCCTAAAAATAACCTCATCTCATCTCCATCACAAAAAAAAAAAAATCAAAAATCAGCCTGTGAGGAGCGAGCCACCCATTTATAGTTGCTTTTACATATTGTCTGCAGCAAAAAGGCGCCGTATCTGTCTCTCGAAATGTGTCAGGAATTACAGCAATTTTTGCCTCCAATTCCAAAAACATGCATTAACCCCCTCCTTAGGAGGTGCCATCGTTCTTTTCTGGTGCAAGCTAAATATCGCAGCGAAACACGGCTGTTCGAGGCAGCAACCTGGCAGCCGGATGAGAATAACCCAGCACAGGAAGAAAGCATCCATGTTATCAAGCGCACACATGTGGCCTGTGTAAAGATTAAGCCGTATTCATCCCCGGCTGCCTGCTCTTCTGCCTCAGTCCATCACAGATATGGCAGCGATTCAGCCAGGAATGCAGGAGAGGTGCCACGGATTTCACACGCTCCCCAAATCGGCGGGACCCGAGACTGAGGTGTGGTGCGCCGGCATCGCTTTCTCATCCTCCCCCAGTCGGAAAACCACCATCAATCCCAAAATTAACAACAACCACCCCTGGAATTCCCTAAACACTGCTTTTCATGGGAATATTGCTGTCCTGTTAGGAATGGGGGAGATATCATTTGTTATTGTCCGTTTGTAAAGCCTGACATCACATATACTGATAGAACCAAAATAATAATACATTTTATTAATGATTATTTATTATTGATAATAATCACTTTAAATAGGATTTGTATTCATTTATATTAGATATTATTTCGCTGTAACTATTGCATGTATCATCCAATAATATTACACTTCTGTGATGATGAAAAATAATCAAATTTCAAAAGATTTGTATTAATTTATATATTAGACATTATTTTGATGTATTGTATGCATCATAAAAATATTATACTTCTGTGATGATGAAAATTAAACCAATCAAATATAAATACATTACATGCATATAATAAAATATTAATCAAAACATAAATGAATAATAATTAACATTAATTATGATAACTATTAGTAGTACAATTTTATTATGGATTTATATTTTATTGTTCATTAGCTATTATTCTTTTATCATAAAATACATAATCTCTGTATAAAATGTCTATTATAATCATATTAAAATATTAATTAAAATATAAATAAATAATAATTAACGAATATTAATTATTGATATTTTGTATATGAATTTATATTTTAAAAAGTTGATAATATTATTATAGTATATTTATACTATATTATTATTGTTTATATATATATATATATATATATATATATATATATATATATACTAATATTGTCATTTACTTTACTATTTATTATTATTAAACGAATATTAATATGGCTCTTTATTAGGATGAAATATTATTATTTGCAATTTCTGCTCGAGTCTGACGTCACATTAAACTATAAAAATGAACTAATGATGAAATATTAAATGATAATAAATAATACCATATGACATTTGTATTAATTTATATTATTTTGATTATATTATTTACATTATTAGTGCACTTATAATTATTTTTTTAAATAAATAAATTTAATAAATTATTAAATAATGATAAAAAATAAAACAAAATATAAATTCTTTAAATAAAAATACATTCATATATACACAATTATAATTGTTGACAATAGCAATTATTAATAATATTATATAACTATATTTGATTGTTAATTTGATATTACTATACTTGCATTATTATTATTATTATTATTATTATTATTATTATTATTATTATTATTTATTACTACTATATAACATAACTTCAATAAACAACAGAAATAAACATAATATGACTCTCCTTGTTTGACTGTTAAATCTGATCTTACATGTCTCATAATAATTAAAATTAATTATGATAACTATTAGTAGTACAATTTTATTATGGATTTATATTTTTTTTGTTAATTTGCTATTATGCTTGTTTTATAAAATACATAATATCTGTGTGATGATAAAAAATAAAGCAATCAAATATAATAAAATAATAATATTAAAATTATATAAAATATAATTATTATTGATAATTCTTTAATATGAATTTATATTTTGATAAGCTGATCATATTATTATAGTATATTTATGCTATATTATTATTATCATTATTATAATATTGTATAGCTTTACTATTATTATCATTATTTACTTTACTATTTATTATTATTAAATGAATAATAATATGGCTCTTTAATAGAAATGGGTGAAATATTATCTTTTGCAAATTCTGCTTGAGTCTGACTCACTATAAAAATGACCTAATTATGAAATATTAAATGATAATTAATAATAGCATATAACATTTGTATTAATTTATATTATTTTGACATTATTATTGCACTGATAATTATTTTTTTAAATAAATAAATTTAATAAATAATTAAATAATGATAAAAAAATAAAACAATAAAATATAAATTTGTTACATTAAAAAATACATTCATATATAAACAATTATAATTATTGACAATAGCAATTAGGGTGACACGTTGGCGCAGTGGGTAGCACATTTGCCTCACAGCAAGAAGGTTGCTGGTTCGAGCTTCGGCTGGGTCAGTCGGCATTTCTGTGTGGAGTTTGCATGCTCTCCCCGTGTTTGTGTGAGTTTCCTCCGGGTGCTCCGGTTTCCCCCACAGTCCAAAGACATGCGGTATAGGTGAATTGGGTAAGCTAAATTGTCCGTAGTGTATATGTGTGTGTGGATGTTTCCCTGATGGGTTGCAGCTGGAAGGGCATCCACTGCGTAAAACATATGCTGGATAAGTTGGGGGTTCATTCTGCTGTGGCGACCCCAGATTAATAAAGGGACTAAGCCGAAACGAAAATGAATGAATGAACAATGGCCATTAATAATATTATATGACAATGTTTGATTATTAATTTGATATTACTATAGTTGCAGTACTATTATTATTATTATTATTTATTACTACTATATAACATAACTTCAAAAAACATCAGAAATAAAACATAATAAGACTCTCCTTGTCTGACTGTTAAATCTGATCTTACATGTCTCATTTTCAATCTCCAGAAGCTCTAGTATCAGATGCAAAAAGCAAACAACAAATAGTACTAATATACACTTACAGTGTGCTGCAATACTATATAAAACCATGATCATAATGTTCATATCCATGCATAATCTCAGATGGTCAGACAGTGATTTGAATTGTTAAATACAGCTGTCTGGGATCCAGCAAGATCTGAGACTGTAGTGAACGCTATGACTGTGCTAAAGATCTGCAGTAATGTGTGATATGAGCAAACATGAGCATCGTTGATCATTGAGAGTTTTCTCAATTCATCTGGACCCAGAAACAGTATTCTACACGTCACTACAACAACAATAACTATAAAAAATAGCTCACCCCAAAAAAATATACAAATTTACTCCAAACCTTTATGAGTTTCTTTTTCAAGACATTTTGAAGAACGACGAAAACCTGTAACCACTAGGGATGCAACAATACAGTTAGCTTACGGTTCAATACATACCTCGGTTTTTTAACACGGTTTTCGGTTTGGTTCGGTTCTGATGGCTTAACACAAGTGTTTTTTTTTTTATTGTTATTCTATGCTTAGGCAATAGGAACAGTAAGAAAGAGAAAAAAATAAAAACGATTTATTGCAATACTCCTTTATTTTACTTCAAAGCCAAGAAAGTTACACTAGTTCCTAGTGTATTATATAATAATAAAATGAACAGTGAAATCTCACAGCTGCTGGTAGCCCATGTACAAACTGGGGAACACACAAATTCCTACATTTTAAAAATAAACATGCATGTGAAGTTAATGAACATAAATTGACCATTTAAAATAAACACATTTGTACTTCAGTAAATATAAATAAACTATCTAAATTAAACTTAACACTGCCTTTGTTATTTTTATGTGTCTTTCGGAACCAGTTGGGTTTGTTTGCTGGAAGGATTCAGCGAGGGATTGTTGTTTTATGGAGGACTTTATTACCTTCTCTGCTATTCTGCCTTCAGACAGTGATATTGCTGGGTAATGGCGCCGCACATGTGCAGTCATGTTGGAAGTGTTTCCGTTCGATTAGTCTATATGTGTAACCGAAATGTCCCAACACCGCGGATTTGAAAGACACCCGCGCTTCCTCTTATTGCTCCCTCACTTCACTGCTGCTCGCCATGTTAAAGTGTGGAATGATGGTGGAGCGCCCCCTAACTTTAGAGCATAGTGATTGAATATTTACTCGCGGGGAAGAGTTTCCTCATCTCAGCTCGTAGACTTACAGGCACACACAAACAGTCTATTCAGAGAGAAATAAAACGCGCATAAATTATTTAAACGTAAAACCGGAAAAACCGCAATTCACAAGCGCGTATTGAACCGTGGATGTCGTACCGAATGGTTCAATATTGTATTGAGAATTGTGGCATCTCTACTAACCACTGACTTCCATTGTAGGAGAAACAAATACTATGGAAGTCAATGGTTACAGGTTTTCAACATTCTTTAAAATATCTTCTTTTGTGTTCAACAAAAGAAAGAAACTCATGAAGATTTAGAACAAGTAAGGGGGGAATAACTGATAGCAGAATTTTCATTTTTGGGCGAACTGTCCCTTTAAGTGGGTGGCAGGTGACTCAGTGGTTAGCACTGTCGCCTCACAGCAAGGTCAATGGTTTGAGTCCCGCCTGGGTCAGTTGGCATTTCTGTGTGGAGTTTGCATGTTCTCCCAGTGTTGACTCGTGGTCCGAATTTACATAAAACACTTTTTCCTGAATGTTTTTAATGCATATATGACAAATATTTGTTTTTTTTTAACTTGCTTTGACTATCAGAGAGTAAAAACAACATTTTTTTTCCCATTTTGGACAGTTAAAAATAGGGTTTAGGACATTTCATATGTTGCAAAACAGTTGCAGGATGACACTGTATGTCTGTACCAAAATATAAAACATTTAAAGTATTTTAAATAGCCACATAAGAGCTAAAATGTGCTGTCCACATATATGGGCACTTAAGCCCTAAGAGAGTTGATGATGATGATAATAATAATAATAATAATAATAATAATAATAATAATAAAATATGCTATCTGGAATCTGCCTGTATAGTCTGAAATTGGATGTTTAGGGCTGTACAATTTAAAAATAAATAAATAAAATCTGTCAAACAAGTCAGTAGCATGTGTGTGATACAGTTCTGCAAGTGTATGATTATTTAGGCTGCTTTTATACTGCATGGTTCAATTTTTTTCCTCTATGTGGCACAGAGCAGATATGGCCCATGTATGTGTAAGCTGGAAAAAAAAAAAAAAATCACATGGATTCCAATTAACTCAAATCAGATTCAGGCCTTGTTCATATGTGGAAATGTATCCGTTATGAATCGGATCTGTGTCCTCGTGTCTGCAGTGTAAAGCCTGGTTTATACTTCTGCATCAAGTGATCGGCGTGACCCACGGCGCAAGCCCGTGTAGCCGTGCATTTATACTTCTGCGCGCCGTTTCTGTTTCTCTGCAATGCACTTCCAAAACGCGGCTCTCACCTCCACCCACACTCGTCAGCGCTACCAAGCTGACCAATCACAGAGCTTACGCGTTACATTTTTTGAGAGGTGCGCGTCAACGCGAGGGGCTATGCGTCCACGCGTAGGCTGCGCCGTAGCATACGCGTACGCTTGACGCAGAAGTATAAATCGGCCTTAAGCAGGTAGATTGGATTTTCACCTATCAATGCGAGTCACGCATCATTAAAAACCTTAGCGAATGACGTCAACTCTGACGCTTTCATTTCAGAACAGACTTCAGCAGGAGTCCCAAACCTCAAATCTCATACACGAGGACTAAAAAAGCTTTTATATTGTCATATAACACAAGTATTTAAGCATGTTAACGAGAGAGCGCAACATCCGCCACGTAGCCAATATAAACTAATATAAAACTGTAGCATACATCACGTGCATAATAACGCCATGGACATTACATTAAGATGTTTAAGAAGGCCTAGATTAAAAGAAGATGGCCAAATGAGAACTTTTCTGTCATTAACTAAAGTAAAACAACTTGTGAAAAAGAATTTTAAAAATGAAACCTTGTGAACATTAAATACAGGAATGGAGAAAAGGGCGCTCTTTTATTATCAGCTGTCAGTCAGCGGCCGCTCTTTTTTTTCCTGGTCATTGCACCTTTGCCGTGTGCTACGTAAATGCAGACAATCAGATACGAGTCACTTTTAAAAGATGATATAAGCCGGTCATCAAAAAAAAAAAATAAAATAAAAAAAAACATTGGATACAGTCACAAAATCGGAATTGATCATCAAGATCTGCAGTGTAGATGCAGCCTTAAACATTGTATGAGACATTTCCTGACAACCTCATACTCCGAAATTCACTTCATAATTGTTTTAAATTCACTTCAAACACTTCCGAATACTTGAAATTACTTTGTTTTAAGATCAGATGTAGTTTCACCTGACAGAAAGCTTGGTACGGTAATCTGAGTGTGTCAAGTAAGAACAGGTTGAGTAGCCTGGTGAAGGTGGCAGGCAAGATTATTGGTTTTAACCAAACTAGTTCAATAGTACTTTACCATATGTGTTTTAAAGAGAGCTCAGGGTATTCCTCAGGGTATCCACTTAGTGCATCACTTAGCGTTGTGATGCATGAATGTGCCCCACGCAGGTTTTTGCATCTCGTTTATATACACTATGAACAGCAGCTACGCTAATTATTCTCTTTATTCTCTATTTCCACCTGGGGGTACTCATTCTGAGGCCCTCAGACTATGCAGCGCCACTGATTCGATCCAAGGCCAGCGACAAGATGATCCCAAGGTTTTCATAATCCTGGACCAGGCCGTATCCTGAGCAGCTGCTGTGGTGGTCATGGAGGAGTGGAGAGCATGAGACTGATTCCTGTGATGCTCCAAGGACAGACGAGTCTTCGCTGAGGTCCAGCATTCCCCAGCCTCCGCACAAGACGTTTGGCCAGAGGAGAAATGGTCGTGCCCAACTGAGCCTGGTTTCTCTCGAGGTTTTTTAAATTCTTCACTTTCACCAATTGGTGAAGTTTTTTCCTCGCCGTTGTCGCCACTGGCTTGCATGGTTCGGATCAGTAGAGCTGCGCATCGATGGAATTGCTCTTCAGTGTTTGGACTCTCATAGTGATTATTAAACCACACTGAACTGAGCTAAACTGAACTGAACTTAAACACTGAAAACTGAACTGACACGGTGTCAAAGCAGCTTCACATAGAAGATTATAGTAATTGAAACAATCTACATTGTAAAAGCGCTATAGAAATAAAAGTGAATTGAATTGATTTATCCTATGCACCCCTGATCACCCATTGTACTCTGTATTTCAGCTGACAAATAGAACTAGAAATTCTTTTATAATGGTGTCCATTAGGTTATTAAATGAGTCCAGGGTGGAGGGAGATGCACCTATAAAATAATGTATTGTATGTTGTGCGGTAATATTTTGTTAATGTGTACATGGAACTTCGCCTGTGTTACGGCACCTTACTGCAATTTTAGTTTCCCTAAACGGGATAATAAAAGTTGAGTCTGAGTCTGATATGCGGTGGCACAGAGTTAGACCTCTTTCTTGACTTCACACAGAAACAGCAACGAGTGCGGCATGACATCACATTGTTGCAGAGACGCTATTGGTTAAATGCCGGCAAAGTAGAACACGGAAGCAGCCTGAAGCGGAAAGCGCGAGTATGTCTGCGATCTGCAGGTATTATAAAGTTGATGACGACAACACCATAGCAAACTGTAAGATATGTAAACTTGCGATTGCCTGCTGGGTATTATGTAAGATTTTTTTAACATTTACTGTTGCACTAAAGTCCAAAAGTGAAGAATTGATGTTATTTATTACTTGATTACTCAAGCTCCCTCACAGAAGCGCTCTGTTTGTTAACAGAGTTGTTGAATGTTAAAATAAGGTGAATTAAATAAAAAATAAGGAACATCCTGGATCAGTTTCCTCGCTCTTCTTTATTCTTTTTTGTATTATAGTAGCATCGGATCGGGTTTCGGTATCGGTAGATACTCAAAATCAAATGACTCGGACTCGAGGGCAAAAAAACTTGATCGGGACATCCCTAATTGCAACTACATGCCAATTAATTCTCATTTGAGTATTCGTAGACTGTCTGCTTAATATATGTTGATACTGCTCCTTCAAAAGGCATTTAACTGACTATAAGAAACTTTGCAAGTACATGTCAACTTACACTAACCCTAACCCTATCCTAACAGTCTACTTATAATCTAATGAGAGTTAGTTGGCATGTAGATGCAATGTAACTTAAATTCAACAAAATGCATTAAAGGGGCCATCAAAATAAATTGATACCAACTTTTTAAATTATACAAAGTTTAACTTAATATTTTTAGTCAGTTTAATTTATGTAAGTTGAGATGACTAGAAAAGTTAATTTGATTCAACTAAAATTAAGTCAGCAACATTTTTTACAGTGTATTGTAATGCATTTCTGCCTCAGTTACTGCCACATTGTTTCTTAAAGTCCGCTTGAAATCAAAATGTATAATGTTTTTTTTTTTTTTTTTAGATAGCTCACATTTTTATTCTGAAGGTAAATAATTAATCCATGCAAGCTCATCCGCTGAAATTAGTTTGCTTTACCTTTCATGAAAGTCTTGCTTCCGCGCTTGTAGTGGCGGTCCTTCTGTAGACGTCATACTGAGGGGATTTTTATTTGTCTTTCATTCATTCATTTTCCTTCGGCTTAGTCTCTATTTCAGAGGTTGCCACAGTGGAATGAACCGCCAACTATTCTGGCAAGACAGTCGCTGGTTCGAGCCTCAGCTGGGTTAGCTGGCATTTCTGTGTGAAGTTTGCATGTTCTCCCCGTGTTCGTGTGGGTTTCCTCCAGGTGATCTGGTTTCCCCCACAAATACAATGACAAGTGGTATAGGTAAGTTGGGTAGGCTAAATTGTCCGTAGTGTATGTGTGTGATTGAGTGTGTATGGGTGTTTCCCAGTGCTGCGTTGCAGCTGGAAGGGCATCCACTGCGTAAAACATGCTGGATAAGTTGCCGGTTCATTCCACTGTGGTGACCCCTGATGAATAAAGGGACTAAGCCGAAAAAAAAAATGAATGAATGAATGCTTTACATAGCAGATGCCCTTCTAGCCGCAACCCATCACTGGGAAACACCCATACACACTCATTCATATGCTCATACACTACGGCCAATTTAGTTTATTTGATTCACCTATAGTGCTTGTCTTTGGACTGTGTGGGAAACTGGAGCACTTGGAGGAAACCCACGCTAACACCGGCAGAACATGTAAACTCCACACAGATATGCCAACTGACCCATCCGTCACTCAAACCAGCAACCTTCTTGCTGTCAGGCGACAGTGCTAACCACTGAGCCACCATGCCACCTATTTGTCTTTCAGTACACACATTGATATCAATATCAGCAATAAATCTCAGAAAATGCTGTGATAATAGTTTGAAATCCATATTCTTCTTCTCTCTATTGCTTTATTATTTACTATAAATCTACACGATCAGCTGAGCGTTTGATGCAGACGGATGATAATGTTAAGACCAGGCTTGAATGTTTTTTAAAACCAGGATAAGGAAGGGCCGATCGGGTTCAGGAAGAGGCTTATGGGACCCTCGACGTGTTAAAGCCCCTAATAATTCCTGCTGTTTGGTTCAAAAGGAGACGCACAAAGAGCAGAGCGACCGCTGAATGGGGTGTATGTGCTGCTGCTCGGCCCACGTGAACAATGACACAAAAGAGGCTCACCGGCGGGAACAGCTATTAGAGCACATCAGCCTTTCAAGTAAATTCAGTCCTCAAAAATCCAGATTAGGTGCAAAACTGGCCTGAAAACACCAGAGGCTTTTGTACGATGATAATAAATAATAATAAAAAAAACTGACATATAAATTCTAATAAAACAAAAATTAATAAAATATATATTATTTTAAATTTATATTTGATCAGTTGACCTTTTTTTAGAATATTGTTGTATTAATTATTGTATCATAAATGTTATAATTAATATTAAAGTAATATTAGTTTTAATCTAAATTTGATTAGTTTTTCTTTTTATAATATTGTTGTATCAATTAATGTTTCATATATATTATTTTATTGATTATAAAAACAAAATATAATACTTATTATAATTATTTTTATTAGTGATAATAAATTGTTTATAATTTAAGACAATTTTGGTAACATTATTAATGTATTATTATTATTATTATTATTATTATTATTATTATTATTATTATTATTAGCAATAATAAAATTGTAATAACTTATAAAAGAGAATATTTGATAACATTACTAATGCATTATTATTATTATTAGTATTACTATTAGTATTAATAATAATAATAATAATAATAATAATAATAATAATAATAATAATAATAATAATAATAATAACTAATACTATTATTCAATTTTTATTTGGATAAAGATTAATAAGATTAATATTATTAATCAAACATTAATAATAATTATTATGATTGATAAAAAAAATATTACTGCTTAACAATATATTAATTGTCGGTAATTTATATTTGATGATTATTAGATATTATTAGTACTGTTACTATATTACATAATGTATTATTGTAAATATTTTAATATGTAATAACATAACATTGTAATTAACACGTCAGCACATTTCATATACATTTTATTAAAATAGTATTAGATAATAGTAATAATAATAATGATAATAATAATAATAATAATAATAATAATACATGATTATTATAACTAATAATAATAATAATAATAATAATAATAATCATACATGATTATTATAACTAATAATAATACATGATTTTTATAACTAATAATAATAATAATAATAATAATAATAATAATAATAATAATAATAATAATAATATTATTATTAATAATAATAATAATAATAATAATAATAATAATAATAATTATTATTATTATTATTATTATTATTATTATTATTATTATTATTATTATTATTATTCATTCATTCATTTTCTTTTCGGCTTAGTCCCTTTATTAATTTGGGGTCGCCACAGCTGAGTGAACCGCCAACTTATCCAGCATATGTTCTATGCAGCGGATGCCCTTCGAGCTGCAACTTATCACTGGGAAACATTCATACACACTCATTCACACACATACACTACGGACAATGTTGCTTACCCAATTCACCTGTACCTCATGTCTTTGGACTTGTGGGGGAAACCGGAGCACCCAGAGGAAACCCACGCGAACACGGGGAGAACATGCAAACTCCACACAGAAATGCCAACTGACCCAGCCGAGGTTCAAACCAGCGGCCTTCTTGCTGTGACGCCCACAGTACTAATAATATCTAATAAATAATCATCAAATATAAATGACTAACATTTCTTAGAAATCATTATAATTATTAGTAATGTTTGATTATTTTGATCAAACAAAAAATGGAAAATAATATTTGTAATTAATAATAATAATATAATAATAATAATAACAATAATAATAATAACAATAATAATAAATGCATTAGTAATGTTATCAAAAATATCTTAAATTAATGAAATTGTATTATTGCTAATAATAATAATAATAATAATAATAATAATAATAATGCATTAGTAATGTTATCAAAAATATCTTAAATAATAAAATTGTATTATTGCTAATAATAATAATAATAATAATAATACATGATTATTATAACTAATAATAATAATAATAATAATAATAATAATAATAATAATAATAATAATAATAACAATAATAATAAATGCATTAGTAATGTTATCAAAAATATCTTAAATTAATGAAATTGTATTATTGCTAATAATAATAATAATAATATTAGTAATAATAATAATATTAATAACAATAATAATAAATGCATTAGTAATGTTATCAAAAATATCTTAAATTAATGAAATTGTATTACTACTACTACTACTATTAATAATAATAATAATAATAATAATAATAATAATAATAATAATAATAATAATAATAATAATAATAATGCATTAGTAATGTTATCAAAAATATCTTAAATAATAAAATTGTATTATTGCTAATAATAATAATAATAATAATAATAATAATAATAATAATAATACATGATTATTATAACTAATAATAATAATAATAATAATAATAATAATAATATTATTATTGTCACATATCATAATCAATATTGTCATTATAATCATCATTCTTATTCTTATACTACTTTAATAAAAGTAGTAGCTTTAATGCTATTATAATTATAGCTGTGTGATTCACATTAATTATATCTTGCAGAAAATCTCTTTTTTCTTTTGAGACTACACATATTTAGATATTTAGAATACATACATATAAACATCAATATATATATATATATATATATATATATATATATATATATATATATATATATATATATATATATATATATATATAAATAAATTACACATATCATGTATTAGTTCAAAAAAATGAAACGGTTATATTTATAAATATATTATACATGTTATATTATTTTAAAGCACTCAATAGTCATTTCATACAAGTTATAAATGACAATAAAAATAAAAAAAAATCTACATATTATTCACCTGCTTGGTTTGTCACGTGATCATGTTTCACAGTTGTCTGCTTTTTTATTCATTTGCACCTCAGCTCCTAAACGATAAAAATACCTCACCGCAGCATTGAGAAAAAACATATTGTTACCAGAAGGCTTTGTCACCAGTTATAACGTGCGGTTCGAACAAATTAATTTCTGAACACAAACAACACAAAGTGTAGATTGCATATAACAACTGAAGGGGAGAAAAAAAAATCTACTTTTAAAAAAAGTGCAAACTTTTCAACTGTTCTTAATCAAATAAGGGCATTTGCACCCCGTGACTATTGTTTGCATGTGGGTTGCAGGTGTACAAAACATGTTGTTAGTAATCAAATTTGTGTTCTGAGGCAGAAGAGAAGCACTAACCTCTCAGAGTTGTGAAAGTGAAGTGTTGTTTGTGGGCGTTGTGCATTTTGTGCCGTGCATCCGTGCAGATTTCTGTGTCAGCAGCGACATTTGATTTAAAAAAAAATATGAGACTGGTGCCGTATATTAACTATAATTCAGATTTATCATCTCTAGTGCCCCGGCTGACTTCAACACACCGTTTAACACTTCAGTCTTGCGTGTGGCCTGCTTAATAGCTATTATGCTTGAAGGAGCACTTTAAAGATTTCAAATCATTTCTTTGGGCAAACACTAATGAATTATGTCACCATAACCGCTATCCAAAAGGGCCAGCGAACCAGCGGTAATTACGGGCCGACAGAAAGTAATTTGTGTGTGTATGTGTGTGTGTGTGTTTGTGTGCAGGTTTATGTGGTTTACAGGGACATATAAGTTGTATAATGACATGGTTATGACTTAGTGTGTGTGTCTATATGTGTTTGTGTGTCGGCGTATGTGGTTGACAGGGACACATAAGTAATAAAATGTCATGGGTATGGCATGGTGTGTGTTTGTGTACAGATTTATGTGGTTTACAGGGACATATAAGTTGTATAATGACATGGTTATGACTTAGTGTGTGTGTCTATATGTGTTTGTGTGTCGGCGTATGTGGTTGACAGGGACATATAAGTAACAAAATGACATGGGTGTGGCATGGTGTGTGTTTGTGTGCAGGTTTATGTGGTTTACAGGGACATATAAGTTGTATAATGACATGGTTATGACTTAGTGTGTGTGTCTATATGTGTTTGTGTGCAGGTTTATGTGGTTTACAGGGACATATAAGTTGTATAATGATCTGGTTATGACTTAGTGTGTGTGTCTATATGTGTTTGTGTGCAGGTTTATGTGGTTTACAGGGACATATAAGTTGTATAATGACATGGTTATGACTTAGTGTGTGTGTCTATATGTGTTTGTGTGTCGGCGTATGTGGTTGACAGGGACACATAAGTAATAAAATGTCATGGGTATGGCATGGTGTGTGTTTGTGTACAGATTTATGTGGTTTACAGGGACATATAAGTTGTATAATGACATGGTTATGACTTAGTGTGTGTGTCTATATGTGTTTGTGTGTCGGCGTATGTGGTTGACAGGGACATATAAGTAACAAAATGACATGGGTGTGGCATGGTGTGTGTTTGTGTGCAGGTTTATGTGGTTTACAGGGACATATAAGTTGTATAATGACATGGTTATGACTTAGTGTGTGTGTCTATATGTGTTTGTGTGCAGGTTTATGTGGTTTACAGGGACATATAAGTTGTATAATGATCTGGTTATGACTTAGTGTGTGTGTCTATATGTGTTTGTGTGCAGGTTTATGTGGTTTACAGGGACATATAAGTTGTATAATGATCTGGTTATGACTTAGTGTGTGTGTCTATATGTGTTTGTGTGTCGGCGTATGTGGTTGACAGGGACATATAAGTAACAAAATGACATGGGTATGGCATGGTGTGTGTTTGTGTGCAGGTTTATGTGGTTTACAGGGACATATAAGTTGTATAATGACATGGTTATGACTTAGTGTGTGTGTCTATACTGTATGTGTTTGTGTGCAGGTTTATGTGGTTTACAGGGACATATATGTTGTATAATGACATGGTTATGACTTAGTGTGTGTGTCTATATGTGTTTGTGTGTCGGCGTATGTGGTTGACAGGGACATATAAGTAACAAAATGACATGGGTATGGCATGGTGTGGGTTTGTGTGCAGGTTTATGTGGTTTACAGGGACATATAAGTTGTATAATGACATGGTTATGACTTAGGCTACGTTCACACTGCAGGCAAATGTGGCCCGAATCTGATCTTTTCGCCCATATGTGACTCAGGTCTTGACAGTGTGAACTGCCCAAACCGCATGGAATGTGATCTTTTCACTTCAGATTTGTGCCACTTTCATATCTAGTCTTAAATCAGACACAGATATGATGTTTCGTAATGCGACCGCAGTGTAAACGGTTATGTCGGATTTCATGTGACTTTTACATAATCTTCGAGCAACATGCGTCCTCATTCTGTGCTGCAAACATCATCTACTCCTCTGCAGCATAGTAGAATAACACACAGAAAGTTGGTTGTTCATTTTGAAAAAGATTTTGAAGGCAAAACTGGTGCTTGTTAACCACTCTGGTTAACGATCGGGGCACGGGTTGATCGCGAATCTAAAGAGTGTCGGGGGTGTTGCAGAAAGGGGATCCGTGCACAAAGGAGCGGGCACTTTCATTTTAAGGACGAACTTTGTCTCCGAGCGAATAAAGGGCAGGAGCTCAAGCACCCAAACCCCCCATCTGCACGTGTCTGTTGTTTATAACTAAGTAAAATAAAATAACTGCAAACGGAGATAAACCAACTCCGCCTTCACAGTTCAGTCTGCGGCTGCTCATTAACCCTTGATGAGTTCACTACACCGGTGGTCAGACAGACGCGCGCCGCGGTTGTCATAAATCACAAATGATCAGTGTTTTCAATCACAAGGGACTTATTTTAGGTTTCAAATGCCGAAATACACATTAGTAGTAGCAGAACAACCCTTTACAGTTCATGTAATACACCACGGTTGTCTGTGAAAAGGGCAATAATCATATTAAGCATAATCTGACAACGTGCTTCATACAGTGGGCTAGACACATTGTGAGCATAATTAGACATTTTGTGTTGTCCGTAACTATACTTCTGCGCATGCGGGTCAGTTTACGACCATGATCTGTTCACACTGCAAATCTGATACTGGCCACATTTATAACAACAGTATGAACAGCTAGGCAAAAACATCAGATCTGAGAAAAAATCAGATTTGAACACTAAGCCTCGCAGTGTGAACGTAGCCTTAGTGTGTGTGTCGGCGTATGTGGTTGACAGGGACATATAAGTAACAAAATGACATGGGTATGGCATGGTGTGTGTTTGTGTGCAGGTTTTTGTGGTTTACAGGGACATATATGTTGTATAATGACATGGTTATGACTTAGTGTGTGTGTCTATATGTGTTTGTGTGTAGGCGTATGTGGTTTACAGGGACATACAAGTAATAAAATGACATGGGTATGGCATGGTGTGTGTTTGTGTGCAGGTTTATGTGGTTTACAGGGACATATAAGTTATATAATGACTTGGTTATGACTTGTGTGTGTGTCTGTATATGTGTTTGTTTGTTTGTGTGTATGCAGGTTTATGTGGTTTACAGGGACATATAAGTTATATACTTAGTGTGTGTGTGTGTGTGTGTGTGTGTGTGTGTGTGTGTGTGTGTGTGTGTGTGTGTGTGTGTGTGTGTGTGTGTGTGTGTGTGTGTGTGTGTGTATACATGTGTGTCTGTGTGAGTGTAGGCTTATGTGGTTAACAGGGACATATAAGCTGTATAATGACATTGGTATGACAGTGTGTATGCGTGCATGCGTGGGGGGCTAATAATTCGGACTTCAATTGTATAAGTTGTATAACGACTATGATTTAGTGTGTGTGTGTACCTGCGTGATTGCATGTGCGTTTGTGTGTCTGTGTGTGTAGGTGTATGTGGTTTACAGGGACATATAAGTATAATGACATGGGTATGACTGGGTGTGTGTGTGTGCGAGTCTGTATGTGTGTGTGTGTGTGTGATGTGTGCATGTTTAGCAGAAGACTGATTTATAAGATAGACGGCTGCAGGAAAAGCACTCCTTTCTTTTCTTTAATTAGTTACAATTAGTATTTTTATGGTACTGTATATACAAGTGAAAATTATACCATTTGTACAATGTATCTGTGTATAATGGATATATCATAATTATATTTCAGTTATCATTTATATTTCAGGTCTTATTGCACAAAAATAGCAAAATACATACATACCTTTGCTGTTGAAAGTAAGGTAAAAATGGTTCAAATCCTGCAAAATAAAAAGTCAGAATTATTAGCTCCCCCTGATTTATTCGCCGTACTGTTTATTTTTTCCTCAATTTCTGTTTAAAGGTGCAGTATGTAAGTTTGACACCCAGTGGTTGAACTAGGTATTGCACTCCTGGATCATAATAAAAGTACGCTGGGATGCCAGATTGTGTACAGGAGCGAGTGATTTAAACTGTGTTCTAAATAAAAGCAACGACACGCGATAGAGGGAATATTTTCCATATTAAAAGGAGTTTTTGTCCTAACCAACACCTCGAATTGATATATTAGAAATGGCTTCTATTTCTCACAGCTGAACAACAGAAACCTATGACAGCTAGATCACCTCAGGTAAGCCTTGTGTGCTTTATTCTGTGCTAAATGCTAACAATGCGAGTTTGAATGCATTTTACATGGCATTTGTTGCCATATACTGAAAGCAGAAAGTTCACCTCAGATCTTGAAAATACAATAAACCGTCTGAAATTGAACTTTAGAACTAAACACATATGAGTGATTCAGCATCTACATTGATGTTAAAGTGGGTTAACATGTATTAAATAGATTCTAAACCTTACCGTTTCGTGAGCGAGTGCATATTCTGTGCTTCTGAAAGGCTGTATTTACATTTCTGCCGTGTTTCGTCTGGTGCAAACAGCCAAATAGCTGATCACTGCCTCTCTCGTCACAGCGTGTTGTTAGGACACGCGGTTACAATGTAACCTGCTCACCTAATGTTTACGTTCGTAATATTTATGTAATTTGCTAATTAATAACCTCATGTGGAACTGCATCTGTCTCCCATACTGTTCTTTTCGGTCACGGACGCACGCTTTCAGAGTCTTTCTGAATGAATGAATGAAATACGCTGTTTTCCAACAAGGCAACCCAGGGTGCTGACATATAATTGGCTAAACTGGCATCGTGCATATGAAATTTATCAAAACAAAGACATCGTTCCGGCACGGAAAACCCATTTTCAAAGCAGAATATCTGACTTCAGCATTGTTTTTCAGTTAAACAAGTATGTTCACTTGGGATGTTTCTTAAATATCTGCACACATATTATGGTATTTTTATGCTTTAGAAGAGTCAAAAACTTACATACAGCACCTTTAACAGAGAGAAGATATTTTCAACACATTTCTATACATAATAGTTTTAATAACTCATTTCTAATAACTGATTAATTTTATCTTTGCCATGATGACAGTAAATAATATTTTACTAGATATTTTTCAAGACACTGCTATACAGCTTAAAGTGACATTTAAAGGCTTAACTAGGTTAATTAGGTTAACTAGGCAGGTTAGGGTAATTAGGCAAGTTATTGTATAACGATGGTTTGTTCTGTAGACTATCGAAAAAATATATAGCTTAAAAGGGCTAATAATTTTGACCTTAAAATGGCTTTAAAAAAATTAAAACTGCTGAAATAAAGCAAATAAGACTTTCTGCGGAAGAAAAAATATTATCAGACATACTGTGAAAAATTCCTTGCTCTGTTAAACATTATTTAGGAAATATTTAAGAAAAGAAAAAAAAAAAATCAAATGGTGGCAAATATTTCTGATTTCAACTAACACTAACACACACACATACATACATAAATACAAATATATATATATATATATATATATATATATATATATATATATATATATATATATATATATATATATATATATGTGTGTACTTATATACTATATGTGTGCGTAGATTTTAGTGTGCAGCTAACAATCTCTGTGATTGCACACACTCACACACACACACACACACACACATACACATAAAGTGGAGGAAATAAGTATTGAACACGTCAACATTTTTCTCAGAAAACATATTTCTAAAGGTGCCGTTGACCTGAAATTTTCACAGGATGTTGGTAACCAAAAAAATCCACATATGCAAAGAAAACAAAACTAATTAGCTTACAAATGAAGTTATATGTAATAAAGTGAAATGACGCAGGGAAAAAGTATTGAACACATAAAGAAAGGGAGGTGTAGAAAGGCAGTGAAAGCTCAGACAGCAGCTGAAATCTGCTCTTTGTCAGTGTAAAGGAACATTGGCTGCTTCAGTCCAACATCTACATTATCAGGAGGATGAAGATGAAACTAGGGTGGACATTTCAGAGTCTCCACAGCCAAAGAGACTCTCAAACCCTTTCAGAGGAAGAAAATCAAGCTGTAGAGTGGCCTCAGCCTCTGAATTCAATCCAATAGAAAATACAGATAAAAGATCAGATTTGATAGACGAGACCCACAGAACCATCAAAATTTTACACTCTGCTGAAGTCTGTGAAAAACTCACACCTGAGCAATGCACGTGACTTCATTCTCCATATGAGAGGCGTCTTTAATCTGCCGTCACCAATAAAACTTGTAAAGTATTAAATACATTTCAGTAGTTCAGTACTTTCTCCTTGTGTCATACCATTGTTATTAAACTACACAACTAATTTATTTTTAAAATCATTTTTATTATTGTTTTAATGTTTGTATTGTCTGGGTTTTTACCAAAGTCTGGTTCAATTCCATGTGAGTGTGCTTTTGTGTGAATTCTTTAAAGCATCTTTAATGATTTATATGGATTTCTTTTAGTAACTTCTTTAAAGTTAAGGTTAATATACTTCTTTAATGAACTGAAAAGAAGTTTTAAAACATGTTATTACTCACAAAAAGGCTAGTGGAATTGCGCAAAAAAAATCCCAAATAAATGGTAAATAACTCACTAAATTTAATGTGCTACTTTGGTATAGACAAACTAAAATGGTATTTAAATTTTACAATAATCTTTGATCAATTTAAACTTTGAAAATGATCTCAGTGCATGCATTTTGCAATACCATGCATATGCATCACAGAATTTGCATTATAATCCAAACAGTCATTCAGTATAGACTCACTTAACATAGTTATATTTTCACACAATATTAACCTTCTGAGGTAATTTTGGGGCCCCTAAGATGTTTTGACATGGCATTTGTGCTTATTCCAGCTACTTATTACATAGTATTGGCCAACATGTATTTTTTTGGATTCAGCCACAAACTGTTGATGAACACAAAAAACTGTTTGATAAAAATCTGTTGATAAAAACTAAAATATTGATGTACTGGGATTGCGTAAAAAAAAAAAAAAAAATATATATATATATATATATATATATATATATATATATTTTTTTTTTTTTTTTTTTTTTTTTTTTTGCGTGGTTAGTAGGTTTTGGAGGGAAAATGTAGCTGAAAGTCTGTTTTGGGTCTGAATACTGTATGCATGGGAGTAGGGGGATTTGTGTGATTTGGGGATAAGATCTAATTGTGATTTTTTTGACAGGTATTTCGATTTGATTTGCGATTTAATTTTGTAGTTAAGCTTCAGCTCAATAATCTGTAAGCCATGATAACAATTTTGCGACAACTCATAAAAATGACCTGTTTTTGTTCTGTGTCACTTTGAAACCAAAATATTCCCATATTATCAATGATGTTTTTCTTTGATATTAATTCATCTATTAATGCTTCTGAAGCGGCAGACACCATTATCCCACTTGTCCAGGTTTTTCCTGTTTGTTTTCTTTTTTTTTATTGTGGGCGTTCCGCATAGTTCAGTTGTGCAATTCTGATTGGGCAAAACGAAGATGTGCTTACTCAATTGGCTAGTAAGACTGTCACACCCAGATGGCAGTCACGCATTTGCTCTGGGTGGGGGAAATTAAATAATAAATATATATTTTACAATTGCAACCTCTTCCGATTAACTACTTGCAATGCTTCAAACTGCGATTGCGATTTGATTAAATCGCACAGCCCTACATGGGAGTGACAATGGTCATGAATAATTCACACCTGAAAAGACAAAAGACACTCCCCCACTGGCTAATGTTCACCCATCAAGGGCATTGTAAAGCAATGTCCAGCTGCAAAAGCTAGCCCAAACTAAATGCTTGTATTACTTGCTGTATTATGACCTTTGTAAACACTACGGGTAAACAATGCATGTGCACTTATACAGCATGCACAAAAATATATATTTGAAAAGTTATAACATGTGTTTGCAAAGCTCTGAAAGTTTTAAACTCTGAAAAATACAGAAAGTTTTACTGTAATAAAGTAAAATTAAAGTGCATTAATCCAGCATTTAATAATAATCTCTAAATGACTCTGAGACACTGAAGTAGAGTAATGACAAAAGCTTTAAACACAAGAATAAATAATATTTTAAACATAAAATACAATTACTTTAAATCAAAATAATATTTTAAGACCTTTTTACATATTTTGCCCAAATAATTGCAGCCTTAGTTAAAGACATTAAACAAACCCATTAACTAAGAATTGAACGCGTTATCACAAAATCGCTGCGGTAATCTGGACATTAAGGCTTTAACGTGTTTGAGAAAACCACCAGGAAAACCCACTCAAAGCAGAGAAGCTGCCTCTGCCCTCCTAAACCATGTGAAGGTGGACTAAATTTAATTACAGCCTCTATAAAATCCATTTGGCAAATATTTCAAGGTACAGCACAAGCCCAGAAATTGCAAACAGGACTGGCAAGCGCACACAGCGGCTGATGGTGAGTGACAGTAATCCATGAAGAGAAGAACCAAATTACCGCGTTTATTCCCAACCCTGTTTCCTATTCTGTGATGCATTTTTTTTCTCTTTTACTTATAAAAAACAAACAAACACAAAAAAGACAGAGAGAGAAAACACATCTGCTGAGCAAATATTTCAAATAATGTCTGTTTCATGTTTGTGTACTTCCATGGAAGCCAAAGCTGAGAAGCTGAGCCAGAAACACAACTGTCAGTCTTCCTGATCCACTCATTCGGGTGTTAATTCAAGACGAAACAATCAAAAAAAATATATAAATAAATAAATAAAAGCAGAAAGAGAAAAGAAAGAGAAAGATTGTTTCACTCTCTCGAGCGAGTGATTGTTGTTAATTGCCATTTAGCAGTCGCTTTTTTTTCTACAAAGCGTAACACCACACACAACTGAAATGTAGTTCTTTTGGGACATATGGGCACTTTGTTATTGTTCAAACGCTTGATAGGCACAAAGTCTGAAAGTGTTGTGTTTATTCGTAACAAAGAGCCTTTAATGCATCTAATACAGCATCACATTTGACTACATCCACTATTATTCATACGCATGTCATCACTGGAAAGTATATGTGCAATTAATTGAAATCCAATTTCAATTTTGGCATCCAATTATTATTTTAAAAAAAAAGCTAAATCAGTGTAATCATGTAACACGACTTTTGCAGGATGGGATGTGCTTGATTTATTGAAGTGTATTAGATTAATTCAATTTATTAAACACGGTTTCTGCAGGTTTCATCAAGACAAATTTAAGCAAGCCAGGCTCATTCTGATTACGTACCTCTATATACATTTCTGGAGAGAGCAAAATACATCCCAGGAGGTGTGTTTTTTTTTTGTGCAGTTTTTGTTCTCGCGAATCCAACAGAGGGCGCTGTCTACGCTTATTCAGATCTCAGATTTCTCTCGCAAGTGCCATTCGTGCCTGCTGTTCTCACGTAAATACACCAGAGGCTGCTGTTGACTAACCGATTGACACCCCCACCCGCCTCCTTCCCTAAACCCAACCGATAGTGTTTTTAAAAGCATTGATTGATCCACCCACCCACTTCCCTAAACCCAAGTGCAGTGTTTTAAAAACCAAACCAAAAAAAGAAAAGCCCTCGCCTGATTTTTACCACATTTTCAGATTTTACCACATTCCCACCCTGTTATTTACTTGTTTATTAAATTTTTTAGCTTTTGCTTTTTGTCTTACTCGCTTTCTGGAACTGTTCATCACTGGGCTCGAACCCCGTTGTTGCGGTCAACTTGGCTCTGAATCTCAATGACATACATGTCGAGCTACTGGACAAACTGGTAACAGCGGGAAAGCTGTGCATACGAAGGTAAGCCGTCAGCTGGTAAGCGAGAAAAGCCCCGTAGCATTTGTTTCAAAGATGAAATGCAGCCATACGTAGCTCTGGCTACACAATTCGCAATCTCCAGAAATGTATATAGGGCTATGTTTTCAAAATGAGCCTATGTTGAATTTAAGACTTTTAAAAACCTTTTTAAGACCACTGTGAATGGAATTTCAGATTTATACAGGGCTAAACACTAATGATTTTTACTTGCTGCATGAAAAAAAAAATCTATTTTAGTTATTCCTTAACCACATATTTAAAATTGCCACAACAAGCAAACTCTATAGTTGTATAAATGCACATTTTTCAACAATGTTTCTCTAAAAAATGTAAATGTATGCACAACAACCTGTCCAGGTGAGTGTCCCCACCATAGATACATGGAGAAACTTTAAACAAATGTTATTGTAAGGAAGATAATTTAATCTTTTTGATAAATAAAAATTAAAAATTAAACTTTTGTTGAAGGTTCTATTAAGATGGATAGCTGGTGATTACAGTGGAATTCAGAATTATTAGCCCCCCTGAATTGTTAGCACCCCTGTTTAATTTTTTCCCCCAATTTCTGTTTAACAGAGAGAAGATTTTCTCAACACATTTCTAAACATAATAGTTTTAATAACTCATTTCTAATAACTGATTTATTTTATCTTTGCCATGATGACAGTAAATAATATTTGACTAGATATTTATCAAGACACTATTATACAGCTTAAAGTGACATTTAAAGGGTTAACTAGGTTAATTAAGTTAACTAGGCAGGTTAGGGTAATTAGGCAAGTAATTGTATAACCATGGTTTGTTCTGTAGACTATCGAAAAGAAAAAAAATTTGCTTAAAAGAGCTAATAATTTTGTCCTTAAAATGGCTTTTAAAAAATTAAAAACTGCTTTTATTCTATCCGAAATAAAACAAATCAGACTTTCTCCAGAAGAAAAAACATTATCAGACATACTGTGAAAATTTCCCTGCTCTTAAACATAATTTAGGAAATATTTAAAAAGAAATATCAAAAAGGGGCTAATAATTCTGACTTTAACTGTATATCGGTGTACGCACAATTGAGAATCTTTACATGGACATTGGAAAATTAAGGCATGTTTAAACAATTTAAGACCTACAACACAATATTTCAGTAAATCTAAGACTTTTAAACACCTAAAGTTTTGGTTTTGCAGTTTAATACAAGACCCCGCAGACACCCTGTTAAAAGTCATGCATGTCATGAAAAATCATCGTATAGCTCATGCTATGAAACCCATTTATTTCGATGGCTTGAGTCGTGCACGGGTGTTTTTTTTGCTGTGGCAACCAAAGCACAAGATCAGTAGAGTGCACTGTCAACTAGCTTGTGTAAGCTCCACAGTCAAATTTCAAAATAGCTCAATATCTTTCTTATGTGCATGGATACTGATCTATGCATGAACCACACATGCTCAACATTAAACAAAGTCCACTCATATAACATGTTGACATGACATTTCTATATAGTATACATGTTCCTGCTGCTTGCTTAAAGTTGCTTATTTTATTGGCTCGTATTTTTTAAAAATCTATATAAAATTAAGTTATAAAGTTAAAATTAAAAAGTCTCAGAAAATTACTTTATATGATGTAATGAAATAATACATAATTATGACAAAATATTCTTGGTTTTCAGTCCAGAGCATACACAATTTTCCATTTCATCCCAAAATTTTCATGTTGTTGCATCCCTATAACAATTATATATATACAGTGCATCCGGAAAGTATTCATAGTGCTTCACTTTTTCCACATTTTTGTTACAGTCTTATTCCAAAATGGATTGAATTTATTTATTTCCTCAAAATTCTACACACAATACCCCATAATGACAATGTGAAAAAAGAGTTTTTTTAAATTGTTGCAAATTTATTACAAATAAAAAAGCTGAAAAATCACATGTACATATTCACAGCCTTTGCTGTGAAACTCTAATTTGAGCTCAGGTACATTCTGTTTCCACTGATCATTCTTGAGATGTTTCAGCAGCTTCATTGAAGTTCACCTGTGGTGAATTCAGTTGATTGGACATGATTTGAAAAGGCATACGCATGTCAAAGCACAAACCAAACATGAAGACAAAGGAATTGTCTGTAGACCTCCGAGACAGGATTGTCTCGAGGCACAAGGCTGGAAAAGGTTACAGAAAAATTTCTGCTGCTCTGAAAGTTCCAATGAGCACAGTGGCCTCCATCATCTGTAAGTGGAAGATGTTTGGAACCACCAGGACTCTTCCTAGAGCTGGCCAGCCATCCAAGCTGAGTGATCGGGGGAGAAGGGCCTTGGTCAGGGAGGTGATCAATACCACGATGGTCACTCTGTTTGAGCTCCAGGACCCAAAGCACACCATCAAAATATCAATGGAGTGGCTTCACAACAACTCTGTAAATGTCTTTGAGTGGCCCAGCCAGAGCCCAGACCTAAATCCTATTGAACATCTCTGGAGAGACCTGAAAATGGCTGTACACTGTCGCTTCCCATCCAACCTGAAAGAGCTTGAGAGGTACTGCAAAGAGGAATGGGCAAAAATTCCCAAAGACAGGTGTGCCAAGCTTGTGGCATCATATTCAAAAAGACTTGAGGCTGTACTTGCTGCCAAAGGTGCATCAACAAAGTATTGAGCAAAGGCTGTGAATACTGATGTACATGTGATTTTTCAGGTTTTTTATTTTTAATAAATTTGCAACAATTTCAAAAACTCTTTTTTCACATTGTCATTATGGGGGATTGTGTGTAGAATGTTGAGGAAATAATTGAATTTAATCCATTTTGGAATAAGGCTGTAACATAAAACAATGTGGAAAAAGTGAAGCGTTATGAATACTTTCCGGATGCACTGTATATATATATTATATATATATTAGTTTTTTTTTTATAACTCAAATGGTTTGTAGCAATCGGTTTTCTCAAACGGTTTGAGTTGCCTTATTTTATTGGGTTTTACAGTACTCAGTTGGTTTGAGTTCTCTTCATTAATTGGGTTTTACTGTGCTCAAATAGCTTCCCTTTTCCTATTAATGTAAATTTTATTATAAAATTATATTTAATAATTTAATATAAAATTAATATAAAATTTTATTTTAATATTATATTTTAAAGTTATATATATATATATATATATATATATATATATATATAAACCTTTTTAACTTTACAATATTCAATTTATATATATATATATATATATATATATATTGATAAATTGATTATGCTTTATTATTGAGCTCCTATTGTCTGACTGCTTCCAAACAGGTTTCCACTCTAAATGGTATCTCTATAATAATCTGAGATACAAAAATCTTCGCTGTCATTTTAAATATTACTAGTGTGACCACACGTGCAGTAAGCCGCATTACAATTACCGTTAGCATGCCACATTTTCCATTATGCAACATCGTCTGTTCGCTCTAAACAAAAGGCACATATTGACTACAAAAGTTTACCAAAAAACACAAAATCTCCCACATGAGCCGACTCGACGCACGCTCCACACGGGTGATCTCACAGCCAGGTGAGGATGAAAACAGCAGAGCGTGGCCTACTTTCTGCACGCCGTGTGTGTGTCGTCGATGTAATCTTCAGACGGGCTGAGTTGGAGTGGCGTTCTGCGAATGCACAGACAGAGAAAGACCACACAGACGAACCGGGCTGAACATTTTACGCTTCCAACACGAGATTACATCGCCCTCACCCACGCTCCCCCACTGCGAACTCGCACGCCCAAAGCCGAAGCTAAGGGGACGCATTAAACACGCTTTTGGCTGAGATTCAGGTAGCTGCATTATTCTGCATCTTGGAAGCTGCGGTGCTATTATTAAACTGCCACATGCAGGAAACACAACGTGCTTTGCCCTATATTATTGTACACAATGCTGATGCCACAAACCCAGTTCGAGTTCCTGCTATGCATCTTTTGTTGCAGTTCACCTCATTCCCCATATTTCTGATGTTTTCGAGTCACGTCTGAACACCTGACGTGCAGCTTTGGCAGAGAGTTACAAACCAGATCATCGGCGCAGCTTTGTTTATGTTGTGGCCTACAAACGCATGCCGTTAGCAAAGGGAATCCAAAGACGCAATGAGTGTTTGAGTAACAGGGGTCAGTTAAGTTCCATACCAATTCCCATTTAAATATTATTTATTTATTAATATTATTTTTTAATACCATATCAGCAGCATTGACTACAGTCATGCAATCATATCGGTTTCCTAATATCCCATTGAAATAACACATTCAAATTTGTCAGTAATAAGTATTTTTTTTTGTTGTCATAAATTTACATTTTCACCAAAATCACAAGTATGAGAATATATATATATATATATTATAGGTGGCCATAGATTAATTTTTTTAATCTAGATTAATCTAGATTAAAATGGCTCATTTGAATTCTGCCGAAGGCATTCAGAATATGTGTGCTACCAAAATAATAAGTCTTTGAGAACGGGTTTCTCAAGCCAGGTGACGCATTAGACCAGGGGCTCATCTCCTGTTTCCAAAATGCATCACAAACTGCTTGAGAAACTGTTCTACTATGATAATTGGAGATGAAAATAAATGATGTTCAATAAGATGTACTTGTGTTTACTAACTGTTTATTCAGTTAAACATGAACGTTGAACTGTAGGTCTACATAAAGTCCAAACAGCGATTTCATACTTGCTTTTGATGTACGTACATACTGAAAATGCTGCTTCGCAAAGGCAAGTTCACAGAGCCCTGACGGTGTCAAAAATTGAGTATGTTTACATGGGCAACAATACTTTAATACGATTTTAATATGATTAAAACAATACTCTGATTAAGAGTCACCATGTAAACAGCGATTTTTGATTACTTAATGCGACTAAAGTCATAACTGAACTAAACAGAAATGGAATTGAGACGTGGAGTATGCAGATATTAGTGGCATTACTGACAAACTATTCCCGTCATGTAGGACTTTTCGCCATATTTTCCAACAAGATCCACACAGGCGGCTGTCAGTAAAGGACCGCACAGACACACAGACGCACACACACACACACACACACACACATCGCGAAATGCAGAAGTTTTTTTTCTTCTCATTTGGCGTGCGTTATTAAATTCCATAACACTCTCACCTGTCCTTACTCATTTATTTGTGTCTAATACCCCAGTTTGTCACGAAGGCATGAATGAAATGTTCGTGAGTTAAAGTGAAACTGCTCAACTGCAGTTAGAGTCAGACATCCTGCTGATTTGATTCAGAAGGGCACTTCTTTCCCAGACGGCTCACCGGTCAGGTATACATCCGCGCTAAACTATTAAGGTGAAAGTCATCATAGCTTGCGTAGAAAAGACCCAGCTCTCACCCAACTTTGAGAATAGATTAACGGCGATATTTTTTTTATCGCGCGATAAGGGTCTCGCGTTAACGCAGCACTTTAACGCCGATAACGGCCCACCTCTAATATATATATATATACATATACACACACACACACAGTTGAAGTCAGAATTATTAGCCCCCCTTTGAATTTTTTTTTTCTTTTTTAAATATTTCCCAAATGATGTTTAACAGGGTAAGGAAATTTGCACAGTATGTTTGATAATATTTTTTCTTCTGGAGAAAGTCTTTTTTGTTTTATTTTGGCAAGAATAAAAGCAGTTTTTAATTATTTTAAAAAAACATTTTAAGGTCAAAATTATTAGCCCCTTTAAGCGCAGCTTTGTTTATGTTGTGGCCTACAAATGCATGCCATTAGCAAAGGGAATCCAAAGATTCAATGAGTGTTTGAGTAACACCTTCATCAGGTCATCAGTAAAACTCACAATTGAAGAAAAATGAAAAACACAGCTAAGTTTCATGCAATTTCCATTTAAGTTGTATTTATTTATTTAGTTATTTTAATGCCATATCAGCAGCATTGACTATAGTCATGCAATCATATCAGTTTCTTAATAACCCATTGAAATAACACATTAGGCGCAGTAGGTAGTGCTGTCGCCTCAAAGCAAGAAGGTCGCTGGGTCGCAGGTTTGAGCCTCGGCTGGGTCAGTTGGCGTTTCTGTGTGGAGTTTGCATGTTCTCCCTGCTTTCGCGTGGGTTTCCTCCGGGTGCTCCGGTTTCCCCCACAGTCCGAAGACAAGAAGTACAGGTGAATTGGGTAGGCTAAAAATGTCCGTAGTGTATGAGTGTGAATGAGTGTGTGTGGATGTTTCCCAGAGATGGGTTGCAACTGGAAGGGCATCCGCTGCGTAAAAAACATGCTGGATAGGTTGGCGGTTCATTCCGCTGTGGCGACCCCAGATTGATAAAGGGACTAAGCCGAAAAGAAAATGAATGAACGAATTTGTCAGTAATAAGTATTTTTTTCTGTTGTCATAAATTTACATTTTCACCAAAATCACAAGTATGATTTTTTTAAAACGTATTATGAATATTACTAGCATGTCTAGTCACCACACTTTTAGCAAGACATGTTTTACAAGGAATGTTAGCATTCAACTTGTTCCATTATGAAATATTATTTTGTAAACTACAGGCACATGATTCAAATGAGTATATACAATATATAATACATTTTGATTATATTTATTATTATATTTATTATTTATGTAAAGCTTTATTGCTTTACAGCACGTTGCATTGATGAGAATTAAAACTAAAAGTAAACATTTCTGAGCTATGAAGGTCACCAATAAACTGTCTGTCTGTCTGTCTGTCTGTCTGCCTATCTATCTATCTGCCTATCTATCTATCTATCTATCTATCTATCTATCTATCTATCTATCTATCTATCTATCTATCTATCTATCTATCTATCTATCTATCTATCTATCTATCTATCTATCTATCTATCCATCCATTCATTTTCTTTTCAGCTTAGTCCCTTTATTAATCTGGGGTCGGCACAGCTGAATGAACCACCAACTTATCCAGCATATGTTCTACGCAGCGGATGCCCTTCCAGCTGCAACCCATCACTGGGAAATATTCGTTCACAATCATACACTACGGACAATTTTAGCTTACCCAATTCGGACTTTCTGTGAGGCCATCGTGCTACCCACTGCGCCACCGTGACGTCCAGTATATATAATATATGATACATTTTTATGTTATTTAAGAAGTTATAACTATGCTTTTTTGCTTTACATCACGTAGCATTTATGAGAAGTAAATCTAAAAGTAAACATTTCTGCATTTCTGAGCTATAAAGGTCACCAAATAAACTGTTGACTGTTTCCAAACAGGTTTCCCACACATTATTTTTATATATTTATTCATTCATTCATTCATTTTCTTTTCGGCTTAGTCCCTTTATTAATCAGGGGCCGCCACAGCGGAATGAACTGCCAACTTATTCAGCATATGTTTTGCAGAGCAGATGCCCTTCCGGCCGCAACTCATCACTGGGAAACACCCATACATTCTCATTCACACACATACAATACAGACAATTTAGCCTACCCAATTCACCTGCACCGCATGTTTTTTGACTTGTGAGGGAAACCGGAGCACCCGGAGGAAACCCATGCGAATGCAGGGAGAACATGCAAACTCCACACGGAAACGCCAACTGACCCAGCCGAGGCTCAAACCAGCAACCTTATTGCTGTGAGGTGACAGTGCTAACCACCAAGCCACCTTGCCGCCAAATTTACAGTTATGTTTTATTTATTTACGTCATGCTGCATTTGTGAGAGGTCATTTCTTTGGGTTCAAAATGAAACATTTCTTTGCTATTAAGGTTACAAATTAACTGTTGACTGTTCCCAAACAGGTTTCCCAAACATTATCCCTTTATATATTTCAAGAGTTCGCCCTTAGCTGATGATTGATTATAAAGCGTGGTTGGCATGCTGTACCAGGAGAGAGCCCTGAGCTCGTGAGATCCTCGAGCCCGGGGCTCCCTCCCGTTGCAGGGCGAGAGGGGAGTCTGAGCTCAGGTAGGTCTCGAGAACTCCCCTGCTTGATAATAGTAAATGTAGATTATAAATAGCTATGGAGAGTGTATGCTGAATTCAACGCTTGTCTATGATGTCAATTTACTTATGTTACATGTTTTTGGTCTGCGGGAGGAAACCGGAGAGCCCGGAGAAAACCCAAGCAAACACGGGGAGAACATGCAAACTCTACACAGAAATGCCAACTTGGCTAGGTAAGATCTGAGTCAGTGACATTCTTGCTGTGAGGCAATGATGCTAACCATTGGGCCTCCATGCTGCCCTGACAAGGAAAGGGGAGGAGTAGGGGTGGAAGGGGGGATTCTTCAAGGCGAAGATGGCTAAAGTAAGATACTCTGGTTATTTATAGTGATTTAGGAATCGTCTGATTGGTTAATTGTGCATTAGCTAATGAGGACCAGCTGCTATCAATCATAAGCACGTGCTCCTCTCGAAATTACTTTATAAATAAACTTCACATAATTTGTTTTTTATCATTTTACTAAAAAATTTTAACAGAACTCAAAGAATTTTTTTCTTCTGCTGGCCTAGATTGTTGGTCTGTCAAGATTTCCACTGACTTCACCACAAAAAGAAATGTGGTTTCCATTTTAGCAACATATTCTATATCCAGTATACCTTTACATTACTGAAAATATATTTCGGACAAAAGCCTTTTCTTATTCTCCAAAAAATCACATTGAGCTCAACATTTTTTTTCTGCTGACGTGGATTTGTACTTGCCAGTTTTCACTGCCAATTTTTTTCAAAAATTTCCCAAAACAATATTATGCAAAATTATGCAACATGTTTTATATGCAGTACAAGTTTTCTTTAAAAAAACTTACAAAAACATTACAAAAAAGGAAAGAAACTATTGTCAACTAGACCTTATTATAATGCATGTTCTTTCAACTAACTTTGTTACATTCTAAAAAATGTTGGGTTGTTTCAACTCATTTTGCATATATAAAAAAACAGACATGCCTAATAGCTGGGTTTAAAAAACTACTTAAAAACTGAACCCTGTGGTTGAGTTTGCTAATTTCTTTACCCAAATTTGGGCTGAAACAATCCAACTTTTTTTAAAGAGTGTAATGTTAGTTGATAAACAACCCGCTGCACATGACTCTAATAAATCATAAATGTCTATTAAATATTATTAACAAACACAATATGTGCTGGCATAATTTTTTCCACCAAAATAACAAGTCTGAGTGTGAGAAATTATTTTATAAATATTGCATTAATATTAATACAAACATAAATACAAAACCTGTTAACATCCAACTTTTTTGCTTAATAAAACAACTTGTCAGCTACACACCTACAGTATGATTCAAATGAGTATTTTTTGTTTTGTTAGATAATGATGACGCACATTGCTAAAAACACTTTAACTATTGTCATTTTAACTATTGTATTACAACTATTGTAATGCACATTCTTTAAACTCTTAAAACAAAGTTTGTTTTATAAAATAAAAAAAAATGCTGGGTCATTTTAACTCAATATTGGGTATAAAATAAACAGACATACCAAATCGCTGGATTAAAAATATTATTTAAAATCTGAACCCAGTGGTAGAGTTTGAACATGTCTTTCCCCAAATTTGGACTGAAACAATCCAACATTGACTAAATAAAAATAATAATAAATAATAAAAAATGTATGTCTATTAAATATTATTAACAAACACAATATATGTAGGCACAATTTCCCTTTTTTTTCCTCACCAAAATAACAAGTGTGAGAAATTATTTTAGCAACATTGCATAAACATTCATTCATTTTCCTTCAGCTTAGTCCCTTTATTCATCAGGGGTGGCCACAGCGTAATGAACCGCCAACTTATCCAGCATATGTTTTACACAGCGGATGCCCTTCCAGCCGCAACCCAGTACTGGGAAACACCGAACACTCTCATTCACACACACACACACTCATACACTAAAGCCAATTCAGTTAATCTAATTCCCTTATAGCGCATGTCTTTGGACTGTGGGGGAAAGCGGAGCCCACGCCAACACGGGGAGAACATGCAAACTCCACACAGAAATGCCATCTGGCCCAGCCAGGACTCGAACCAGTGACCTTCTTGCTGTGAGGCGACAGTGCAAACCACTGAGCCACTGTGCCACCCCCATATGGCTCCTGGTCAACTATTCCAATTCAAGACTCAACATTGCATATCTTGCCATGTGACTACTGTGGACTGTTTGCACACTGCGATAGATGAGTCCAATCAGATGAGTCCTAGGCCACTATAGGAGCCCTAGGTTTCATACCACAGACATCTTATAATTATAAGATCTCTTATAATCCCAGTGCCTAAAATTGCCCGTCCTGTAGATAATAATGATTTTAGACCAATTGCTCTCACGTCACTTGTAATGAAATGCTTTGAAAAGTATATTGTGTCAGTGTTGAGAGAGAATATTAGTACCAAACTTGATCCACTTCAGTTTGCATATAGCAAAGGAGTAGGTACATGTGATGCCATCAATACTCTATTGCACTCTGTTTTAAATCATTTAGAAGGCCCTGATACATATGCACGTGTACTTTTCTTTGATTTTAGCTCAGCGTTTAATACGGTTCAACCACATGTTTTAATTAGGAAACTAAAAAAGTTAGGAGTAAACTCTACAATTATTGAATGGTATCACTCCTTTTTAACAAATCGAACTCAGGCAGTCAAAGTAAATAATAGTTTGTCCCAAGTTAAATATAGTAGTTCTGGTGTCCCTCAGGGTTGTGTGAGCTCATCACTTCTGTTTACTCTATATACTAATGAGTGCTCAAGCAGGCACTCACAGAATTTGATTCTTAAATACTCAGACGATACGGTAATTTTAAGTTTGCTGAAAATACAAGATCCTGTTTCTGTCTATTTTTCTGAAATTAATTCATTTGTTGAGTGGTGTGATGAAAACTTTTTAAAAGTAAATACAAAAAAAACTAAGGAAATAATCTTTGATCCCAAGTGTGTTGTCGAGCATTCACCAGTGTTTGTACATAATCAAGAAATCACTCAGGTACAGTCATACAAGTATTTGGGAATTCACATAGACAGGTCTCTAACATGGGACACTCATGTAAACTGGATCTGTGAAAAGCTTCACCAAAGACTGTATTTTCTACGAAGGTTATGGTTCTATGGTGTTGATAAGAAAATCATGTACTTATTTTATCAAGCTGTATTTGAGAGTGTCATCAGGTATGGTTTATCTACATGGTATGGTAATCTTTCTGTAACCCTGAAATCAAAACTTTTTAACATTATCAGAACTGCTACAAGACTAATAGGATCTGAACCTCCTTCTAATATCCAAACACTTTACGAGTGATGCACTCTGAATGAAGCGAAAAGAATTTTAAACAATCCATCTCATGTACTCTTCCCCTTTTACGATCTTTTACCTTCTGGCAGAAGATACAGAACCTTCCGCTGGAAGCGGAACAGATTTAAGAACTCTTTTATCCCAGTGTCAATCAGACTATTGAACACTGATCGATAGTATGCCTATGCTTTTCTTCTGTATGTAACTCCTTCGCATGATTTGCTTATTTTTAATTGGTATTGTGTCAGAACTTGTTGAAGTGCTCTGCGAGTCCACAAAAAATTTTCCCTTGAGTAAAATAAAAAGTATAAATAAAGTATACAAACAAACAAACAAACAAACAAACATTCTCCCCGTGCTTGCGTAGGTTTCCCCCGGGACCTCCGGTTTCCTCCCACCGTCCAAAAACATGCAACTTAAGTTAATTGACTAATCCAAATTAGCACCATATACAGGCTCTTAGCGATTAGCTATCTCTTAAGAGCAATATCTATATGTTCATCAGCTTCTACAGTAGGGGAGTTCTCGAGTTCTATCTGAGCTCAAACTCCCCTCTCGCCTTGCAACGGGAGGGAGCCCCGGGCTCGAGGATCTTTTGAGCTGAGGGCTCTCTCCCGGGACAGCATGCCAAACAAGCTTTATAATCAATCATCAGCTAAGTGTGAACTCTTGAAAAGGTTTTCAAAATGTGTTGGAAGAAAGATCAAGTTCCCATAATGCAATTCAAAAGCAGAAAACAACTACAGGTTAACTATGTTTATATATAATAACTTCGACTGTTAAAAGCTGTTAGTTACTAGCAGTGATGGGAATAACGGCGCTATAAACAACGGTGTTAACAATGATATTTTTTCAGTAACGAGTAATCAAATGAATTACTGTTTCCCCTGTTACAACATCATTGCCATTACTGACGATAAAAAGCGTGTTAGTTTAATTGAGATCATTGAATCGGTTTTCATGCGAGCAGTGTCTCAGCCATAGGACCTCTGTCTCTGGGGTGTGTGTGTGTGTGTGTGTTTGTTCAGGGCTGGGGTGGGTCACATAACCAAAAAGTGATGATGATTGGTGTGTCTGTGAACGTGGTGTAACTGAGAATGTGATGATTGGCTTAGATAGAGCACGTTTCCATCGTTTGCCAATCAGAGGCAGAGTAGGGCAGGTGTCCACACACAAGCACACACACAGTCAGTCTCATACCAACAACCAGGAGTCAGAACAATGGCAAATCCAACAAGTTCAAAGGTAGCGTTTGCAAACTGGAAATATAAGCACTACTTTTCCCTCGTTGAGGTGAAAGGCAAGAATGTTTATGTATCGTGCAACTTATGCCCAGGAAAAAGTGTCTCTCTGCGTTGCTGACAAGTAATTCTAATCTAATGAAGCACCTCACAAGCCGCCACAACATTAGTGGCTACGCAGGTGATAACGTGAGCTCTGCTACCAAAAGAGGAGACGAAGCCACGATGTCAGAGCAAATAAAACTTCATTTTTCTCCACTGCAAACACTTAATACTCAGACAGAATTAAACTAAATAACATCTAGATATGTAGTTGAGCACATGCTGTTGTTGTCTCTCACATTATCCCACAACAACATTTAAATAGTGTAGATTAGTGTACAATGTTTTATATTTATTTTATAATAATTTGACATTAGATTTATTTTAAAGGGCACCTAGTTTACCCTTTTTTCAGATTTAATTTGAAGTCTTTTGTGTCCCCAGAATGTTCGCTGCGTTCTTGGAATTGAGAAACAGCAGTTGGGTTTAGGGAATGAGTAGGATGGGTCAGTCAGTCAGCGGCCTCTAGTGGATTTATGAAAGAACAGCAGAATGGCACTCGCAAGAGAAATTTGATTTATTTAAAAGTAACGCAATAGTTACTTTCTCTGGTAATTAGCTGCCTCTACAATTATGTAACTCAGTTACCATTTGTGAGAAGTAACTAGTAACAATAACTAATTACTCTTTTAAAGGAACGTGCCCAACACTGGTTACTAGTTATTTAGTTAAAATTACTAATAAAAGATATGATAACTAACAATCTTAACTTTTCCAAATTTGATTGTAATGCTATAATGTACATTTTGTAAAGCTGCTTTGAAACAATAATTGCTTTTGTTGCTTTTGAATCGTTGCTTTTGAAAACACTGTCAGTTGGGTTTAGAGGAGGATGGGTCAGTCAGTCAGTTGACAGCGGCCTCTAGTGGATTTGCGAGAGAACAGCAGGTAAGAATGGCACTCGCAAGAGAAATTTGAGATCTCAAAAAGCGTACACAGCGGCCTCTGGTGTATTCGCTAAAACAAAAACTGCAAAAAATCTTACACCTTGGACATATCTGGCACTCTCCAGAAACTTATATAGCGGTACGTTTTCAGAATGAGCCTGGGTTGCCCACAACAACATTAAAAATGTGTCGATTATTGTACAATGTTTTATATTTATTTTATAGTCATTTGACAAATTAGATTTATTTAAAAGTACGCAATAGTTACTTTCCCTGGTAATTAATTACTTTTATAATTATATAAATCAGTTACTATTTGTGAGAAGTAACAAGTAACTATAACTAATTACTCTTTTAAAGGAACATGCCCAAGGTCCAGCTGATTGCGCCAGCATTCGAAACACCAGTGTATGGTCAGTTCTTCATTATAAACAGCATATCTTTCTCGGACGTTTTTGGGGGCTGCTGTCTGAGTCTGAAGGTCGCCTATTTTCCCTTTAGTTGGGCCAGGATTTATATAGGGCTAACAACATGTTGTTTAGTGAAACGAGTTAAAAATAAATATATTTTTTCTACCGCAAATGCACTCGTCTTCTCCTTACTTGTGGTGACCGGTTTAAGGCCACAACAATGGTTACTAGTTATTTAATTAAAGCTACTAATAAAGTTATGGTAACTAATAACCTTAACTTTATTAATTTAACAGTAATGCAATACATTTGTAAAACTGCTTTGAAACAATAATTACTGTAAAAAATGCTATACAACTAATCATGAAATGGGGGAAAATACAAAATACAAACACAAAATACTGAAAAGTGTGCAGCGTATATACATTTTTAGTCATCAGTCTCCTACAGAACGGGCCCTTGTGTGCTGGTGCCATGCAGTGGGCAGCCCATGCATTGTGCCATGCGCTAATGGGCAAAACCCAGAGCGGGACGCCTCTAATCAGCCAGGCTGGGAGGGATCAAGCCTGATTTTTTCTTTTGCCACAGGGCATTTAGCGTTCCTGAAGAGGCACGGATGGGCCGGTGGGAGGGGGGTATTGTCTGCCACGGCTGTGCGTTATAGGATTGAGCTCAAGTTTCCTTTGTGCGCTGATTTTTGTTGAGGGATTATGTTCTTTGAGAGAGTTGGGGACGGAGCGGAGGCGGCAGGCGGAGGGAGGCGCGCCGAGCCCCTGTCTTTGTTCGGAGCGCCGATCGGCAAGAGGAGAGGATACACAGAGAGAAAAAAGAAAGCTCAATGAAGCGAGCATCTGTGTTCCAATGTCATTGGGCTAGATGTCATGTAACCAGCCATGTAACAATTCAAAATCAATTTACCTCCCAAGAAGAGAAGCCACGTCTATGATAATCGCCCCGGAAAACTTTCCGAATTATTCCTTGGACTTCTGACACTTATAGATGGGATCAGATTAAGACGAATGGCTAAGGATGCTCATTTGTGACGGTCCTACGGGAGCGCTTAAAACATCCAAACAGTCCATGTAGGCTGGCAATTAATATGAGGTCATATATGAGTGGTTCAATGGTTAGCACTGTCGCCTCACAGCACGAAGGTCGCTGATTCAAGCCCAAGCTGGGTCAGCTGGCATTTCTGTGTTTGCATGTTCTCCCAGTGTTGGCGTAGGTTTTCTCTGGGTGCTCCCCCACAGTCCAAACACATGTACTATAGGTCAATTGAATACACTAAATTGGTCATAGTATGAGTATGAATGCGAGAGTGCATGGGTGTTTCCAAGTGCTGGGTTGCAGCTACTAGGGCATCCGCTGCATAAAACATATGCTGGATAAGTTGGTGGTTCATTTCACTGTGGCGACCCCTGATAAATAAAGGGACTAAGTCTGCATTACACTGAAATTCATCATTTGTTGCAATGTACTTGCAGTGTAAATACCACATTAATGCATTGTACTTAATCATGCACGTAATTAATATCTGTACATACATTTATAATTGCACTATTGACCATCTCCTACACCACCCTAACCCCTCAATACACCTGAAGTGTACATCATGAACACACTAAGTACATTGTATTTATTTTCTAAGTCAAAGTACATGTAGTTAAGGCCACTAAATATGAAGTAGGACAGAACCTGCTGTTTAAAATAGTTGCAGCAGGATGTGTCAACTTTTCCGAAGTGTAAACATTAGGTGTAAAAATTAAAAAATAATAATTTAAATGTGGTGTTTTTTTTTTGCTCCACACGTTCATAATCGCACATTGTGGTCAGATTTGCATCGGATAAGCAACATATAGCGCATCATTTGCATGCCTGAAAGTACACTTGAGTAACCGTAATTACACGTGACACCAATTACTTTGTTACTTTGTATTAAATTATAATGGAAAATTCCACTAGAGAATTGGAGCCTAATTGCATCTTAATTTGCATAATTTTGCATATTAATCACATCTCAGATGAATAATAAATTTCAGCAGATTTTTTAATTTATGCATAGATACAAAAACAAGAAAAAAAATAATCCATTGGGGTGGATAGGAGGGGGGGGGGGATCATAAACTATTACTTTGGCATTTGCACTGATTCCCTCATTATCCAACGTCAAAGTTATGGTTCGACTGTGTCACTCACACTATAGTAACGTCTTAATATACAGTATAGCTGTCGTGTTTTGTGTACAAAAGGTTTTATTCATCTAAATGCTTTTGTAAGATGATAGCGTGTAAGAAAAAAAGCTAAATGATTTCTACTCGCATTAATATGCAAACTAAAAGCGATGGTGTCATATACAGTAGTGGAAGCTGGAAATAAGCTTTTCAATTATGCCTTTTTCATTTATTGTCTGTCCTTTTTTTTTCTCAGCAATCAAGACTATTTTTAATCACATAAGTCCTAAATAAAATCCTGATAACAACTGGCAAAAAATAGAAAGGTTACCAGTGTGAATGAAACTTTTTATCCGAGTTTCTTTCCGCTATAAAATCACGACCTAAAGTTTGTAATCACTCTGGCGAAGTAATTAATTGAAATCGGAACTGCTGCAAGATTTTTATTATTCTGTTCATTCAAGCCACAGATGTAAAAGCATTTCAGACTGACAGAGATAATTACTATAATACATCTTCCAAAGGTTTCCATATCTGAGCGCAAATTCAATAATGATGAGCCGCAATAGCAATTATTTATCAATAAAAATAGTCACAGAATTTGGAGGGGCGGGTAAACCGCGCAGGTGTCTCTGTAGTCTTGGTTTTTTTTTTTTTTTTTTATACGCCTCAACCCTGAATGAATAATCATCATTTTCAAAAGAAAACACAGATAGCAGGCAAATACAAAAGCTTATGACCTGTAATCAGCGGAAACAGCAGGAATTTAATGATGTTTTGCTCTGCTGATCACATTTAAGCTTCTGAAACAATGATGTTGTGCACCTGTGAGGTGTGTTTGGGTGATGCCGCGAGCTTCAGAAAGGGGGGCACGCTTAAAGCGGATTGCCCACCTGTGTCACTCATTTGCATTGTATGATTCAACATCAACACTTGCTTAACCTGCTCAAACACACCGTGTATAATGTGCTTCCTTTAATGCATATTAAAGATGCATTAACTTGGGAAGTCCACTCACACTTGATATTAGGTTTTGCTTTTTAACTACGAATTATTTTAATATTTCTTACAGCTTTAGCAGATTTTGTAAAGGACCTTTAATGGATTTTGAAGGAAGAATAAAATCCAGAAAACCACAGATTAAGATATGGCTGTCACATGGGCTTTAAATTACACACACATTTGTTTTCACTAACTCAGAACTCTTCTTTTTGTCATTCATATTTCTATAATGATCTCAGAACAGGGAGATTTGTTTCAATAAAGTCCAAGCTGTCATGTTTAAAATGTTAGAAAATCATTCATTATTTATTCGAATATTTTTGGGTTTTGTACTTTTGTTTATGATTGTTTAACTTTTTAAATGTGTCTAAAAAGCCTATAATAGTTCTGTTTAATTGAAGATTTCATTGTGACGACTTGCCCCTATTCACATACATATCCTCAGCAGTGGGAGTATGGAGTGGTCTGCATAATTGAGTACAGTCCATTTTGAAAATGAGCATTTTTATATATTTTATAGACAACGTATTTTAGTGTATTTAAACAAAACAGATTTATTAAACAGATATATTTATTAAAATTGTATTTTAGTCACCAAACATATTTAGAAATTTAAAGATAGTACAATTAAATTCAAGCAAAATATCCTAAAGATAAATTACAACCTACAAAATTTCAACTAATTTTTTTGCTTGTCTTGATTTTTCCTCTTTTTTAAAATTTGTTTTTAATATTTTACTCTAACATATAAATTCAGCTGTACTAGTTTTTGGCTTAATCGTAAGTTATTTTGTTAGATAAGCTCCAGATTTGGCTTCAGCACTGACTAATCTAATGTACATGAACAAATATAATATTATATAGCTTCCTATTAAAAAATATGAACTTAAAAGATAGATTTTGAGGGGTGTACTTATATATGCTGAGCACTGTACACACACATACACAAACACAAACACACACACACATACACATATACATACTTACATACACACACACATATGTATATATATATATATATATATATAAAATGTATGCAAGACAAATAAAAACTATAATATTATCTCAAATAATAATACCACAGGTCTTCTGGCAATGTTAGCACTACAGCAGTGTGCCTGATACATGCATAAATAATGCAATTTAATTATAGCAAATTAGAAGTTCCTTCATAAAATAAGGGAAACAACATCTGCCAATGGACATTAGAATAGAGAAAAGACATTAAAATAATTAAAAGAAAACTATTTTATATTAGAACGCAAGTTTGTTTCCCAATTACATGCACCTTTATTTAGGAAGAACTGGATATTTATAATAGAAAACAAGACTAAAATACTAAATAATGACATCGTTTTTAAAGTGCATTGAGAAATACTCACAGGGAGAAAAGTAGCGCCAGTGTAGGCCTGGATAAAGAAAAAAAGGGAAATGTTTAATTTTTTGATTGTCGAATTTGGGAAAACTCATTTCACATATGCATTCACATACATATCCACACAGTGGGATTATGGAGTAACATTGTGTGTGTGCATGTGTGTGTGTGCGTGCGAGAGTGTGTGTGTGTGTAACTAAACTATAAAAAGCTATATATAACTGCAAAATCATTTAAAATAAAAAAAAATATTAAAATAATTCACAATATTCATAAAAAACTTAAAATATTATCTCAATAATAATACCACAGGTCTTCTGATAATGTTATCAATACAGCAGTGTGGCTGATACATGCATAAATAATTCAATTTATTACTAGCAAATTAGAAGTTCCTTCATAAAATAAGGGAAACAACATCTACCAATGGGACCAGAGATATTAAAATAATTAAAAGGAAAACTATTTTATATTAGAAAGCAAGACCTAATATCTGGTGTGAGTTTGCTTCCCAGGTAAATGCAATTTAATTAGGAATGGTAGGATATTTATAATGGAAAACAAGGCTACAATACTGAATAATAACATCGTTTAAAGTGCATTGAGAAATACTCACGAAGAGACAACTAGCGTCAATGTAGTCCTGGAAGAAGAAAAAATAGGAATAGTTAAATGTTTTGATTGTCGAATTTGGGAGAAACTGAATTCATATATGGTCTAAAATCACAATAACAACATATATTTATATGTAAATAAAAGGTTGTAAAGAAAACACATCGAAAAAAACGACATTCGGACATTGAGTAGAGTTTCCAAATAACTTTAAATGCGTTTATTTTCAACCGAAGAATGTATGCCTATAACAACAAACAAATATGAGACATTTTTGGGTGGAAATACACATTAAACGCATCCAAAGCTTGAACACATGCAGCATTTCTAACTAATAAATGTCACTTACATTGTGAGGAGAGTTTAAAGTTCATCCATCAGCCTCCTCATGCCATCCAGCGTCTGTACGTCATAGTGTGCGAGAGCGCGCATGGCAAACACGGGTCTGTGCCTCCATCTACCGGAGAAATCACACAAGTGATGAGAAACCAAAAGCATTATGGGTACAAGTTTCATAAGGGCTCCGGAAGCGACGGTGGACGCTTGTCATTCACAAGTTTTACATTGACCAGTTCGTGAATGCGCAATTTGAATAGAAATGCGCGTTCGTGATGCAACGACTCGCGTGTTTGGCTGCACGTCGGGAACTTTCATCTCTGGGCAGTCCGTGGAATAGGAATATTTTGTATTCTAAACACGAGACCCTTTGCCAACCGTGGTGGCATCAGCGCGCGCGCGCTCATGCCATCTGCGTGACCTCTCCAGAGCGCGCATGGCATCACCTGCGCAGACGGTGTGCGCAGTTCAGCGTCCATCAGCGCAGATATTATAGTAAAGATGCAGATAAGAAGGACTCTGGGCATCCTGGCATCACAGTGGTGGGCACACCAGACCCCATCCTGTGGATCAGGAATAAGGTCATCTTGTTTTTAACCGAACTGTACTTCGGCTTGAAGTTTAATGTGGAGTTTGACAATGGTGTGAAACAGGTTGGTATGATTATGGAGTCGCATTAAAGGGGCAGTTCACCCATAAATGAAATTTAATCACAATTTACAATCCCTCAAGTGCATTAAAAAATAAGATTTATTAGATTTGCAAAGATTTTTAAAGGTAAGTGATTGAAAACTATTTATATGGGCTGATTTTAAATACATTAAGTTGAATATTACTACGTTTGTTTGTTTAAATTCAGCCCATATAAATGGTGTGCAACCACTTATCTTTCAATAATGTAGTAAATCCAATAATTTATTTTTTCAATGTGATTCCAACCCTATTTTCTTCATTAGGTTAAACAATAATTAAGATAATTTGAAGCTGAAAGCCTGTAACCATTGACATCCATAGTAGGAAAAGCTATAAACTATGTAACAAAAATACTGAGGAGGTCAGTGTTTACAGGTTTCCAGCTTTCATCAAAATATCGTCCCTTGTGTTCAACAGAAGAAAGAAACATAAAGGGTGAGTAAATGATGAGAGTTTTCAGTTTTGGGTGAACTGTCCCTTTAAGGGGAAAATCCTCAAACTCGTAAGTCTTGTGATGGATTAACTTTTGTTACTGAAATAAAATGAAATGTAATAAAGCATTTTAGATTAATAATTGAAATTATCACATCCCATGTTGTTTGACAATGTAGAATAGAAACAACAAAATGACAAACATTTCAAATTAAAAAGAACATGTGTATATATATATATATATATATATATATATATATATATATATATATATATATATATATATATATATATATATATATATATATATATATATATACACGCAATACATGTAAAAGGTGTAATAGGTTGTACTCATTTATGCTGAGCACTGTATTTATTACTAATAATATACACTCACCGGCCACTTTATTAGGTACACCTGTCCAACTGCTGGTTAACGCAACTTTCTAATCAGTCAATCACATGGCAGCAACTCCATGCATTTAGGCATGTAGACATGGTCTCGATTTCTGCTGCAACATTCAGATGGTAGGGTCAGAATTTGGCGTCAACAACATGAAAGCATGGATCCATCCTGCCTTGTATCAACAGTTCAGGCTGGTGGTGTTGTAATGGTGTGGGGGATATTTTCTTGGCACACGTTGGGCTCATTACTACCAATCGAGCATCGTCTCAACACTACAGCCTACCTGAGTATTGTTGCTGAACATGTCCATCCCTTTATGACCACAGTGTACCCATGGCTACTTCCAGCAGGATAACACACCATGTCATAAAGCGCGAATCATCTCAGACTGGTTTCTTGAAAATGATAATGAGTTCACTGTACTCAAATGGCCTCCACAGTCACCAGCTCTCAATCCAATAGAGCACTTTTGGGATGTGGTGGAAAGGGAGATTTACATCATGGATGTGCAGCTGACAAATCTGCAGCAACTGCGTGACGCTACCATGTGGACCAAAATCTCTGAGGAATATTTCCAAAACCTTGTTGAATCTATGCCACAGAGGATTAAGGCAGTTCTGAAGGCAAAAGGGGGTCCAACTCGGTACTAGTAAGGTGTACCTAATAAAGTGGCCAGTAAGTGTATACATAAATATACTTTATATAAGCACACAAATTATTAGAGCATATGTGTAAAAATAATCCACAATATTAACAATGTCAACTAATAGCATCTCAATAATAATACCCCTGCTCTTCTAACAATATCACTACAGCAGTGTGGCTGATACATGCATAAATAATGCAATTTATTAATAGCAAATTAGATTTTGGACCAGAAAAAGATTTTCAGGAGTGAAATAAACACTTATTTACATACTAATTAGACAATACAATAATGTCTAATATGAGAAATCAATGTGATAATGTCTTAATGGCCGAAAAACCCAGCCCACCTGATCTGTGTGTTTATCACTAATAAGTGTCTAATTAGAGCTGATGACTTGAGATCTCTCCACAGGCTGCGGTTCACGTGTCTGACTTGCTGTCCAAAGGCAACTTTGAGGAGTTGAGGAGTGTGATGTCCAGAGAGGTTCGTTCATTACTGTAAATCGCCGCTCTGGCAAACAATCAAGTCATAGAAGAGCTATGAAATATGGTTTTCTATTGTTTGCAGGCTGTGGAAAATATCCGAAAGAAATGTAAAGTGCTTTCAGAAGCCCAACAAAGACAGCTTGCCATCTCTCTTGACGACATTATATTTGTTCTGCCTGAGGATGTGTCTGTATTCTTTGACCAAAGAGGTGAGTCTGTTTAGTCCTGTTATCAATCATATTGGCTCAGTGGTTAGCACTGTTGCCTCACAGCAAGAAGGTCGCTGGTTCGAGTCCTGGCTAGGTCAGTTGTCATTTCTGTGTGGAGTTTGCATGTTCTCCGGGTGCTCTGGTTTCCCCCACAGTCCAAACACATGCACTATGGGTGAATTGATTACTTATATGTGTGTGAATGAGAGTGTGTATGGGTGTATCCCAGTGCTGGGTTGTGGCTGGAAGGGCATCCGCTGTGTAAAACGTGGATAAGTTGATGGTTCATTATGCTGAGGTGACCTCTGATAAATAAAGGGACTAAGCCGAAGGAAAATGAATGAAATACATACAGTAAGGCAGCAGGCTTTCAGGTTAATATGAGACACTACAGGCAAAAACGGTTTTCATACACTTGTTGGTTTTGAGATTTTGGCTTTTTTAGCTTTTCATAAACTGTTTTTTTTTTTTTTTAATGGGAAGAAAAATTAAAAATACACTTTTAAATCTTTCTTTTAATCACTGTTTATCAAATTTTGTCTGTGAATTTCAATTACAGTAAAGGCTGTTACTGTACCTTAAAATGCTTTAATATTTTTTCCTTCCACTTCAGCTGTTTACGTACACCAAACTGCAATTTTATTCAGATCTGTATTCTAAAGCTTTTTACAGAGAGATTTGTTCAAAATCTAATTGATCCGGTTGCATACAAAATTATGTGCTACATGAAACTGTAAAAAAACACAAATCTGTGTGTTTTTATTTATTTTTTTATTATGGATGGATAAATAGTGATTTCCAAAATCCCCTTTGTAAAAACATTGGGTTCTAATATGTAAAAATAACAAAAACTAAAAAGTGTGCAGTGTTCAGATTTTAGAGCTCGAAACGTATGGAACTGCATGCAAATTTAATGAAATTAGGGCTGCACAATATATCGTTTCAGCATCGATATTGAAATGTGAACCTTCACAATAGTCCCATCGTGAGCATATGCAATGTTGAGTCTGGATTATAATTGATCATTTCGCGAGTGTTTTCTGAAGCCTGTGACTGTGTGAGGGTTTTAAAAGCATTCAGACATAAGAAATTGTAGTTTTTAATTTTTACAAATTAATAACGATCAATTCTATTGAATCCTTTGTAAAATGAAGATTAATTTACATTTGATTATTCAATTACTGTATACCTGAATACAGTTTGACTCCTCGGAAAACAATAAAATGCTGTTTATGTAATTTGTATATTTTTCTTTATTGAATTTATCTGTGCTTGTAGATTGCTCCTTGTATTTTATGCAAATGCACTCCCTTACAGAATCATCCCAATCCATCTAAAATGATAATTTCTTTCCAAATATTCATTCAACGCATCTAGTGAAATTGTATTCCTATCGCAATATACGTATATTACAGAATTAAAAAAATATTGCAATGTTAAATTTTTCCGATATTGTACGGGCCTAAATTAAATAAGGCCTCATTTTCATATTTAAGAAAATTTTGATTACAAAGTTTTTCCAGTACTGGGTTGCTGCTGGAAGGGCATTCACTGTGTAAAACATATGCTGGAATAGTTGGCGGTTCATTCCGCTGTGGCTACCAATGATAAATCAGGGACTAAGCTGAAGGAAAATGAATGAATGGATTACAAAATTAGTAGTATTGTCTATAATTATAATTTTAAGTATTAACACAATGGCAAGATAATTAACTGGATGAACCCTAAAATAATCAGAAATATGAGGCTAAAATGGACCAATTTGGAATTACAAGTTCACTTTTTTTTGTTTTAATTTATATTTGGCTTTGATTTCTGGTGGTTGGTACTTCTGCAACAATACAGAATGAATAGTGACTAGTGATTCATAATGACATCAGAGAGAATGGAATGTTCTGGAGTGACAAAAACCAGCTAACGTAACTTATAAAATCTCCTGATAATACTTACGTACCGCTGTTTGTTTGTGCTGCTGGTTTCCCACCAAAATTATGTCACTTCCTGGAGGATAGAAACATAAAATCGACTCATATCCTCCTGTTTAATCTGACGTCATGCAAAGGAGCTTCCAGATCCAATCGCTCTATCAAACTGTACGTTGAGCCTCAACAAATGATAATAATAAATTTTTAAAAAGCGCTGTATAACTTTTGAATTATATATATATATATACAGTTGAAGTCAGAATTATTAGCCCCCCTGTTTATTTTTTCCGCAATTTATGTTTAACAGAGAGATTTTCTCAACACATTTCTAAACATAATAGTTTTAATAACTCATCTCTAATAACTGATTTATTTTATCTTTGCCATGATGACAGTAAATAATATTTGACTAGATATTTTTTAAGACACTTCTTTACAGCTTAAAGTGACATTTAAAGGCTTAACTAGGTTAATTAGGTTAACTAGGCAGGTTAGGGTAATTAGGCAAGTTATTGTATAATGATGGTTTGTTCTGTAGACTATATCAAAAAAATATAGCTTAAAGGGGCTAATAATTTTGCCTTAAAATGGTGTTTAAAAATCTATAACTGCTTTTATTCTAGCCGAAATGAAACAAATAAGACTTTCTCCAGAAGAAGAAATATTATCAGACATACTGTGAAAATTTCCTTGCTCTGTTAAACATCAATTGGGAAATATTTAAAAAAGGAAAAAAAAATTCAAAGGGGAGCTAATAATTCTGACTTCAACTGTATGCATGTATGTGTGTGTATATATATATATATCCATGACTACTATCCGATGGCCAGAAAGTGATTGATTTTTATATATTGTTAAAATATTGATGTCTGTGATGCAGCAAGCCCAGAGACTGTTGTGTTCGCCATGATTTTATTAAAAATGTAACTTTAATGTGTTGTATATGACTAAAAAGGAGTCATAAACGAGTAGCAGCTTGCACCTAGAAACAGTATTCCATACGTCATGACTTAACAAGTGGATACTGTCTTCCAGACACAGTCTAAACTGGGAATTTCAACAGTGAAATGTCCCACCACTGAGCTCAATGCATTGTTCAAGTGGCATTCAAGATGTTATTTTAATGTAGGAAGTAGGAAAAATCCCAATTCAGTGTTGTCTGGATCGCAGAATTAATACTCACTGCTGTTTGTTTGTTCCCATTTTCCCTCCGAAATGATCACTTCCAGGGGAATATAAACATAAAATCACTCATATGCAGTCGAAACTGGGAATGTGAACAATGAAATGTCTCACCGTTGACCTCAACGCATTGTTCAAACAGCATACAACATGTTATTTTTATGTAGGGAGTAAAAAAATCCTAATTCTGAGTCGTCTGGAATGCAGCGTTAATACTCACTGCTGTTTGTTTGTGCTGCCATTTTCCCTCCAAAGTGATGTCACTTCCTGGAGAATGATGTCACTAATAGAATAGTTGACCCAAAACTACTACTTGTGAAAATCTTTTATTCATAAATGTAAATGGGCAGTGAAAAAAACTAATTTTACTCACTTTAAAATAGAAATAGGTCATTATTACCTGTGTACGATAAAAGAAACAAGAAATACCAAAGCAAAAAGAACTGTTAATTATCTTAAAGCCTTAAATCTACTCTTTGAATAATTATATTTTTTTATATTTCTTTTTGTATTGTATTAATTTTGATGCCAATTTAATGTTATGTTATTGCCCTTGTATATTCCGTGTTGTAAAATTGCAATAAAAAACGTATTCTTCATTATTTTTTAATTGGCGGTTGGCACAACTTTTGCATTTCCACCACCTACTGGTTAGGAGTGTGGATCAGAAGTGATGAAGTCATTGCGTTTGGGAACAGAGATGAGGTTCTCAAGGTGAATGCGTACCTTGGCACTAAGGGTCAAACAACAAAAAATAAGGTCAAGAATCTTGGTGTGACTCTGGAGTCAGATCTGAGTTTCAATAGTCATGTCAAAGCAGTTAGTAAATCAGCATACTATCATCTCAAAAACATTGCAAGAATCAGATGCTTTGTTTCCAGTGAAGACTTAGAGAAACTTCATGCTTTCATCAGCAGCAGGGTGGATTACTGTAACGGCCTCCTCACAGGCCTTCCCAAAAAGACAGTCAGACAGTTGCAGCTCATCCAGAACGCTGCGGCCAGGATTCTGACCAGAACCAGGAAATCAGAGCACATCACACCTGTCCTCAGGTCTCTACACTGGCTCCCAGTTACATTCAGAATAGATTTTAAAGTACTATTACTTGTCTATAAATCACTAAATGGCCTAGGACCTCAATACATTACAGATATGCTCACTAAATACAAACCTAATAGATCACTCAGATCTTTAGGATCATATAAACTAGAAATTCCAAGAGTTCAGTCAAAGCAGGGTTAATCGGCTTTCAGCTACTACGCCCCTCGCTGCTGGAATCAACTCCCAGAAATGATCAGATGTGCTCCAACATTAGGCACATTCAAATCCAGACTGAAAACACATCTGTTTAGCTGTGCCTTTACTGAATGAGCACTGTGTTACGTCCGACAAATTGCTTACGTTTTTCTCTTCTTTTTCATTTTTTTACAACCTGTTTTAACACATTTTTGTCTGTTTTTATCTGTTTTTTATTATCTGTTTTTATTTTTATTTTTTCTTATACTTGTCTTTTTTATTCCTGTTTATGTAAAGCACGTTGAATTGCCACTGTGTATGAAATGTGCTATATAAATAAACTTGCCTTGCCTTACCCACATATTCTTACTTATTTAGATTCTATTACATAACCCCGTCTCTCTAAGAAACATTAGTAATGCTTTCAATCTTTTATCTCCTCCTCCACTACCTAAAATAATATTAAGATCTATATTGACGGTATTATTCTCAATATTAGTGATCATCATATTTCTTTCCCTCCTATATAATGAACATTTGGGCCCTGTTTACACTGCCAGTTAAACCCAATTCCGATTTTTTGCTCAAATGTGACACAGATCGGATCTGTTCTATGCGGTGGTGGAAAGAGTACTGAAAAATCATACTCAAGTAAAAGTACTATTACTTGCCCTAAAATGTAGTGCAAGTAAAGTAAAAGTATCTGTTGTAAATATTACTCAAAGTATAAGTAAAAAGTAGCCATTTTATAAGTACTCATGAGCAGGGCCAGACGGAATCTGCAGACGTTTTTTGCTATTTCTGCTGAGAAATTTGGTAAAAATCTGCAGATTTCTGCGGAATTATTTTGGGAGTATCATAACTAAAACCTTAATATGTTAAATAAAAAATAATATCTTTTTAACTTGTATTTAATGTTTAAAATGTAAATCCAATTAGATTAACTGTAAATAGTTAACTTTAAGTAAATAAACAGAATTAATGATGGGCTAAAAATCTGCGGAAAATCTGCGGAATTCTGCGCGCGCCGATTCCGTGTGGGCCTACTCATGAGTAGTGAGTATTACACTGTGAAAAGTTGATGCATTTACATGCAGTTCGTGCAGGGATGTGTAAACGTAACATTCTGTAGTGCATTCAGTTATCTTCCCAGTGTTTCCCCTAGGTTTACAGTTTTGGTGGGGGGATTGGGACTGCGGCATGACGCAGCGTGGCTGTTCAGACTCACACTGACACAAGGAGTCATGGTCTTTAATGACAGCAGTAAATAACTGAACAACTATTTGAACTGTACAACCGTTTGTAAATTATAAATTAACATTTATTTTAGATCTTTTTTATTCACAAAGTGTGCAGCTTTTGTCACTGCAGTGTATCTTTATGGGCTTCTGGAAGAACATTTCCTGAGCCTCTTGGTATGGAAGTCAGAAATGTCTGGCACATTTATTGAGACATTTATTAAACATGTCTCTTATAAAAATTTAGATGTGAACATGTCATGGCCAGAAGCAGCTTTACAGAAAATAATTCATCCATTCATTTTACTGAGCTTAGTGCCTTATTTATCAGGGGTCACCAAAGCAGAATGAACCACCAAAGAAAAATTACAAACAATTCAATTTGGAAACATTGCAAATGATGAAATATGAAAATCTATAAATCTAATACTTGTTTACTAAAAGGAAATAGGCCCATTAACTACTTCTTATAGCAATGAGTGTATTACAAGAAGTTATATTATTAAATATTTATGTTAAAAAAATTATCTAATAATTTCAGCCAGCTTTTAGTGGACTTGCAATATTGTCAAAAACACAGAACTTTCAGTGGTTCTATGTAAAAAAAGGCCTAAATACATGCAGGACCATTCAAATATTTTGTTCGTCTCCAACTATTGACTATTTACATGGGATGTGCGCAACGTATCTGAAGAGTGGGGAAGGATGCGGGACATATTTGAGGACTGGGCAGGAGATGCGTGATTTACACAAGATTATCATTTGTTTGCGGGCATCCAGGAGCCTCTATGCATTTGCGGGATACACCCGGAACTTTCGGGAGACTTGGGATGTCTGCATCTGTATATATTTTAGCTGTTGTGACGCGAGCGCAGAACAGAAATGACATGTTGTTGTGTAAATAAGATATTACATACGGCTATTTAGCTTGTTTATTAAAAAAGTTGTGATCTGGCACTATATATATAAAATACAATAAAAGTGACTTCTTTGGGGGTCCAGCCGTTGGGAGGGCGGAGTGCCCCCCTTATATAATGGTAGGGGAAACACTGCTTCCTATATTTGTTTGTTCCTTCCTTCCATTGTTTGTTTATTCTATCCTTCATTCATTCGTTTGTTCATTTTTTTCCTTCATCCATTTGTTCCTTCATTCCTCCCTCCTTCATTCGTTTACTCACTCACTTATTATTTTGTTCTTTCCTTCATTAGGTCCTTTGTTCCTTTGTTTGTTCCTTCCTTCCTTCCATTGTTTGTTTATTCTATCCTTCCTTCATTCATTCGTTTGTTCATGTTTTTCCTTCATTTGTTCCTTCATTCCTCCCTCCTTCATTCGTTTACTCACTCACTTATTATTGTTCTTTCCTTCATTAGGTCCTTCGTTCCTTTGTTTGTTCCTTCCTTCCTTCTTTCCATTGTTTGTTTATTCTATCCTTCCTTCATTCATTCGTTTGTTCATTTTTTTTCCTTCATTCATTTGTTCCTTCATTCCTCCCTCCTTCATTCGTTTACTCACTCACTTATTATTTTGTTCTTTCCTTCATTAGGTCCTTTGTTCCTTCCTTCCTTCCTTCCTTCCATTGTTTTTTTATTCTATCCTTCATTCATTCGTTTGTTCATTTTTTTCCTTCATTCATTTGTTCCTTTCTTCATTCCTCCCTCCCTTCATTCGTTTACTCACTCACTTATTCTTTTGTTCTTTCCTTCATTAGGTCCTTTATTCCTTTGTTTGATCCTTCCTTTCTTCCATTGTTTTTTTATTCTATCCTTCCTTCATTCATATGTTTGTTTATGTTTTTCCTTCATTCATTTGTTCCTTCATTCCTCCCTCCTTCATTCGTTTACTCACTTATTCTTTTGTTCTTTCCTTCATTAGGTCATTCATTCCTTTGTTTGATCCTTCCTTCCTTCCATTGTTTGTTTATTCTATCCTTCCTTCATTTATTCGTTTGTTCATTTTTTTCCTTCATTCATTTGTTCCTTCATTCCTCCCTCCTTCATTCGTTTACTCACTCACTTATTATTTTGTTCTTTCCTTCATTAGGTCCTTTGTTCCTTTGTTTGTTCCTTCCTTCCTTCCTTCCATTGTTTGTTTATTCTATCCTTCATTCATTCGTTTGTTCATTTTTTCCTTCATTCATTTGTTCCTTCCTTCATTCCTCCCTCCTTCATTTGTTTACTCACTCACTTATTCTTTTGTTCTTTCCTTCATTAGGTCCTTTGTTCCTTCGTTTGTTCCTTCCTTCCTTCGTTGGTTCAGTCCTTTCTTGAATCCTTATATCATTCATTTGGTCCTTTCCTTCCTTCATTAGTTCAGTCCTTCATTCGGCCCTTCCTTCCATTCTTCTTTCGTTCCATGTAGTGATTAAGGCTGTTTGGTAATTTGAGTCATCATACAGTTGACATCCTTCATTTTCTTATCTTACTTTCTATGTGTGATTTGATTGGACAGGAATTATAGGACTGATTTTTCTACTTTAGCCAATCACAGACAAGAAAGAAATAAAGTAGCTACTGCAGGTTGAAGGAAAATAGTGGAGTAAAAGTACCGATACTGCACTAAAAATGTACTCAAGGGAAAGTAACAGTACACATTTTAAAAACTACTCAGTAAATTACAATTCCTGAGAAAAACGACTTAATTACAGTAATTTGAGTATTTATAATTTGTTACTTTACACCACTGGTTCTATGACCGTGTAAACCCCAAAAAAATAAAACCCATGCATTCGGATATTCAGAGATCGGTTTCAGGCCTCCTTCATATGTGGAAACAAATCAGATATAAATCGGATATGTGACAATGTAACTATCATGTAAACGGGCAGATCAGATATATTGAGGCATTCCATTTTGTACGTCATTAAACTTGCGACAATGTGATACTTCTCCGCGGTTTAATTGCGTAGAAGGAAGAGCGTGTGTGGAGATGCCGACGCGGTAAACGACAACAACACAGGGAAACATGAGGAGGAAAGTGGTCAGTCGCCACAATTTGCTCCCACCAGACCTGAGATTTTTCTTGTAGCCACAAATTCCTCTGAATGGTGGAGGACACCATATATAAACCATAGACGCAAGCTGCGATTATGACCCTTTCCCTCCTTCTCCACCTCCAAATCATTTTAAAGTAGGGCAAACTTTGCATATTTCGCAAAGCTAAAAGCAAGACAATTGCTTCCATTGTGGCTAGTGTTGCGCAGATGCTAGAACCCACCTTTATGCATGCGCGACATCAAAAATTGTATGGCAAGTGTAAACACATGAATCGGATATGGGTCACAATGTGTAAACGGACAAACAAACAAAAAATCAGATATAGGCAACAAATCGGAATTGGGCATCAAGACCTGACAGTGTAAACAGGGCATTGGATTGCAACTTCTCCATGATGGACGTCCAGCGTTCTCCAACCTCTAGACTGCAGCTCTGCACAAGAAGTTTGGCCAGAGAAGAAATGGTCGTGCCTAACTGAGCCTGGTTTCTCTCGAGGTTTTTTCCTTCACTTTCATCAGTTGGTGAAGGTTTCTCGCCACTGTCAACACTGACTTGCTTGGTTTGGGACTTGGGGAGCTGTGCATCGATGGATTTGCTCTTCAGTGTTTGGACTTTCAGCAGTGAAAATTAAACCACACTGAACTGAACTTAAACTCTAAAAACTGAACTGACACAGTTACAATTTACTATAATCTTCAAGCTGCTTTGACACGATCAACATTGTAAAAGCGCTAGAGAAATAAAGATTAATTGAATTGGAATTAGGGTTGGGCGATGTTGACCAATTTAGCATCGTACGATGTCTAATGTGAAACATCGCGATAGACAATGGAATCGTTTCAATAGGCGGAGGTGAATTAATTATTTATGAATAATTAATTAATAACGAATTAATTATTTGTAGCCTACCGTTTCATCCACCACCGCAGTGGATGGCGGAGGGGTGTAGCAGACGAAAGTGAGCAGCGCGGGGGTGTAGCGGACGAAAGTGAGGAGGGTTGGGGAGTCGCGGAAGAAAGTGAAAATGAACAGCGGACAGGGGAGGAGGGCAGTTGAGGAGGGAGATCCGTAAAATGAGGTGTCGGATCCGGATCCGGCGTGTTCCGGCACAAATTAAGCCCTGGATAGAGACAAGATTGATTAAATATCACGTTTAACAACTATAGTGAGACACAATGCAGCGATACATCCTTGATAAACTGTCCGACGTACACTGTTCTCTGACGAGCGCATGACAGTGTGTGTGGCTGTGTGTGTGTGTGGATGTGGTCACATAATGTGCGTTTTCAGTGGACGGAGGGCTGTTCAGAAATGCTAGGTGAAACACCAGTGTGGACGTGGGTCATTTTCGTTCTAAAATGGCATTTTAAAACTAAGCTGTATTAGTGTAAACGGGACCTGAGTGTGTATTTTTCACGAGTGGGCTTGCGACAGGGGCGGGGCGGAGGATCGGCGATGCCGGCTCAGCATCGTGATGTCTATCGGCCATCGGCGATGGCATTGTCTATCGGCCCAACCCTAATTGGAATTGAACATTTCTTTACAATATGCTCTATATTTGCCTCCTCATTACAATGATTACACTTGGATGCTTCCTATTTTAAACAGACCGCTATTTAGAGCAGTGTGTCCAACCCTTAGCCTCAATATATTGGTTCCCTCATGTCTATTTCTCCATACTAGATCACCCAAAAATGGAAATTTACTCAATATTTACTCACCCTTAAGTGATTTCAGACATGTATGAGTTTCTTTTTTTCTGTGGAACACAAAAGAAGATATTTTGAAGAATGTTGGTAACTGGGAACCATTGAATTCCATAGTAGGACAAACAAATACTATGGAGTTCAATCCGTTTCTGACATTTTTCTAAATATCCTCTCTTGTGTTCAATGGAAGAAGGGAACTCAAACAGGTTTGGAACAAGTAGAGGAGTAAAATTTTTCATTCATTAATTTTCTTTCGACTTAGTCCCTTATTTAGCAGGGGTCCCCTGGTGGTGGATGAGGAGATTCCCCCCCAATGTGTAAAGTGCTCAGAAAAGCGCTATATAAATGTAAGGAATTATTATTAATTATTTTTATATAAGTAGCGGACACCCTTCCAGCCACAACCTAGTACTGGGGAAACACCCATACACAGTCATTCACACACACACACACACACACACACACACACACACACACACACACACACACACACACACACACACACACACACACACACACACTCATACACTATGGCCAATTTAGTTAATCTAATTCCCCTATAGCGCATGTGTTTGGACTGTGGGGGAAACCGGAGCACCCGGAGGAAACCCACGCCAACACAAACATGCAAACTCCACACAGAAATGCCAACTGACCCAGCCTGAACTCTAATGAGACCTTCTTGCTGTGAGGCGACAGTGCTAACCACTGAGCCATCGTAACACCCTACAGCAAAACAACCCTAAGGGAAGTGGTACTGTAATAGTGTAGCTGAAATGTTTGTGTTTTTCTAGGCAGAAAGTTCATCTACATTACGATGAGACTCTGGTATCTGTCCAGTGCAGACGTACCCGAGGATCCTGACGGGACCCGGATCTTCAAGATAGATTTAACTGCAGAACAAGATCCTCAGAAGAAGATCATCACAGCTGTGTATGAGTGAGTGTGTCTGCATGAATGCCTCAAAGAGCTGAACATCAAAAACATGTCCAAACAAATGTTAAATGTATTTGATGTACGTAATTCCTATGGGGCGACACAGTGGCTCAGTGGTTAGCACTGTGGCCTCACAACAAGAAGGTTGCTGGTTCGAGTCCCGGCTGGGTCAGTTTGCATGTTTTCCCAGTGTTGGCGTGGGTTTCCACGGGGTGCTCCAGTTTCTCCCACAAGACCAAACACATGCGCTATAGGTGAATTCAATAAGCTAAATTGGGCGTAGTGTAAAAGTGTGTGTGTGTGTGTTTGTGTATGGGTGTTTCCCAGAACTGGGTTTCATCTGGAAGGCCATCCGCTGTGTAAAATATATGCTGGAATAGTTGGCGGTTCATTCTGCTGTGATGACCCCTGATATATAAAGGGACTAAGCCTAAGGAAAATGAATGAATGAATTCGATTTTCTGTTATTAAATGAATCAGCCGTGCTACTATCTAGATATAATTATTATTTTAGCATTTAGACACAATTATAGTATTATATTTATTCATAGATAAATCAAAGGTTAAAGTTAAGTTTAATTAAATATTAAATAAATTAATATGTACAGGGGTGTCGCCAGTGGGGGGAAAAGAGGGACAGAGTCCATAGAGCCCTGACAATTTAGGGGCCCTGTGATGGCAAGCGGAGGGGCCCGCATGACACCCGCTCTTTATTTTCGCTTTGTTGATGCACATTTGGCAGCAATTACAGCCTCAAGTCTTTTCAATATGATGCCACAAGCTTGGCACACCTGTCTTTGGGAATTTTTGCCCATTCCTCTTTGCAGTACCTCTCAAGCTCTATCAGGTTGGATGAAGAGCAAAGGTGTACAGCCATTTTCAGATCTCTCCAGAGATGTTTAACAGGATTTAGGTCTGGGCTCTGGCTGGGCCACTCAAGGACATTCACCGAGTTGTTGTGAAGCCACTCCATTGATATTTTGGCGGTGTGCTTTGGGTCATTGTCCTGCTGGAAGATGAACCGTCGCCCCAGTCTGAGGTCAGGAGCACTCTGAAGCAGGTTTTCATTCAGGATGTCTCTGTTCATTGCTGCATTCATCTTTCCCTCTATCCTGACTAGTCTTCCAGTTCCTGCTGCTGAAAAACATTTCCACAGCATGATGCTGCCACCACCATGCTTCACTGTAGGGAACAAGCCTGATTGGTGGATTGCTGCACAGATGGTTGTCCTTCTGTAAGGTTCTCCTCTCTCCACAGAAGAACACTGGAGCTCAGACAGAGTGACCATCTCATTGATCACCTCCCTGACTAAGGCCCTTCTCCCCCGATCACTCAGCTTAGATGGCCAGCCAGCTCTAGGAAGAGTCCTGGTGGTTCCAAACATCTTCCACTTACGGATGATGGAGGCCACTCTGCTCATTGGAACTTTCAGAGCAGCAGAAATTTTTCTGTAACCTTCCCCAGCCTTGTGCCAATCTTGTCTCTGAGGTCTACAGACAATTCCTTTGTCGTCATGCTTGGTTTGTGCTTTGACATGCACTGTCAACTCTGGGACCTTATATAGACAGGTGTATGTATGCCTTTTCAAATCATGTCCAATCAACTGAATTCACCACAGGTGAACTCCAATTAAGCTGCTGAAACATCTCAAGAATGATCAGTGGAAACACGCCGTTTCTCAATATGCATTCTTCAGCGATCTTGTGTCCTTGTGTTCTTGTATAACGTCATCAACTGCCAAAGCTCTGTTCCAAAACTCAAGAACGGAGGACGCGTGAAAGTTCCCGGATGTGTTCTTGATATCGAGGATGTATCGATGCAGACTGGAGTGCAAAACTCGCTCGAGAAGTACCAGAAGTCATTGCAGCTGAATAAAGGAGGTGGGAAGCGCAGCATTTTACATAGATGTATTATTAAAGCTCAGAAATATAACTTAATTGTCTCAGGCGTTTCTCTAAAATAAACGGTGAAAGTAAACATTAATATGAAAATCTTTATAAAGGCATAAACGCATTAAGGGTGTTTATTTGCTGAAATTCATATTAAAATCTGTTTTATTTGTATTGTGCAAAGTATATTTGTGAGGTTTTTATGCATCGTATATACGGGTGTGAACCTACACTGGTCTCACGGTTCGGTTTCGATTATCATGCCATGGATTCGGTTCAATTCGATATCTCGGTGCATCACGGTACATTGGCGATGCTTTCCATACATAATTAGATTTTTTTCTTTAAAACACAAGAAAAAAATTGTATTAAAATCTATAAATACATTTATATTTATATATTACTAGTAAAACAATTTTGTCCTTTAATACAAGCAGTGAGATACATGAACTGTACCTTTAATTTTACCTGCTAAAAAAAAAAAACACTCTTTGTGAATGTTTTAGACAAACCTCCAATATATGCACAGAAGACAGCACGAGCTTTCATAACAAATAAACTAATGTAAATATTATCCCGCTTGCTTTTTGAGCGCTGGCAAGTTCCTACACCCCTGTCCCTATGATTAGTCATTGTCTTCACCCGCTCAACAGAAAGGGCTGCGATTGGCTTTAGAAACGAAAGCGCCGTTCACCCATGAGTGACGCGGGAAAAACAGCCGCGGGTCAGTCTATATGCGCATAATACGCGGTTATCAGGTAATCCGTAATAGAATAAATACAATACAATAAACTCGCACCACAGGCACGCTTGTTACTGGATCCACAAGTATTTAACAGCCGAGAGGAGAGAAAACTTTATCTCATGAACATGCCAACGGGTCAAATGCCTTAAGTGTGTGTGTGTGTGTGTGTGAGAGAGAGAGAGAGAGAGAGAGAGAGATGGAGTTTTACATCATTTCTCCCAAGTACTGAAATAGCGGCTTGTGCTTTCCTCAGTGTCAGTGAAAGACTGTGTCCAGCACACTCACACGTGCACAATTATCTGCTTTTTAAGTAGGAGTGTTTTATTTACTCACCCTTGCCTCCTTCGCCATAGTATTCTACCACGACATCGCGCATAGGGGATAAATGACGTCAGTGCGTAATAAGAGAAACGATTAATTTTGACACCCCTAATAGTATGTATTGTGAAAAGGGGAAAAACAATAAATTGTTTAAATCATTTTCTGTAATGTTTAAATCATTTTGATTTAAATCAACATTGTTTATGTTGCTGTAATGTTTAAATAATTTTATTTTGAATAAATTTTCAGCAATTTCAATAACTCTTTTTTTCACATCGTCATTATGGGGTATTGTGTGTAGAATTTTGAGGAAATAAATGAATTCTGGAATAAGGCTGTAACATAAACAAATATGGAGAAAGTGAAGCGCTATGAATACTTTCCGGATGCACTGTAATAATAATAAAAAAACATAATTGTTTTAAACAATATAATTATTTAATATCTAATTATTTAAATGTTTGTTATATCATTTATTTACAATTTATTTTATTATTATTTATTTTACAATTTAAAAAGATAAAAGATAGAAACACTTGTGGGGGTTTTTTTTTTCAGCTTTTGATGCTAAATGTTTTTTTTTGCCACTTTTCATCACTTATCTTACAGTACCTTTCTAAAATATTCAGCACGTTTTACACGACTTAATTGCCAAGCGCCGAATAGTTTTCAGTCCAGATCTGCATATAGCGGCTGTATGTTTGGCACTGGAGGCTAAATGTCATATACAAACTCTTGGAAAGAGTCACACTCAAAACATAATTAGAAGTCAAACGCTCTTCATTTCAGTGCACTTGTAAAGAGCACCTCGCTTGACAAATTCTCCTCCCCACAGACACTGATTTTTTTTTGGTGAGCGTGGATGTAAAAGTCTGAGTGATGAACGCCAGCGCAGCTTCAAATCGTCTTAAATGTACTTAATGGATTTCTGCCTTATGACAGACATTTGTTTTTGCGCAGTGCTTTGATGGATCTATAGATGCTAATAGGTTCGCTCTCAGCTGTTTGCGTACTTCTTTTTTTCTCTCTCTCTCGTGTTTCAAAACATCTTTCCATCTGTCACATTAGCACGTTTCACTCTCTGTCGCTCAGCGAGTGCCGTTTCTTAAGTTAACTTTGTGAAAGTGTCGTACTTCAGTAGCTCTGATCTCACACTTTTTTTTCCAGCACCTGTCTTTTTTTTTGTCTATTACATTGTGTGATTTTGTTTTGTTTTTTTAGTTCTGACACCATTGGGTTTGTTTTCTTACTTATGATATATCAGGTTTCGCATATTTGCATTTCTATTTGCATTAGAATTACATCTTATAAATGTATGCACTGGCATCACGGTGGCACAGTGGGTAGCACGATCGCCTTACAGCAAGAAGGTCGCTGGTTCGAGCCTCGGCTGGGTCAGTTGGCATTTCTGTGTGAAGTTTGCATGTTCTCCCTGTGTTGGCGTGGGTTTCCTCCAGGTGCTCCGGTTTCCCCCACAAGTCCAAAGACATGTGGTATAGCTGAATTGGGTAAGCTAAGTTGTCCGTAGTGTACATGTATGTGTGTGAATGAGTGTGCATGGATGTTTCCCAGTGATGGGTTGCAGCTGGAAGGGCATCTGCTGCATAAACATATGCTGGATAAGTTGGCGGTTCATTCCGCTATGGCGACCCCTAATTAATAAAGCGACTAGGACGAAAAGAAAATGAATGAATGAAATGTATACCTTTTCCCAGTACTGGATTGTGGCTGGAAGGGCATCCGCTGCGTAAAACATATGCTGGATAAGTTGTCTGCTGTGATGACCCCTGATTAATAAAGGAACTAAGCTGAAAAGAAAAGGAATAAATGAATGAAAATGTATACACACATTCTGATTCAAATAAGAAGTCATTTGTTAAATGCAGATCAACAAAATGTATATTCGGTTGTAATGATTCATTACAGCAAAAAGCAAATGCAGCCTTATCAATGTTGCCAGATATAGCTGACTTTTTCCAGCTGTCCAAAACCCGCCAAAAAAAAATCTACATTATCGATGCTGTGAAAGGTCTCTTATGAAACTGAAAATAGTCACATCAATCTTTAGCCGGAAGATTTTAGTGGCTGAACAACACTTCTGTGCATATAACCCATTCGTAAAACAACACAATCTACATCAGCTTTGCGTGACTAAAATAGTTTTAAAACATAACGTTACCTAAAAGAAATACTTCAGCCATGGTGTCGTCCTTCCTGCAGCATGCAACACTAACTCCAATATTGATTTAGGATTTTAAAAAGGTTTGATTCAGCATTTGATTTTACTGTGATAGTGATTGTCTCATGTGCACATGAACGCGGCGCGCATGCAGGCGTGCACACGCAAATGGCAGATTTGAGTGAACAGAGATTCACCGTTATACAAATCTACATTTGTTGACAGACAGTTTGGGCTACTTATAGTTTGGGCTACTTTAAGTTTGGGCTACTTATCAGAATTATGGGAAATGTTGGCCCAACAATTTTTAATTGGATGAACATTTTTTAGTCTTATGCCTCACCCAGAATATATAAATACATTTAGATCATTTACTTTAAAGAGCCCCTATTACACATTAAAAAGGGTCATATTTTGGTTTTATGGGTCTCCAACAACATACTGATATGCATGCAAGGTCAAAAAACACTTTCATGGTCTTATAATATGCATTTATTTTTACAGTAATTATCCCAACGACTCCCATATGAATCTTTCAGCGATTCATTTGTTCCCAAACCCCTCCTTAGCTAATCTGCGCTGATTGGACCGATGACAGCCTGTTGCGATTGGTCGACAGAGTTTAGTGCAAGACAGTAAAACGCCCAGCGCGGTTTATCAAGCCCCCAGGTCGCCAACATTGATATAGGATCCGATCGCAGCGGACGCCCGAAACACGCTTCATAGTAAACTTTAGTAAACTTACTAACACCACAGTAAACAGTACCCGGTTCTCAACAGTGTTATTCAGACACCTCAGCGCCGAAAGCAGTGCAGTTAAACACCAGCATATTGCTCTATTCTATGATACACATTCAGTATTAATCCACACAGCAGCACAAGCTAAACTATTCTGAACCTTGACCGCTGCACGCGTGTAGGATCAGCTAACGGTGGCCATAGCATCGACAAACGACAGTGGTACGAGTTCACAAACGCATTTAAATCTGTAAACAAAGCAGCACGCGTCGCGTTTTCAACGTGGCATTAGACGCGATATGAGAATATAAAGAGTTATGATACAGTACAAGCGGTTACTAGTAACAAAACATGTAGATCATTTCTATTTGCAATCATTGCTGTGGCACCTCTTGCCTGAAGTGTTATATGTTCTCAGGGCTTACCTGCACTCTGCTTTGCCCAACGATCACATCCCCAGCTGGGGGGTTGTAGCGCTCATCATCGCTCCTCCTCCGTCCTCTGACAAGCTATCTCTGCGGGCTCGCATCGCGCTCACCCTGAGCCTTCGTAAGCCTTTCCAGTGCTGCGCACCAGCCCGAAGCCCTATGCCTAATAAACTCCTTATTTTGCCCGCACCCCTGGTGTAGTGTCTGTCCATTACAAAATGGAGGAAGAAATGAATCCATGAGCTGTGTTCCTGTCCCGCTCTGTCAAAGTCTCATACATCAGTAGTCTTTACTGATCCTTCCTTTAACAAACGGCTGACGAATCGCCCATTGTAAGTATGTAGATTTATGAACCACTCCTTTCCCTCACACTTCCAATAATATCCAGGTAAGCACAGCGTCTTCATGACTCATGACTTCAGGATCTGTTTGTCTTTGCTGCTGTGTTAGTGGGCGGGGCCGCAGGTTTAAATTTTCCCGGGTTTGTTCGCGCAACAATTATGTTTCGTATCCACGTCACGCCGAAACGGCTAAAGACTCGTGTTATGTTTGATGTTAGTTTTCTTTTCTTGTGTATTTATTTCTCTCACCCTCCTCTCCGCTTTTTACTCTTAGGTTTCCTATTGGTTAAGTTATCTGTCAATCATCGTTATGACGGTGCCAGTTCCACCAATCCCTGGACGAGCCGTGGGAATTTAAAGCTCCAGCTGATCAGTGTCTGGTGTGCGCTCTGCCTCGGCGTACCTTTTGTGCCCCACGCAATTTGTATTTGTGCTCCATGCAGTTTGTTTGACATGCTTAGGCTGTGTAGCGATTTATTATCTCAGTTTACTGTGGTAATTCGAGTTTGCTTGTTGAACTTTGTTGGCTTTAAGTAAAATGTGATGGTTGTGGTGTGATTCTAAATTGAGACTTTGACCGTCTTGTTAAGGTTTGTTGTAGTTTAGATGGACTTTTTTTAGATTAGTTTGAGTGTTTTGCCGCCTGTGTACTTTGAGTTTTGTAGTTTAATTAGTTTAGTTCGGGTGTCGTGTACACTGAAGATCTCGGTTTTTATTTGTATTTATTTTTGTCGCTTAGTTCAGATTTTAGATTTAAGGATTGTTTTGTTTTGTTAATTTCTTTGCTTTGGCTTACACTCTGTTTTTGTTGAAAGTGAATGATTGTAAATGTTTATTTCTTTTTTTTTTTTCATTTTATTATTGTTATATATTGCTTAAAACATGAAGTAAAAGTTTAAATAGAGAGTTGATTCCTGCCTCATCCTTGATCTGCCGCACACATTACACCTGTCTCACCTAAATGTTACAGCATCCCTCTTAAACATCATAAACTTGTAACATTTATTGGTGGCAGCGGTGAGATTATTTTTAAATTAATCTATTTATGGGATGAAGTGAGACGATGTGTGTGTGTGACGATGGATCAATTTTTGAGTTTTGATTTAACTGAGATTAGTGATTGAGTGGAGTTTTAGAGCATAATATTAGTATGGCTGAGTTTGATTTAAACAGTTTCGTTAGTGCACCATCTATCGAACAATTAGATACTTTTAGAAAAGATGATTTATTAAAAGTTGCTGAGCATTTCCAAATTAAGATTAGTAGACAACAGTTAAAGCATGAAATAAAAGGAGTCATTGTCCGGCATTTGAAGGAGCTAGGTTTGTTGGTGCTGGCTGAGAGCTCACTTGGCGTTGATTATGTGTCTGCTCACACAGTTTCGGGGGAAGCGAGCGAAATAGCTGTTGCAGAGGTCTCCGAAGCTAAAGATGTTTTGCCGCCCTTCGACCCTTTTTCACCCACTGAGGTTGAATCTGGAGGTGAGGTGCGCCTCAAAACTTGCATTGCGAGACTCCAAAAGGAAGAGCGTGAGCGAGAGAGTCATGCTGAGAAGGAGCTGCGACTTGAGATCCGCAGGCTTGAAATAGAGGCGGAGATGCAAATCAAGTTGCGAGAGCTCGAACTGAATGCAGCCAGAAATGCAACTTGTTATCAAGATGATTCATTTAAGCCACTGAGTCGACTCTTTTATTTTTTTAGATGAATCAATAGTTTTAAAAACTGTCCACTTTCAGATCTAAGCCTTAGCTGGATATTTCACTTCACTTAGAGCTGTGTTACACACTACATGGAAGGTCATTTTCAAAAACCCTTAATAGGGGCTCTTTAATCATTACTATTGGAATGTGAAGAGACTCAACCAGCACAACAAAAAATGTTTCTGAAGACAATCACCTACTGCATCTTTAATGTTGTGGTGTAGATTACACTAACTAATAGAGTATGTTTTACATTTTTAATGCAAGCCATTCTTGAGTCAATTAAAAAAAATTTTGTGAATCTATTTACAAATAAATAATTATTAGTAAAATTAAAATCTTTCATTTTACATTTGCACAGTGCATTAAATATTTTTTTTCTAATCTCAATTTTTTTTTATTTGAGTATTTAAAATTTTCCCATTTTCATTACATTTTAGCAATTTAGTTGCTTTTTCATATTTCTGTATAGCTTAACTATTTTGTTTAACATATTTCAATTAATATAATTTTTGTTTAATATTGTCTTGCATTCTTTATTATTTAAAAAAAATTAATTAATTAGGGATGCTCAGACCTGATTACGCAGTTTCAGACTCAATCGGAATCAGACATTACCTCAGGACTCGAATATATATATATACAGTATATATATATATATATATATATATATATATATATATGTATATGTGTGTGTGTGTGTGTGTGTGTGTGTGTATATATAAAATATTCAGTTTCTTCGCTCTTCTTTATTCTTTTTTTATTTATTATAGAAGCATCAGATCGGGTTTCGGTATTGTCAGATACTCAAAATCAAATGACTCGTCGGCACAATAGCCTAGTGGTTAGCGCGCTGACATATGGTGCAGTAGCACTTCCGGGCGTCCTGAGTTCGGACATTTCCTGTCCCTACCCCCTCTCTCTCTCCCACTTCGCTTCCTGTCTCATTTCTGTCCTATCCACTTAATAAAGGCAAAAAGCCCAAAAAAAACCTTCATGAACTTTGTTCATTTTCCTTCAGCTTAGTTTCTTATATCCACAGCGGAATGAACCGCCAACTATTTCAGCATCTGCCACCACAGTGCCGCCATATATATATATATATATATATATATATATATATATATATATATATATATATATATATATATAATATATATATATATATATATGTATAGTTGAAGTCAGAATTATTAGTCCCCCTGTTTATTTTTTTTTTGTTTAAGAGAGAGAAATTTTTTTTTTTAAAATATAGCTTAAAGGGGCTAATAATTTTGACCTTAAAATGTATTTAAAAAAATTAAAAACTGCTTTTATTCTGGCCAAAATAAAACAAATAAGACTTTCTCCAGAAGAAAAAATATTATCAGACATACTGTGAAAATGTCCTTGCTCTGTTAAACATCATTTGGGAAATACTTGAAAAAGAAAAAAAAATTCAAAGGGAGGCTAATAATTCTGACTTCAACTGTATATATTCTTTATTTTTTGCTTTATTCTAGACACAACAGTATAAGTGATATTTTGCTTTTTGCCTTATTGTAGATAAATAAAGCAATAAAGCAAAAAAAAATTATTAATAAAACAATATTTTATTAACCGTACAATAAATATTACAATTATGATTCTTTTTATTTTGCTATCTGTCTGCATGTTATCATATTCTCAACAAAACTGATTACCAAAAATATCTGGTTGCTTGTTTTTGTTGTGATCAATCACGACAACAATGTTCTATATAGACATTCTTTGTTTTAAAAAAATGTGTGTTTTAATTAAAACCATGAGTGTGGTTCAATCCAGAAATGAATCATTCTTTGAAGTCAATTATTTTGAATTCCTAATTGAAAATATATTAATTAAACTCATATTATAATCTCATTATTTATTATATTTTAATCTTACAACTCATTATTATTGTGTGTTTGTTATAGGTTTTATCGCGAGTTGAGCACTGGAGCGAATCCGGAGTGGACGGTGACCCGCTTATGGCACTGGAAACAACTGGAATGAAATAAAGACACAACAAAACTGACTTTACAGACTAAAATGATGGACATTTTTGGTGGTTTTGGGATTTTTTGTAAGTCTTTTTCAGCCATTGTTGTATGACAGTGCTTGATTGACAGGTGATTATATGCTTTGCTACAAATACAATTCACACATTTTGACTTGAAATGTGTTCGAATCACAGCACTGACAACACAGTTTGCTAATAATGAGCAGAAGTCTGATACATTTCAGTGAACAGATTCTTTCAGACGGTTCGCTTCACTGAACTGGTTCAAATTAACCATTTCAGCGATTCAGTAGTGTCATTTCTGACAGCTGCTTATGATAAGTCATGCTGAAAAATCAAAATAAAGCCATGGCCTTTGTCAGGGCTATTCAATTAGTTTGTCATGGGGGCCAGTTCATGAAAAGCATCACAAAAGAAGGGCCGGAGAGATATGACTTGCAATATGAGTGATGACACAACAGCAATATAAGAGCCCATATGCTGTATTTTTGACCTTAAGACACCCATGTTGGATTTTTCTACATTAAAATGTTAATATATTGCATTTGAAACTGCATAGTATCACTGCATTGTACAATGTGGCTTTTTTTTTTACAAACATATTCAAATGTTGTATTTCGAAGCACAACAAAAGCAGTGCTTTTTTGCTATAGATTTTGGTTGTACGATTATAGTCTGAGGAATAATCATGGTTTTACGGTCATCACGTCTAATGTTAATTTAAGCTTTAGCTATGTATTTAAATTAACTGTTGTTATTATCTGCGTTTAGACATGATAATATAATTTTAATAATTCGTCTAACATATCTTTTGTTGATATTGCACTGAAAGCCACGCTACAGCATCAGATGTTTTCTACTGGGTGTCGCTCCGCTTGCGCACGCATATTGGCAGATGATTGAACACATCACATAATGTACAGTACACATGCATATTGTAAAAAGGCAAAGCTGAAAATCTATGGTTAAAGCGCCACCCAGCGGCCAAAAGCTGCTGGCGCATGTAGGTACCCGGCGGCGTTAAGAGTGGCGTTAAAACCACTGTTCTGTAGTATCGACATCTATATATTTTGACATTGGAAATAACTTGCAGGCGAAAAAGACGCAATATGTGAACGGCCCAGTGCTATAGTTAATCCAGTGTGCGTGCGTATTAGCCTTGGTGTATAAGGCTGGAACATTAAACTAGCGTGCAGGTGGCATAACTTTTAGTTGAAGCAGTTTTGTTCCGTGCAACAACTGCGGCATTGAGAAGCCTTTAATATTAATTAAGCGTGACGATTAAAAGTGCGGTTAATAGTGAAATCTGCTAATCGTTGTATCCCTAAAAATGATATCAGTGCTCTGAACAAAAGGCCTTTTCTACAAATATATCCAAATGTTATCGGCTGGTCGCGCCACTCGCCAAATGTCAGGTGACTCACGCTCTGTGCAGCCTTCAACTGCAGCTCGTGCTGTATTGAACAGACGCACGTCACTTCATAGCTATATCGGCCGTTTTTCGACTGAACTAAATTTATTTTTGATGGTCATACTAGCCTATTTGAAGGGCCAGAACAAATTGCCTCGGGGGCCAAGTTCAGCCCGCAGGGCGCCAATTGAATAGCCCTGGCCTATGTGAACAAGTATTGGTTACTATTAACTTTCTTTGGTTTATATTGGCTTTGTTTTACATTTAGCCGACGGTTTTGTCCAACTTACAACTTTGTCCGACTTACAATTGAGAAGGCATTCAGTGATTCAACAAGAAAAGGCAATACAAACAACAAGTGCTAATTTACAAAGGAACTGTTAGTGCTCTGAGAATTAAGTGCTAGAGCAATTGGGGGGATGGGTTGTTTTTTTCATAGAGAGAAAATGTTTCAACAGGTGGTTTGTTAAGCCCACTCACCTGTGTGAAGGTCACTTCATAAATGGAGTGATTGTAAGAAAGTGTCTGGTGCAAATGTGCAAAACTGTGGCAAAAAAAAGTGTCAGAGATGAAAAAGTGTTTTCTACTGGTGGTTACTCACCTGTGTGAGGCACACTCAGAATTGATAATGTTATGGGATCTTTTTGCGGTTTCAAGCTGTGATTCTCCATGATGAATAGCATACAACTGACAAATGCTAATATCCTGGACTTTAAACTTTAATATAGACACTGGTACACAAATAGTGATTTTTCTGTGTCTTATGAAACCTGTGATTTAAATTAAATAGTGAAAGTAATAATCATAATAATCGATTTTATTTAAAGGCGCCTTTCTGGCAACTCAAGGACACCGTGCAATAAAATAGTGATGGGTCGTTCTTGAACGATTCGTTCATTTTGAACGAATCTTCAATATGATCCGGGAACAATGAGTCCTCTCAGGGAGTCATTCGTTCATCCGCGGATGCGCACAGATGTGCAGGTTTCGTTTATTTTTCAAGTCTTTTGAGTCATTCATCACGCGAAAAACAAAAGCCAATCATATGCGTTTAGAGCCGGAGAGAGATTTGATCCGTTCATTTCTCGAGTCCTCGGTCTGAGTCACTCGGTCATCACGTAAAAGACAGAAGCCAATCATATGCATTTAGAGCCGGAAAGAGATTTGATCCGTTCACCTCCCGAGTCCTTGGTCTGAGTCGCTTAACACGTGAAAGACAGAAGCCAATCATATGCGTTTAGAGCCGGAAAGAGATTTGATCCGTTCACCTCCCGAGTCCTTGGTCTGAGTCGCTTAACACGTGAAAGACAGAAGCCAATCATATGCGTTTAGAGCCGGAAAGAGATTTGATCCGTTCACCTCCCGAGTCCTCGGTCTGAGTCGTTTAACACATGAAAGACAGAAGCCAATCATATGCGTTTAGAGCCGGAAAGAGATTTGATCCGTTCATTTCTCGAGTCCTCTGTTTGAGTCACTCGGTCATCACGTGAAAGACAGAAGCCAATCATATGCGTTTAGAGCCGGAAAGAGATTTGATCCGTTCACTTCTCGAGTCCTCGAGTTTGAGTCATCTCTCTTTATGTTCTGTCACGTGATGAACGAACCAGAAGACTCGCAAGGTGAGCTAATCATGGCTCCTTTTGGCTCAGACTGTGTACATTGGTTGAGATTATATGGACTGTCAGTGTGACGTGAACGAACCACTAAAATTTGAAGACATGAAGAGCTGAGCAAAGAGACAAAAATATCTTCATAGATAAAAGAGCAGGTAAACAATGAATGATTATTTTTCTCTTATAGCATTCTATTTGTAACTAGTTTGTAGTGTGATCAACCTTGGGCTAGTTGTAGATGTGTTTGGAAGCAATTCGTAACATTTCAATAATATTTTGGCAAATTGAACGAAATGACTCGAAAAAAGATTTGTTCATCTCGATGAACGAGACTCAAAGATCCGAGTCAGTAAAATGATCCGAACTTCCCATCGCTACAATAAAATAAGATCAATAATACAACAAGAAAAATAATATAAAAATATACACAACAATAGTACGGATACAATTAAGTATTAAAAGCCATCTTAAATAAGTGGGTTTTGAGTCTTGATTTGAATAATGTAAGGGAGTCAATGTTTCTGATGGCAGGTGGTAGTGAGTTCCAAAGCTGGGGAGCAGAGTGTTTTTTTGCCCATAGACGATAGATGAGCAGAGCGAACAGACAAGTGGAGGAAGGAAGAAGATCGCAGGGTGCGAGAGGGAACAGCAATGTGGATGAGGGCAGACAAATATGGAGAGGGCGAGATTGTGGATGGCTTTGAATGTTAACGTCAAAATTTTAAGATCAATTCGAAAATGAACTGGTAACCAGTAAAGCTGCTGCAGGACATGGGTGATGTGATGAGAAGAAGGGGTTCAGGTGATGATACGGGCAGCTGAGTTCTGGACCAACTGAAGCTTACAGAGGGATTTATGAGTAAGACCAAAGAGAAAGGAGTTGCAGTAATCTAAACGAGATGTGACAAGGCTATGGACAAGAACAGCAGTGGCATGAGGGGGAAGAGAAGGGAGGAGATGCTTAATGTTGCGTAGATGGAAGTAAGAAGACTGAGTGATGTTATTGATGTGACAATCAAAAGATAGGGTGATATCAAGGATGACACTCAGACTCTTAACCTGTTTAGAGGGATAAATGGAACAGACATCAATAGAAAGAGAAAAGCTGTCAGCTTTGGAGAGTGCTGATTTGGTACCAACAAGCAAAAGTGAACGATGTTGCCCACAATGGAACGTTTTGAGCTCTGCTTTGAATGTTTACTAAAATAACAAATGCACAAAGCGAAGGACTTTCCTATTTGTGCTTTAAAGTCCCCATGAATCAAAACTAACCATATGTTTTTGTTAGCTTACATTGCTAGTTGTGTGGTTAACAATTCATCTGTGCATGTCATTAAGGAAAAAATAATAATTAGTTTGGCCTTGTAATCTATTCATTTATTTTCACCATTTATGAATGCTTTAGAATTGCATTATGGGACCTTCACATTTTTTTCAACAATTTTTAACCTTAAGTTTTTTTTTTTTTTTTATACAGTGTAGAGTACGTCAATTCCAGAACCAGGAATTAAATTGGACAATTGGAAAGAGATGTGTATTATTATAATATATTATTATAATTAAGCCTTCATATACTAATTGCAAATTATAGAGTTTTTTTTTTTACATTCACTGATTACTTACGTTAGATTCACGTAAATAGTAGCTAAATTATAACTGATATATATATATATATATATATATATATATATATATATATATATATATATATACACAGTTGAAGTCATAATTATTAGCCCCCCTGAATTATTAGCCCCCCAGTTTATTTTTTTTCCCCAATTTCTGTTTAATGGAGAGCAGATTTTTTCAACACATTTCTACACATAATAGTTATAATAACTCATCCCTAATAACTGTTTTATTTTATCTTTGTCATGATGACAGTAATAATATTTTACTCGATATTTTTTAATACACTTCTACACCACTTAAAGTGACATTTAAAGGCTTAACTAGGTTAATTAGGTTAACTAGGCAGGTTAGGGCAATTAGGCAAGTTATTGTATAATGATGGTTTGTTCTGTAGACTACCAATAAAAACTATAGCTTAAAGGGCCTAATAATTTTGTCCTTAAAATGGTGTTTAAAAAATGAAAAACTGCTTTTATTCTAGCCGAAATAAAACAAATAAGACTTTCTCCAGAAGAAAAAATATTATCAGACATACTGTGAAAATGTCCTTGCTCTTTTTTTTTTAAACATCATTTGGGAAATATTTAAAAAAGGAGAAAAAAAATTCAAAGGGGGGCTAATAATTCTGACTTACTTATACACATAATATAAAGTATATTATGTACTGTGAAAGCTGGAATTTAGTTATTACAACTATTTCTGTTTAAAATGTGTTGAACTACACTTGCATGGAAAATATTTGACAAACAATTCAAATGTCACAAAGAATTTTGTCTTCATATGGACATGCATATAAAAGACTAAATTCTTTCTGACAATTTTAATTGTTTTTCATTTGTCTTCATATGTATGGCCAAAAATAAAGCAAACTATACACTTGTATATTTTTTTGCCTTTCGATAACATGCATTGGTAGTTTCACCCAATATTAATATTTACCACAAAGTTATGGAAGTAAAAAAATCAATAATGAGGCCTTTACAAAATCACAATGTCCTGATTTAACATGTCTAATTAATGCCAAAGTGTGTGAAAGAGCTGTGCTTTTTGAGTTTCATAAGCATCATTTATGTCAAATTTTTGTCTAATGCACTTCCATTAAGCACATATTATTGAATTGTGTTCCTGAAGGCACACCAACAGTACATATTTTTGGATGTCTCCCTTATCTGACCCATTAACTTCATGTTTTGAAGTCTCTTCTAGTGTTCTGATGAGCTGATTTCAGGCATGTTTGATTAGAAAGAGGTTGAAAATGTGTACTGTTGGTGTGCCTTCAGAAACAGGGTTGGGAATCACTGTATTAGAAAACTGGAATGAAACACTGAAACATTCAGAAAAGTCACTTTTCCACAATTCCCAACCATGTTCCTGAAGGCACACCAACAGTACATATTTTTGGATGTCTCCCTTGTCTGACACATTAACTTCAGGTTTTGGAGTCTCTTCTAATGTCCTGATGAGTTGATTCAGGTGTGTTTGATTAGGGAGAGGTTGAAAATATGTACTGTTGGTGTGCCCTCAGGAACAGGGTTGGGAAACACTGTATTAGAAAACTGGAATGAAACACTGAAACATTCAGAAAAGTCACTTTTCCACAATTCCCAACCATGTTCCTGAAGGCACACCAACAGTACATATTTTTGGATGTCTCCCTTGTCTGACACATTAACTTCAGGTTTTGGAGTCTCTTCTAATGTCCTGATAAGTTGTCTCAGGTGTGTTTGATTAGAGAGAGGTTGAAAATATGTACTGCTGGTGTGCCCTCAGGAACAGGGTTGGGAAACACTGCATTAGAAAACTAGAATGAAACACTGAAACATTCACAAAAGTCACTTCTTCCATGATTCCCAACCATGTTCCTGAAGGCACACCAACAGTACATATTTTGGATGTCTCCCTTTTCTGACCCATTATCTTCAGGTTTTGGAGTCTCTTCTAATGTTCTGATGAGCTGATTCAGGTGTGTTTGATTAGGAAGAGGTAGAAAATGTGTACTGTTGGTGTGCCTTCAGGAACAGGGTTGGGAAACAACGTATTAGAAGACTGGAATGAAACAATCAAACTTTCCACATCAGAGACTCCACGATTCCCTACAAGATAAACAGCCCCATGCAATTAATTATGATATTTGATACGTTGAGAAGCACAGATGGCTGTCGAGACCAATTATCACCTAATTTAGATATTAAAATAAATCCTTTGTTAAACTGACAGGAAGATGTTCTCACCCATGCGTGGATGTCATCCTATTTCTCTGAAGAAAAAAAAAAAAACTCTTTCATGGCACGTCATTGTTTACGCATTCATGGCTTTACAGGGAGTCATCGAATTATCATTGACTGAAATTCATTAAATCATTTAGAAATATGGCGGTGGGATTATTATAATTTTGCTAGGCAGTAATGGATTGTTCTGTTCGACTCGCGTGGGTGTTTTGTCACATGTGTGCAAACAAGTCATAATATGATTAACAGTGGATATCATACCTCCTGTTTCCATTGAAATAAATATGTTAATGCCATATTAGGCAATTAATCACGCTGGCTTCAACTACAAGTCAGCTCGACAAAAGCAAATAAAAGCATTAATGCGCTTTACAAAGCTATTTTGCACTCCTCTAGGCTTTTATCATGGATTAGGGACTCTCTGCTGGTATTATTAATCTGTTTATTGTGCTGAAACATTAACTCATATTTCTGATGGGTTATGCTGATGTTGCCAAATGAGGCAGAGGGATTTTTAGTATGGTATATTTGTTTGTGCAACATGAAAGGCAGCTTTACTTTGTAATTTGGTACATTTACATGTAATGTCATATAGGAAACAGAGTAACATATTGGGTGAGACTTCACTGGGGAATCCAATGGACTGTAAAAAGGAATAAACTAATCAAAAGGGACACAATTATTTTATATATTTAGTTTTTCTTTTGATAACATTCCTCGATAGTTTCCGTTATAGATTCACATAAATATATATAAATAATTTAATGCAATTTTTAAAAAATATTATTAAGTTGCAACAACAACAACAATAATAGTACTAATTAATAATAATAATAATAATAATAGGGTTCCCAGAGATGGGTTGCGGCTGGAAGGGCATCCGCTGTGTAAAAATCGTGCTGGATAAGTTGGCGGTTCATTCCGCTGTGGCGACCCCGCAAGGGACAAAGCCGACAAGAAAATGAATGAATGAATGAATAATAGGCGACGCGGTGGCGCATTAGGTAGTGCTGTCGCCTCACAGCAAGAAGGTCGCTGGTTCGAGCCTCGGCTGGGTCAGTTGGCGTGTCTGTGTGGAGTTTGCATGTTCTCCCCGCGTTAGCATGGGTTTCCTCCGGGTGCTCCGGTTTCCCCCACAGTCCAAAGACATGCGGTACAGGTGAATTGGGTAGGCTAAAATTGTTCGTAGTGTATGAGGATGGATGTTTTCCCAGAGAGATGGGTTGCAGCTGGAAGGGCATCCGCTGCATAAAACATATGCTGGATAAGTTGGCGGTTCATTCCGCTGTGGCGAAAATGAATGAATGAATTTTAACTAGGGCTGCACAATATATCAGCATCAATATCGCAATGTGTGCGTCCGCAATAGTCACGTGGCAGCATATGCAATGTTAAATTGTGATTATAGATGATCAGAAAAGAACATTAGAACAGTTGAGAATAAGGCATTTCAACTTCATTTTAAGTGTTCGGGTTACAGTTTTTCTTTTTTAATTAATATAATTTATTTGCTTTTCAACAAAGACAAACTAGGACACACAGGGAAAGAAAACAAATGCAAAATAGGAGAATTGTCTAACAATAAAAACAAAACAAAAGCACAAACTGAGATTAAATGTACATGTAATTACGTGAGATGTTGATGTGTGATTGTTACTCGTATGAAAACGTACATCTCTTGGCCATTTACGTTTACCAATTTTTTGAGTTTGGAAATTGTAATGGATGGATTACAGAGAGATTTTATTTTTAATAAGAAATACATTAACATGGGAGTAAACGGCAGTGAGATAAAGAAAACATACACTACCTGACAAAAGTCTTGTTGTCTATCCAAGTTTTAGGAACAGCAAATAATAACTTGATTTCTAGTTGATCATGTGGTATCAGAAGTGGCGTTCATGAAAGGCAAAGGCCTCTAGATTACACTTATTTTACCTATATAAAATATGATCATGCCTTGATTTTTAATTATTTAATTAGTACAGTAAGGTCTGACTTTGCTTAGACAAAAGTCTTGTCATTTAACAGAAATAATGTCCAGTATAGAATATAAAGTCATGCTGCAGTGGAAACAGAATGAATATTGTGTATGACTCCCATGAGCTTGGAGGACTGCATCCATACATCTCTGCAATGACTCAAATCACTTATTAATAAAGTCATCTGGAATGGCAAAGAAAGCGTTCTTGTAGAACTCCCAGAGTTCATCAAGACTCTTTGGATTCAATACCTCCTCCATCTTACCCCAGACATACTCAATAATGTTCATGTCTGGTGACTGGGCTGGCCAATCCTGGAGCATCTTGATCTCTTTGCTTTCAGGAACTTTGATGTGGAGGCTGAAGTATGAGAAGGAGCGCTATCCTGCTGAAGAATTTGCCCTCTCCTGTTGTTTGTAATGTAATGGGCAGCACAAATGTCTTGATACCTCAGGCTGTTGATGTTGTCATCCACTCTGCAGATCTCTCGCATGCCCCCATACTGAATTAACCCCAAACCATGATTTTTCCTTCACCAAACTTGACTGATTTCTGTGAGAACCTTGTGTTCATGCTGGTTCCAGTAGGTCTTCTGCAGTATTTGTGATGATTGGGATGCAGTTCAACAGATGATTCATCAGAAAAATCGACCTTCTGCAACTTTAAAAAATGATCAACTAGAAATAAAGTTATTATTTGTTGCTCTTACAACTGGGATCGAAGACTAATTCATATAACATGTATAATAAAACAGATAAAAAAAAATGAATAAAAAAATAAGCAATAGTTTCTATTAGGTTCACCTACAAGTAAATAATGCAATAAAATTATACAATTATAAAACAAAAAATGAATTGCTGAAAATTAATTTCAAGTCTGCAAATATCTATCATTATTCATAACCAATAACAACACACACACACACACGCTCCCATTGAAGTCCTTGGAGAGAAAATGTTAATTGACAGCAATCTCCATCTCTCTCAAACTTTAAATGCGGCATACGTCCTCTAAATAAACTCAATAACACTACCCTGGGAGGCAAAAATTCATTAGTAAGCTGAGCTATTATTACTCCACATCGAGGGCACTTCTTATTGCAGTCAGGCCCGTTGCAGCACTTTGCTTCATTTGACAGGAGACTAAATTAAACAAATAACATGGCCGAAATTACCGCTGACCCAATAATGGGCCTGAACTAATACAATAGTGCAGTTGCAGAAGTCATGAGGGTCTAAACCCACTGCAAATTAAACACTGGTGTAGTAATTATTACTAGTTTACACTGAAAAAAATTAATCTGAGTGTTTGTAAATATTATGTGGTTTAATTTGTGAAATCAACAAAAAATGTTAAGTTCGGAGCTTTACATGAATAAATGTAGTTTAGAATTCATCTGGGTTTGTTCAAAACACAACTCATTGTGCATTTTTTTATTTACTTAGTTTTTCTGCGTAATCTCAAACAAACATTTTTTGTACTCGTAGACAACATAACATAACCTTGTTTAATTTACAAAACAACTATTCCCCTTCATCTTTGGCTGAGAAACCCCCTGCATTTGAAAGAAGAAGAACATGCGGACGGAATAAGGTAAGAATCAAGTTATTAAAGTTAGTTATAGGTTCATTAACATTTGTTTTACAACATTTTTGACATTGAAACAATGACAGCTGTAAACTGTAAAAAGAACTGTGCTTTATACAAATTTACTAACATAAATGGTAAAGCTGGTATGTGGCAGTTAGTTGCTGCATGTTCTAATGCAAATGGCGGATTTGTTTTTACTCTAAGTTGACACTAACATTTGCAAATCTGACTATAAAATAATGTTAGATTGTACATTTAGAGCAGGATTAGTAGTTAGATTCTTTCAGCTTAACCTCTTTACACAAGAATCTAGCTTCAATATTTGACAAGTCTGTTTATGTTATACGTTGCAAAATAATTAATCATTATTTTATCTTTAATGGAATAAAAACGAGTAGGCCTACATAATATTTGCATGCAACTATGCTTTGATTTATTTCTGCTCATGTAGCTGCACTGATGGCATCTGTTAGAACAAAAATGTACATGTTTGGAGAAACAAAAATGTACATGTTTGGAGAAAACAATGATATTACAATGGTTTTATGTTCTTTAACTTAAATTACATGTAAAGGGCCTTTTAGAGAAGCTCTTCTTGGTCTTAAGCACTCTTTTCAAACATTATTTAAAGTCAAAATAATAATAAAATCATCGATTCAATAAAATCATGTTAGTTATTATGCAAGCCAGGCTAGCAAATTGAAGTATAATAATAAAAGTGCCTCAGATGAAAATGCTGAGAAAAATGTTTGTTTTTATTTCACTACATTTTTAGATAACGATTTAAATAAAATTTTACTAGTTAAACTATTTGCTCTGAATTTGGATTTGTGCATTGGTCAGTTAATAATCATTACACACTCTCTCCAACAGGTGATTCACTTGACAACGGTCTGGATAACGGTATGTAATGTTTAAGAAATTGGTTTATTGTGTTAACTGTTTATAAGCTGATTGCAGTGCATTAAATTCACATTTGGACAGGTGGAAAATAAGTTAATGGTGACAATTTTAATATGTCATGTTATATATTACAACAGCATTGACTCCCGAAGATCAACTGTTATCAGAGGCTTAATACTCTTCCTTGGTATAAAGACAGAGTTTATCAAGGACTACCAGGTAAAGAAACATTTTTTTTATTCATGTGAAAACAAAATAAGACAGATTATACAAAATGCATGTTATTTTTAAGTACTCTTTTGAGTAACATTTACATATAGTTCAAAAAACAAAAACCTAGCTCAAAAATTTTAAATAGCCCCAACAAAAGTTTAGACACATTGGTTTTTAATATGATTTATGGTTTCCTGATGACCTACGAGTGTCTTTTCTGCTTTGTGATGGATGGTCATCATCAGTCTTATGTTTGTTCTGAAAGGTTAAACTCATCTGAAAAGTTAAATCCTCCATGTCCTGGACATTTTTCAGTTTTTCAGCATCTTCTGCAGATTTTAACCCTTTCCAGCAGTAATCATATGATTGTGGGATTTGTCTTTCAGTCTTTTCACTCTGAGGATGATCGAGGGACTCAAACAAAGCTATTAAAAAGGTTCAACATTCACTGATGCTCCAGAAGTAAATGCAAGGCATCAAGAGCTGGATGGTGAAAACTTTTATAATCTAAATATTAACGTAAATTGCAATTTGCCTTTTGGGTAACATTTTCTGTTTTGTTTTTTTTAAAGTAAAATATGATATTTCAAAATGATATTTCAACAAAATAGGAAAAAAATGACATCTTCATCCAGTTTTTTTAAAAGTCAGTTTAACTGATCAGAACAAACAAGAGACTCATGAACAATCAAAGTAAGAAAGCCAAGTGTGGGTAAACTTTTGCAGGGGGCTGTTTTAATAATTTAAGCTATGTTTTTGTTTTGTGGACTATTTAAGTAAATTTTACAGTTTAAGTAAAATATCTTAGCATAGTATATATTGGTTCCATATTTTTGTTCAGAGGGACAGCAAACTGTGCATTCTTTACATTAGCAAATATAAATTAGATTTTTACTTATTTCTGTTTTTTTTTTTTTTTACAGGTTTAAGATGACTACGATTCCATAACCATTTAAGAGCACCTCAGTTCACTTGTTCCCAACATCTTTGTGGACAACCAATCCAGGGATGAAGGTCACAAGAAAGCTGAAATAGCCATAGAGAGCAAATGTACTTTTTGGACCAGATTCTTGCCCCTACTGTACCTCATGGGCCGCATTTATGCACTGGAACTAAGCTATCCAAAGAAACTCAAATACAACTTTGAGGTCTTTATAAGGGCTTCTTCAAGCTTGACGACGAACAGTAACATGTTCCCCAATGTCCTCGATCTCAAGGTCAGCTTATTGGCCTAAAAGCCATACAGACATTGTTGATAGTAGCGGGATTTTGTTGGGTCACTTCAGTTAAATTGTACTGTTCAGATTCTTCAGGTTTACCAAAAGCACTTTTTTGAAATGGCATTTTCACATTTGGACCATATTTGAGGGTTAGTTGAAGGGTTAGTTCACCAAAAAAATTTTTTTTTATTTTACCATTTTCTCTCCCTAAAGTGGTTTCAAACCTTTGTTTCTTTCTTCTGTTGAACACTAAAGAAAATTATTTAAGGAAAGCTTATTGTGTAACCATTGAAAAAAAAAATCTTTGTGTTCAACAGAAGATAAAAAAAAGTTTGAAACAAGTAAAGGGTGAGAAAATGATGACAGAATTTCTATTTTTGGGTGAACTATCCCTGTGCTTGTGAAGTGGTGATCTTGTGAAGATTTATTTTTATTTTTTTGTTTTTTGCACAGTCTGAATGTAATTTTATTTAAAGCATTACCAGTTAATATAGTGCATATGTTTAGTAGGATGCATTTAAAAAAAAAAAGCCCAATCCAAAAAAGTCACTTGCTTGTTTACAATGCATATGTTACTGTTTTGGTTTCAGTTAAGAATTAGTAAACACAAGCAATTTTGTGTAGAAAATAGTTCTGAACCATACATATTAAGTCCTTTTTATTCCATCATTTTATGTTTTGACGGAGTAAAAAATTGGTATGTTGAAATGTATATTGAAGAAAAAAATAGAAAAAATAAAACCTGTTATTTTTCACATATCCTGTCATTTCTTTACAAAATTTGCCTGCTTTATGTAATATTTTGTATGAGTAGTCTACACCTACTTAAAATTTGCAATATAGACAATTTAAAAAAAGATGTTGGTTTCAATACAAAATGCAAGTTTATAACTCGTTAGGTTATGTAGATCCCACACACAAAATAATGGTTAGAGAAATAGAAAAGTTAAGTTAAGTTTATGTGAAAATTTTATTTCGACAGATGTAAAAATTAAGTAAGTTCTACAAGGCCTAGTATTGTTTCATCTACATAATAAAACTATGCAAAAAAATTCATTACATTTTTTAAGTAAATGAAGCAGAAATTTTTTATCAGTGTAGTGTGTCCACACTGATTATTCTTCAAATCAAATAAAGCTTTCCTGTTGCAGCTTCTGCATTCATTAAATTGCTGAAACCATCCCTCGACATGTGCTTCACAAAGTCTTTTTTTGTTACTTTCTCTAAAAATTATCTGTTTTATGTATATAACATACTGTATATAACTATTATATTAATGCTGGGCAAAGATTAAGCATGATAAAAACAATTTATGTTATACAGTTGAAGTGAGAATTATTCACTTCTGGAGATTATTCACAATTATTTCTTTTGGAGAAAATCTTATTTGTTTTATTTCAGCTATAAAAGCAGCTTTTATTTTTTAAAAACCATTTTAAAGGTCAATATTATTAGTCCTCTTAAGCAATATATTTTTTTGATTGTTTAAAGAACAAACCATCGTGATATAATGACTTGCCCAATTACCCTAACTTGCCTAATTAACCCAATTAAGCCTTTAAATGTCACTTCAGGCTGTATAGAAGTGTCTTGAAAAATATCTAGTAAAATATTATTTACTGTCATCATGGCAAAGATAAAAGAAATCAGATATTAGAAATGAGTTATTAAAACTATTATGGTTAGGAATGTTTTGAAAAAAAATCTTTCCATTAAACAGAAATGGGGGGGGGGGGATATACATTTAATTTAATATACATTTAAATATAAATAATATACATTTAAATATAAATTATATATATATATATATATATATATATAGAGAGAGAGAGAGAGAGAGAAGATTTTTTCTCAACACATTTCTAAACATAATAGTTTTAGTAACTCATTTATAATAACTAATTTATTTTATCTTTGCCATGATGACAGTAAATAATATTTTACTAGATATTTTTAAAGACACTTCTATATGGCTTAAAGTGACATTTAAAGGCTTAACTAGGTTAATTAGGTTAACTAGGCAGGTTAGGGTAATTAGGCAAGTTATTGTATAATGATGGTTTGTTCTGTAGACTATCGAAAAAATATATAGCTTAAAGAGGCTAATAATTTTTACCTTAAAATGTTTTTAAAAAAATGTAAAACTGCTTTTATTGTAGCCAAAATTAAACAAATAAGACTTTCTCCAAAAGAAAAAATATTATCAGACATACTGTGAAAATTTCCTTGCTCTGTTCAACATCATTTGGGAAATATTTAAAAAAGAAAGAAAAAAAAAAAATCAAAGGGGGCTAATAATTCTGACTTATGATTTATCATTAATTCTGATATTCTGGTATATTTACTAACTGTACATATATATTTAATTATTACATATGGAAACTTACATTTGAAATTTCTTAGTTTCTCTGGATGTACTGTTTTTTTTTTTTTTTTAGGTATAGGCGGTGGTGGAAAGAGTACTGAAAAAAAAAATCATACTTAAGTAAAAGTACCATTACTTTCCTAAAAATGTAGTGCAAGTAGAGTAAAAGTATCTGTTGTAAATATTACTCAAAGTATGAGTAAAAAGTAGCCCTTTCAAAAGTACCATAAAGTATTGCGCTGTAAAAAGCTAGTGTAAACGTAACATAGTGCATTTAGTTATTGCCCAGCAAGCGCAAGACGTCAATATTAGGTTAGATTTAGATTGTGATGTCAGGTGACCAAAATTTAATGTCTAGCCAGTGTCTAAAGACAACAATATTTTGATGTCCAAAAATGACATCAAATAACGTTGATATTTGGTTGATTTTAGTTTAACTAACTAGTTTAACATGTTAAACCAGCGTCATATTGACGTCAAATACTGATATTTTTCATCAGGTATGGCAACTAAAATCCAACGTCTGATAGACGTCATAGTGGTAACGTCCACACAACGTCAAGCTGTAACATCATTAGATGTTGATATTTGGTTGAATTCAGGTTGGACGTTGGACATTGACATCGGACTGACGTTGGGTTCTGATGTCCAAACAAAATGAAACATCCCCACGACACAGGGGCTACAACGTCAACCTGACGTCTTGCGTCTGCTGGGTGTTTAAGGCCATTTCGGTTATCATACAGTAAACATCCATCATCTTCTCATCAGTGACATACATCTAAACAGTCTCTGGCTCAATGCGTGTAAAGATTTTGGATAACTTCTTGGACACTTTTAATGCTTCCAAACAGTTTGCTGCAATGATAAATCACCCATGTCTTGAGGTAGTTCATTATGATGCAATTTACCTTCTATGTGCAATTTGATTGGACAGGAATCACAGGATCACCATTTTTCTAATCCCCTCAGACAGGAAAAAATAAAGTAGTGACTCCAGCTTGAAGTAGTGGAGTAAAAGTACCGATACTGCACTAAAAATGTGCTCAAGGGAAAGTACACATTTTTAAAACTACTTAGTAAAGTACAATTCCTGAGAAAAACTACTCAATTACAGTAATTTGAGTATTGGTAATGTGTTACTTTACACCACTGGGTATAGGTTTTAGTAAAATGTTACTATTTGTTTTATTCTATTTACATTCTATCTACATTTACATATTCTATAACAGGTCTTTTTTTTTCAAATTTCAACAACTTTCATTTCATTTTTAATTTCTTATGATTAAAAACATGTTATTCCACCAAATGCTGATTTCTTAAAAAGAAACTGTAATGTGTTGTCTAAAAATTACTTTATTTTATGCCCAAAAAAGCTTTAAAATGACAACATGTTGGTTTTAAATCACGGAAAAATGGTGTCAGTACAGAATAAACAAAGAATAAATTGTTTTAGGTGGCATGGTGGCTCAGTGGCTAGCACTGTCGCCTCACAGCAAGAAGGTCGCTGGTCGAGTCCAGGCTGGGCCAGTTGTCTTTCTGTGTTGAGTTTGCATGTTCTCTCCATGTTGGCATGGGTTTCCTCCCGGTGCTCTAGTTTTCCCCACAGTCCAAACACATGTGCTATAGGGGAATTGAATAAACTAAATTGGCCATAGTGTATGTGTGTGAATGTGTATGGGTGTTTCCCAGTACTGGGTTGCAGCTGGAAGGCCATCCGCTGTGTAAAAACCTATGCTGAATAAGTTGGCGGTTCATTCCGCTGTGGCGACCCGCGATGAATAAAGGGACTAAGCCGAAGGAAAATGAATGAATGAATAAATGTTTTACTCAAACACAAAATTATAAGTTTTACATCCAGAGAAACTGATAAGTTGCTTGTTTTTTAATACTATAACATCCCTGGTGACACCATAGACTAATCCTATGGTAAATAATACACCATAATACACCGCTAATGCACCATTTAATAACATAAAAATGAATTATAATTTTCACTTAGAACTCATTTTCACTTGATGCACTAAACTAAATCTGAAATAAGAGTTCAAAAATTCTATAAACATTACATTAAAAAATAAATTAGTTTTAAAAATCTGAACATGAATATTATATATTAATAAAAGCCATAATATTATCTCAGTGATAGCAAAATGCCATTTAGAGTCACAAAACGCTCAAAACGTATCACATTTGCTTTAAGAAAGAAGATAAATAAACTCATACATTAAAGGAATCTGACTTTAAGTTTAATTAGCCTGCAATTCACCAAGAACGTTTCGAAAGCTCTCCACAGATACATCACCATCAGGATCTCTCATAGACGCCAGCTTCCAGGCCTCTTCAAACATCTCCTCAGCAATGTTCAGACCCACTTTCTGGAAAATCTGATTGATCTGCGAGTAAAATGCAATATATCCCATTGGTTAACATGTGGAATATTAATGTCTTTATGTACATTAATAAAGTAAAAATAACAGAACACAAAATAAACCTTAATGAAAAAAAATTGTCTCGAGTTGTATCATCAATATAAGTATACCACATTTACAAGACTTTATTATTAAATCAGTTTATTAGGTGGTAGTAAACTCAAAATGTAATAATTTGTGTGTCTGTCTTTGAGTATTCAATTTGTTATGTCTGTTGCCATATTAAATGAATCACAAAAGACTTTTATCTTCTCAAGATGCAGCATTTTGACTGCAGCACTTCTACTTCTGCTGCAAAAGATAGGAAGACATTTTTATAAGTCTTATGGTTGAGTTTGTAGATCTTTTGAAGCATAATCGGGTTAAGCATCATGCCTGTAAACGCACTCACTGATGGACTAAAACCCATTTAAAATGACAGTTCACCCAAAAAATTTAAATGTACTTAAATGTACTCTTCCTTCACTCAGATCTCTAGGATCATATAAACTAGAAATTCCAAGAGTTCAGTCAAAGCAGGGTAAATCGGCTTTCAGCTACTACGCCCCTCGCTGCTGGAATCAACTCCCAGAAATGATCAGATGTGCTCCAACATTATGCACATTCAAATCCAGACTGAAAACACATCTGTTTAGCTTTGCCTTTACTGAATGAGCACTGTGCTACGTCCGACAAATCGCACTATTATGTTTTTCTCTTCTTTTTCATTCTTTTACAACCTGTTTTAACATATTTTTATCTGTTTTTTATTATCTGTTTTTATTTATTTTTTTCTTACACTTGTCTTTTTATTCCTGTTTATGTAAAGCACTTTGAATTGCCACTGTGTATGAGCATATAAATAAACTTGCCTTGCCTTGCCTTCAATTGTTCCAAACCTATTTCAGTTAATTTCTTCTGTTTGAACACAAAAGAAGATATTTTGAAAAATGCTGGTTACTGGCACTCAACGATATCCAAAGTATTTTTTGAGCTACTATGGAAGTCAATAAGTATCAGCTGCAGTCATTCTTCATAACGTCTTCTTTTGCGTACAACAGCAGAAAGAACCTCAACTTTTTAAAACCACATAAGAAAATAAATGAGGTACATTTCATTTTTGGGTGAACTATCCCTTTAAATCAAAGTCCTGAATTATTCAAAAGCATTCTTCAAAATATCTTCTCGTGTTCAACAGAAGAAAAAACTTAAAGGTTTAAAACCAACATGAGGGAAAATAAGATCTTATTTATAAGATAGTTCACCCAAAACTGAAAATTCTCTCTTTAACTCAAAGTAACACAACACAACTTTTTTCATTTGTCCTACTATGGAAGTCGATAAATGTCAGCTACCAGCATTCTTCAAAATACCCTCTTTTGTTTTCAACAGAAGAAAGAAACTCAAAGATTTAAAAACAAAATGAGGGAGAATAAATGAGGTAATTTTCATTTTTAGGTGAACTATCCTTTAAATCAAAGTAACATGATTCATCCATTTTTTGTCCTACTATAAAAGCTAATAAGTGTCAGCTACCAGCATTCTTCTAAATATCTTCTTTTGTGTTTAACAGAAGAAAGAAACTCAAAGATTTAAGAACAACATGAGGGAGAATAAATGAGGTAATTTTCATTTTTGGGTGAACTATCCCTTTAAATCAAAGTAACATGATTCATCCATTTTCTTTTCTGTCCTGCTATGGAGGTCAATAAGTATCAGCTACCAACATTCTTCAAAATATATTCTTTTGCGTTCAACAGAAGAAAGAAACTCAAAGGTTTAAAAACAACATGAGGGAGAATAATTCATGAGGTAATTTTCATTTTGGGTGAACTATGCCTTTAAATCAAATTAACTCGCCTCATCCATATTTTTGTCCAACTATGGAGGTCAATAAGTGCCGGCTACCAACATTCTTCAAAATATCTTCTCTTGCTTTCAACAGAAGAATCTAAAAGGTTTAAAAACCACATGAGGGAGAATAATTCATGAGGTAATTTTCATTTTTAGGTGGACTATTTCTTTGAGTCAAAGTTATGTGACTCATCCATATTTTTTGTCCAACTATGGAAGTCAGTAAGTGTCAGCTACCAGCATTCTTCAAAATATCTTCTTTTGTGTACAAATGAAGAAAGAAACTCAAAGGTTTAAAAACCACATGAGGGAGAATAAATGTACGAGAATAATCATTTTTGGGTAATCTATCCCTTTAAATCAAAATTACGTGACTCATGCTTATTTTTTTGTCCAACTATGGAAGTCGATAAGTGTCAGCCACCAGCATTCTTCATAATATCTTTTGTGTTCAACAGAAGAAACGAACTTAAAGGTTTAAAACCATGAGAGAGAACAAATGATGAAGTTATTTTTAGATGAACTATTATGGAGCCAGAATTGTTTCATATTTCCAAACAAATATAATACAATCCACAAATAAATGTGAAGCGTTTGACAAATACCAAGCATATTCACAAATAAATACAATGAGATCCACAAATAAATCTTAGAGTTCCACAAACATTAATTACATTCACAAATAAGTAAAATTAGACTTGCAATAAAAACATACTCACACATATTTTTTTTATTCTACAAACACAAATTTGCCTGACATTTATATGTGAATTGCGTCCTGTGCATTTGTAGATCACTGTGGTATTTGTGGGTTGCTCTCTAAGCATTTGTAGATCACTGTGGTATTTGTGGGTACCTCTCTGCCCATTTGTGGATCGGGCTGTGCATTTGTGGATTTTGAAACAGTTCTAACGTCAAGACGAACACTGATCCACAAATAGATGGACTCCACCCACCTTCTGCTTAAACCAATCAGATACCGGCACCGTGATGCTGACCAATCGCTGCTCGTTCTCGCTCCAACCAATCACGCTTTGCCTTACAATCAGAGCGGGACCAGGCCAGCCGTAATGAACCAGTCTCTTCAAAATGGACGCATTGCTGTAATAATATGGAGCTGTCCTTGCTTTTTCAAGAGACTGATTAATTGACTGCACGATGGCTTTTCTGTGTTTGTGCCCAGCCCGCACGGACGAGGCTGAATCCAGCTTCTTATTGACGATATCCGGTCGCGGGTTTTAAGGTGGACCGGATAGGTTTTTAAGGTGGACCGTATAGCGTCAATAAGAAGCTGCGAATAAGAAGCTTGATTCAACCTCGTCTGTTTATAAATGTTTCCTAGGAATACAGTGAATGACTTAATCGAATCATTAATTAAACAGACAGCTGTCACACCAAACCGCAAAGAGGTTGACTGATTAATTGACTGCACGATCGCTTTTCTGTGTTTGTGCTCAGCCTGCATGCTTACTCCTAGTGCAATCACTGTATGCAGATGGTGCAGGAGAGGATGATACAGCTTACACTCGCTGTTTATAAGTGTTTCCTTGGATTACCATAAAGGACTTTAATCGATATTATCATGGACTTTAATTAAAAAAAAATTATATATAGCTAAACTTTGATAGAACAGAAATATAGCCATCTGTCTAAAACTAAACATTCTAATGTCATTTATTAGGCAAGTAACAAACTGAAACAAATGTTTTTTATATGCAAAAAAAGTATTTATATGCAAAACAAAACCTAATACATTTTTAAAGCAGATTAATTTCTTCCTGATTTATACTTCTACTTGTATTACATCTGATTTAGGTTCACAACTTGCATCCTACATGAAACTAGGTGAGGGAGACAGTTTCCATCGTTTGGCTGAGGGTCTCATCTGCAGGGTGAAGCGACACAAGCTGGACAGTCATCATCTCTCTCTATTAGCGAGCATCAACCAGATTTACACAATGGCTTGCCTTCTGCCCGTTAGTAAAAGCTTGAGCAAAAGATTAAAGAGAAGATAACATTTGATGTGGAATGATGAACTTGAATTTATTCTTTTAACAAATATAAACAAGTATACTGTACATAATTTTTAGGGTTGCTTGCACTGCAGGGATATAAGGTTATTATAATAAACGTTCATTTTCAATGTATTAATCTAAACATTTAAAACATAAATAACAGAACAATTTGAGTGAACATTTGTTCTGCACTAATGTACATATAACTTTAGATGCTTGCACTGCACTAATGTCAATATGCAGTTTTTTTTTGTGCATTTAGAATTATTAGGGTGTCCACCTCCATCAAATGTTGTACGAACCAATCGACTACAGTCTGACCCCAGTGATGCTCAAACACTTTTTTTATTTAATTACATTAATGTTAATCTTTTTATATAAGATTACAAGAATAATGCAAAATGCGTTTGGTTTAAGTAGCTAAAATGTAATAAATGGGATACCACCTCCAACTCATTTTCAGCAAAGAAAACCCTGAACTATGTGAATATAAGTAACTACACATTTGCACTGCAGTAGTTAAAAAGGTAAATAACTTCAGACATTTGCAATTTATATTTATGTAAATATAAATAATTTGACTCATTAATGTTAAACATTTCCATTACAGTGATCTGTAAAAATACAACATTAAACAATTATCATTAAAAGTTGTGTGTGTATGAATTTTGTTTCAATCTGTAGTCATCTTGGCAGGTAGAAGTAAAAAAAAAAGAAGAAAAAAGTAGACAGAAGGATGGATGGATAGATAGAAGTGATGTGTAACGGGTGTCCCATCAGCAACACACCCGTCCATATTCACTCAGATCCTGAACTCAACGAAAGAGGCCATCCATGAATGTTTCCTAGGAATACAGTGAATGACTTCAATCGAATCATTAATTAAACAGACAGCTGTCACACCAAACAGCAAAGAAGAGGTTAAAATTCTACATTTCGAGTTACATTGATCATTTTAAGGGTGAGTATTATTATGCTATTTATACGAACAGCAATATAACGCTAGCCGTGTCTGTTTCTCACAGTTCATACCAGTTTTTGTTTATTTTAATTACCTGCATCTGTAACGGAGTTGAAAAGACGATATAATTCATCAGATTGAATAACATAAAATTAGGCTTTATAAATGAAATGGTTTGAGTGCCCCCTTGTGGTTATAAAAATTGCAGGAATTTTTCGCATTGTGTCCTTTTGCGCTTACCGTAGATTCACAGAGATCGGTTACAGGTAAGCGCAGCTCGTCGCTCTCTTGTAAACAGATTAAGAAGGGATAATATAAACAATTTTATATCATTTCAGTGATCGAAATAAATGTGTATGTTGTGTGAATAATATACTAGTTCATGTTTTGATTTCCTAATCTTTATTTTGGAAAGATTGAGATGATTTGTGTTTTGCTAACTGAAAAGCCACATTGCTATTGCATTTTAGTGTTGTATACAATATCTCAACGAGAGAGTTTTTGTATTTTTCCCTTTTAGAGAGAGCCGATTGTTAAATCTTGCACTTTCCTGTGTTGCATATTTTTGTTTTATCTCAGGTATGTTGTCTATCAATTTATATGTGTTATGTTTTTGAGTTTAAGAAAATGCTTACCGTAGATTCACACAGAGATTGGTGAATGTTACAGATAGAGAGGAATGTTAAATCCTGCACTTTCCTGTGTTGCATATTTTTGTTTTATCTCAGAAAATAAATCCCATTTGAGTACATTGGTGGATGGCCTCTTTCGTTGAGTTCAGGATCTGAGTGAATATGGACGGGTGTGTTGCTGATGGGACACCTGTTACACATCACTTCTATCTATCCATCCATCCTTCTGTCTACTTACATGTTTGTGTAAATTGTGTCCTTAATATCCATAACTATGAATATTACAAACTATAGGTTATTTCTCAGTTTCCTGTAAGGGTGGAGTGACAGGAGAGATCAGCATGACGATGGGAAGCTGCATAGTTTGAGTAGCAGGTTATTTATGCTCAGGATGACGATGACCCAGCTCATCTACAAAGACATCAACATGTTACGGACCATCTGAGAAGAAGCTGACCATTTCTTTCTTTATTTCTTTTTTCTTTTCTTTTTTTTTTACTTCTACCTGCCAAGATGACTACAGATTGAAACAAAATTCATACACACACAACTGTTAATGATAATTGTTTAATGTTGTATTTTTACAGATCACTGTAAGGGAAATGTTTAACATTAATGAGTCAAATTATTTATATTTACATAAATATAAATTGCAAATGTCTGAAGTTATTTACCTTTTTAACTACTGCAGTGCAAATGTGTAGTTACTTATATTCACATAGTTCAGGGTTTTCTTTGCTGAAAATGAGTTGGAGGTGGTATCCCATTTATTACATTTTAGCTACTTAAACCAAACGCATTTTGCATTATTCTTGTAATCTTATATAAAAAGATTAACATTAAATGTAATTAAATAAAAAAAGTGTTTGAGCATCACTGGGGGTCAGACTGTAGTCGATTGGTTCGTACAACATTTGATGGAGGTGGACACCCTAATAATTCTAAATGCACAAAAAAAAACTGCATATTGACATTAGTGCAGTGCAAGCATCTAAAGTTATATGTACATTAGTGCAGAACAAATGTTCACTCAAATTGTTCTGTTATTTATGTTTAAATGTTTAGATTAATACATTGAAAATGAACGTTTATTATAATAACCTTATATCCCTGCAGTGCAAGCAACCCTAAAAATTATGTACAGTATACTTGTTTATATTTGTTAAAAGAATAAATTCAAGTTCATCATTCCACATCAAATGTTATCTTCTCTTTAATCTTTTGCTCAAGCTTTTACTAACGGGCAGAAGGCAAGCCATTGTGTAAATCTGGTTGATGCTCGCTAATAGAGAGAGATGATGACTGTCCAGCTTGTGTCGCTTCACCCTGCAGATGAGACCCTCAGCCAAACGATGGAAACTGTCTCCCTCACCTAGTTTCATGTAGGATGCAAGTTGTGAACCTAAATCAGATGTAATACAAGTAGAAGTATAAATCAGGAAGAAATTAATCTGCTTTAAAAATGTATTAGGTTTTGTTTTGCATATAAATACTTTTTTTGCATATAAAAAACATTTGTTTCAGTTTGTTACTTGCCTAATAAATGACATTAGAATGTTTAGTTTTAGACAGATGGCTATATTTCTGTTCTATCAAAGTTTAGCTATATATAATTTTTTTTTAATTAAAGTCCATGATATATCGATTAAAGTCCTTTATGGTAATCCAAGGAAACACTTATAAACAGCGAGTGTAAGCTGTATCATCCTCTCCTGCACCATCTGCATACAGTGATTGCACTAGGAGTAAGCATGCAGGCTGAGCACAAACACAGAAAAGCGATCGTGCAGTCAATTAATCAGTCAACCTCTTTGCGGTTTGGTGTGACAGCTGTCTGTTTAATTAATGATTCGATTAAAGTCATTCACTGTATTCCTAGGAAACATTTATAAACAGACGAGGTTGAATCAAGCTTCTTATTCGCAGCTTCTTATTGACGCTATACGGTCCACCTTAAAAACCTATCCGGTCCACCTTAAAACCCGCGACCGGATATCGTCAATAAGAAGCTGGATTCAGCCTCGTCCGTGCGGGCTGGGCACAAACACAGAAAAGCCATCGTGCAGTCAATTAATCAGTCTCTTGAAAAAGCAAGGACAGCTCCATATTATTACAGCAATGCGTCCATTTTGAAGAGACTGGTTCATTACGGCTGGCCTGGTCCCGCTCTGATTGTAAGGCAAAGCGTGATTGGTTGGAGCGAGAACGAGCAGCGATTGGTCAGCATCACGGTGCCGGTATCTGATTGGTTTAAGCAGAAGGTGGGTGGAGTCCATCTATTTGTGGATCAGTGTTCGTCTTGACGTTAGAACTGTTTCAAAATCCACAAATGCACAGCCCGATCCACAAATGGGCAGAGAGGTACCCACAAATACCACAGTGATCTACAAATGCTTAGAGAGCAACCCACAAATACCACAGTGATCTACAAATGCACAGGACGCAATTCACATATAAATGTCAGGCAAATTTGTGTTTGTAGAATAAAAAAAAATATGTGTGAGTATGTTTTTTATTTGCAAGTCTAATTTTACTTATTTGTGAATGTAATTAATGTTTGTGGAACTCTAAGATTTATTTGTGGATCTCATTGTATTTATTTGTGAATATGCTTGGTATTTGTCAAACGCTTCACATTTATTTGTGGATTGTATTATATTTGTTTGGAAATATGAAACAATTCTGGCTCCATAAACTATCCCTTTAAATCAAAGTACCATGACTGTTATCCAGAACTCACCTGCTCTTTAGTGCGAGGACTGAAAAACTCTTGTTCATGGACTCCATAGAGGGAATGTAGAGGAGGATGCAGCAGATCACGAGCCGTCGCTTGGTCCCCGTAGTTTGTCCTGTCGCTGATGCTTTTGATATGAGGAGCAGGAAGATCAGCCCGTATTGATGGCACTCCATATGTGTGATAATCTATGAGGGCAATCAGCAAATTAAACACTTTTAAAAAAATGTTTTTTTTTTATTAGTTCCTAAAAAACTGAAATAATAAATCAAGATTTCACAGCAAAAAAAATTTTAAATAAATAATAATCAGAAGGCTGATGATTTTTCATTTAAAAAAAACGATCAATCAGAGCATGGGAATCATTGGAGACTCACTGGAGGTGGAAAGACCGCCGACAACAGCGTTGATGAGAGAATTAGAGGTAATGAAGTTGTTCTGCACAGTTCTCGGTCTGGACAGGGTTTTGGGGGTCTTTTTGGTGCTTCCCTCTTCAACAGGCTCCAGATCCTCAGGTTTAACCAGAGGCTTCACAGTGCTGGATTCCTGCAGGTGTGTTCGCTGCATGTTGGCTGGAGCCGTCCAAGCCACGCGCTCTACAACAAACAAACTATAATTAAGACACCATGGAGATGAAAAAAAATAAATAAAAAATCAAGTTTAAAGAAAAAAATCCCGGCCATGAACTTAGTAATTTCAAATTCATATAACCCATAATCTTTAAATCAAAATAACCTCCACTAATGCAGGGGTGGGATCAACCTGTTACTCACATGAGTTCCACCAATAGAAAACCACTACCTTCCAATCATCCAATCAATTTCCATGGACAAAATCAAGCCCCGCCCAACCTTTATTCTCTTCCAATAGCTGTTTCAGTCACACGTGTAACGAGAGGGAAAAATAACCATCACAATTTCCATGTTATGCCGACTTTAACATGACAATTTGTTGTTGCTTTTTTGGAGAATCAGAGAGCTGATAACATACAATCTGTTCTAAAAAGATCTAAATCTAAAGAACTGGTTTAGAACACATCAGACATATCATCATGCATTTTGATGAATTGTATGTTTAAATAGGTTACATAATGTTGGTATTATAGTTTGTTTCATCTATATACACTTTATTTATCAGGAGTATGTCCATTTTAGTGTTTTTTTACAATTGCTTTGTTCATTGTATAATTTTGGTATTGTTTTTAGGGAGACAATTTTACCATCTATTCAGAGACAACTGATAAAAAAAATAGCCTTTGTGGCTAATTCTGGTGCATTTGCAGCAATGCTAATTAATGTACATTGATTCATTTATTTTATTTTCGGCTTAGTCCCTTTATTAATCTGGGGTCGCTACAGCGGAATGAACCGCCAACTTATCCAGCACATGTTTTACGCAGCGGATGCCCTTCCAGCTGCAACCCATCTATGGGAAACATCCATACACCCTCATACACTATAGACCACAGGTGTCAAACTCAGTTCCTGGAGGGCCGGAGCTCTGCACAGTTTAGTTCCAACCCTAATTAATCACACCTGATCAAACTAATTGAGTCCTTCAGGCTTGTTTGAAACCTGCAGGTAAGTGTGTTGAAGCAGGGTTGGAACTAAACTGTGCAGGGTTGCGGCCCTCCAGGATCTGAGTTTGACACCCCTGCTATAGACAATTAGCCTACCCAATTCACCTGTACCACATGTCTTTGGACTGTGGGGGAAACCGGAGCACCCGGAGGAAACCCACGCAAACGCAGGGAGAACATGCAGACTCCACACAGAAAAGCCAACTGACCCAGCCGAGGCTCGAACCACCACTACCTTCTGCGCCACTGCGTCGCCAATTAATGTACACTGTCCCAAATAAACTAATAATAAATAAGACATACTGTAAATAAAGCTACAAAAAAAGTGTGTCTCTGCTGTTTTTGTTTTATTAAGCAAAGCATTTTATTGTATACAATAACAAAAATGTTTTCAGACATGCTTATATTGCTTTTAGACACAATACCAACATTTCAACTTCAGAAGAAGTCAGTCAACATTTGCTGGAAAAACTTCTCAATGTGCGCAATATACTGACAAAGAGGAAAATAAACCGTTGAATAAAGTCATTATTTTTGTTTTACAGTATGCAGCTATGGAGGATGAGGGAGCTCTCAGATTTCACCTAAAATATCTTCATTTGTGCACCAAAGACAAATGAAGGTCTCAGGGGTTTGAAAAGCCATGAGTGTGAGTAAATATTCAATATTCAAGTTTACTTGTATAGCACTTTTCACAATAATGCTGCACAAAAAGTGTCCATTATTACATTACAGTCAAAATCAGAAAAGTTAAGGTGTTGTGTATAGTGTGTGTGTGGACAGTATATAAACAAAGTTAAAGGTGCAGTATGTAAGTTTGACGCCCAGTGATTGAACAAGGTATTTCACACCTGGTTCAAAACACACCAAAAGAGCAGATTGCAGGTTGATGACGCCAACAAAGGCCGATTTAAACAGTGTACTAATTAAAAGCAACGGCACCCGATAGAAGGAATGTTTTTTTATATTTAAAGGAGTTTTTGTCCCAACAAACACCTAAAATTTAAATTTTAGAAATGGCTTCTATATCTTGCAGTTGAACGACAGAAAATATGATCACCTCAGGTACACCTCATTTGCTTTATTCAGTGCTAAATGCTAATAATGTGACTTTTAATGCCGTTTCACATGACATTTATTGCCATACTACTAAAAGCAGCAGCAGATAGTTCACCTCAGATCTTGAATATAAAATAAACCGTTTGAAATTGAACTGTGACTCAGTGCAAACCAACACATATCAGTGATTCAACATCTACATTCAATAATGTTAAAGAGGTTTTTTATGCATTAATTAGATTATAAATCCTACCATTTTGTTGGAGTGCAGTAAGTGCACTATTTTGTGCTTCTGAATGGCTGAATTTCTATCCTGTTGGGTCTGGTGCAAATAGCCAAATATCTTCACGTAGCGTGTTGTTAGGACACAGGGTTACAATGTAACCTGCTCACCTAATGTTTACGCTCGTAATATTTATATTATTTGCTAATTAATAACCACCTCATGTGAAACTGAATCTGCGTCTTGTTTCGAAGTCTGCTACAGTCCACCGGTGGTTGCATTTTAGTCGCACATACACATACTTTGAGAGCCTTCATGACTGAATGAATCAAATAGTCGATTTTACACCAAGACAACCCGGGGTGCTGAAATATAATTGGCTAAACTGGCATTGGGCGGGTTAAATGACCAAAATAAAGACAGACGCCCCGGCACATAAAACGCATTTTCAAAGCAGAATATCTGACTTCAGCATTGTTTTTCAGATAAACAAGAATGTTCACTTAGTGGGTTTCATAAATATCTGCAAACATATTATGGTATTTTTATGCTTTAGAAGAGTCAACAACTTCGCCTTTAACCTGCAGTTATACAGTAGAGTCCATATAAAAAGGTGAGGTCTATGTGTATATACACATACATGTGTATTAAGTGTTTGTTATACTAGAACAACATAATTTTCATTTCTGGGTGAACTAACTATTTATGGCTTGTTCACACCACTTCAAAATATGGTAAAAAAAGCAGACAATAATGACTACTGTTGATTACAGCACATCAGTTTTCAAACATTAACCAAGCTGGAAAAGCTGAAAACCTGCAGACACAGAGAGAGGTAACACACTGAGCCCTATCATACACCTGGTGCAATAAGGCGCAAGACGTGTTTCCACAACGTGTTGCTAGTTTCAGACCAGCGCAACCTTAAGTTTCCCGTCTTCTGCCACATTGCTTAAATAGCAAATTTATTTGCGCCACTTTGTGGACTCATGGGAGTTCTGGTCTAGAAAAGAGATGTGTTAAGGCGCATTGCTGCCGCGTTGCTATTGTAAAATGCGCCTCGCTTAAACATTGCTTAAAACACGCGAGACGTACAATAATACGCAAATATCTTTACAAATGAAAAAGAATTAAAGGAATAAAATATTACAAATATTATTATTTTCTACATAAATACAAAAACCACTGCCTTCATGCCTTTACCTCGGGGGCTTTTTTCAGTTTATTTACGACAACTTGCTTTTGTATAATGTTATTATTATGAGTAGTAGTAGTAGTATTTATTCTATGCATATTTATATTTGTTTTATTAAAAACAAGTTTAGATTTGTCCACCTGTCAGGTTTTGGACCATATGGGGCATAGGATGTGGCTTTGGATATAACTCAGTTTTTGACCACACTTCGTTATTATTGTTTATTTATTCGTTTGCTGGAAATTAGAACTGAATTTAGAAATAGTTTTGAAACGAATCTTTGTGCTTAACAAACTAAATTAATTATGTAGGCTTATGCATGTCTTCAGTGAGTGGTACAACCCGTTTCCTTATCCACGAAAGAGAGAAAGTGAAAGTGAAAGTAAAGGCCAAATGGAGGAGGGTCTATCCTCGCGCTGCAGATGGTCTGTTTAACTGTTTTCTCCCTAGTGAAGCTGTAAGTGTAAAAACTGAACAAGTCCACGATGTAAATAGCAAATGCGCCATGGCGCGAGGCAACTGACTCTTAAAGGGAATGTCAGATGAGACTGATTTGGTTTATGCTCAAAACACACTCATAACTCATTAAGAGAATAAGCACAACCCTGTTAGACCATGCACCGCGGCGCAGAGCGTATTTTTCCATCCTTAAAATAGCAAAAGTGGATTCGGACACGCCCTTAATGCTTTTGCGCCCTGCGCTTTAGACTTTGCGCCTAGACCGTTAAAATAGAGTCCACTGTTTCAGCTAAATATGACAATGTCTGTTGCCATCTATCAGCGCCTGTCAGTAGTCAGCACAGTGTGAACTGGCCATAAAAAAAAAATCACCTCCAGTGAGAATATTCTGCTCCATCCTGTTGATCGGCATTTTGTCTTTCCAGTTGAGAAAATTGGAAAACTCCACAAAGTCGATGAGTCCGTCTTTATGAACATCACAGTAATCCATGAGCTCATCCAGCAACGGGTCACTGATGATCATGTTAAACTGGTGGCAAGCTTCTCTGAGATCCTCCTTATCGATCTTCCCTAGACCTTTCTGTGGCCATATTAGAAAAAAAAAAAAAAAAAGGCAAACATCAAAACCAGGTAGCAAAACAATGTGTTATATTAGTCTTGTTGTAGCCATTTTTAAAAAGTGTATTTTATTTAGTTTAAACAATTTTTTGGTGCGTTTTGTTTTTGTTTTGTTCTTCAATTTGAATGTGAACATCATAAAAAGCGTGGAAAATGGAATGGCAGTAAGCTGGATCAGACACAGTTTTTTTAATTACTTCATGTATTGTTTGGTGAAAGGAAAAATCTTGGTTTGGGGTTACATTCAGTATGGGGGCATGTGAGAGATCTGAAGAGTAGATGGCAACATCAACATCTAGACATTTGCTCTGCCCATTACATTACAAACCACAGGAGAGGGCAAATTCTTCAGCAGGATAGCGCTCCTTCTCATACATCAGCCTCTACAACAAAATTCCTGAAGGAAAAGAAGGTCTTTGCCTCAGGTAAGCCACTTCTGATGCCAAATGATCAACTAGAAGTCTAGTTATTATTTGTTGTTCCTAAAACTTGGATTTTAAGACTTTTCAGGTAGTGTATTATAAAAATAAATAAATAAATACAATAATAATAAATAAAATACAAAGAGAGGAGATGCAGTATAAACCAACGGGAAAAACAAATCATTTTATCAATCATTTGATTATTAAATCAAATCATGTGGTATTGTTTTTATACATTTCAAAAATGAATTCCAAATCTTTTTAAATAATTTGCCCCTTCCTTTCAAAGAATATGTGATTTTCTGATATAATTTTTATCTTAAATTAAAAAAATAGATCTTTTGTTGGTAAATTACCTGTTTAATAAACAAGAGAATCAAATCGAAAGCAAATGGAGTGAAGTGTGTTGGAAAACAAAGCTGGCAACCATATTTCAGCAGCCTCAGCCAAAAGGCAAGAACAGGACTTTTTGGTAGTAATTAAAGGGCCAGTTCACCCAAAAATTAAAATTGTCATAATTTACTTGTTCAAAACCTATGAGTTTCTTTCTTCAAAAAAGATGATATTTTGAAGAATGCTCTTACAGTACCTAGTACCCATTGACATAGCATTTTTACCTACAATGGAAGTACCAGCAACAAGCATTCTTTACATTTTTTTTTATGTGTGTTCAACAAAACATAGAATCTTAAAAAGTGTTTAAAACCACATTAGGGGGAATAAATGATTATTTAAATTTTATCTTTGAGTGAACCATCCCTTTAATGAGTAACTATGATTTGCTGGTTAAGGCTATATGGTTTCTATCATCTGACTACATCAAAACAACTCAGGCATTGAGAACTACTTCAAACCTTGTCGTAGTATCTGAACGCTTCCAGTAATGAGCTGAATTTCTGGTAGTTGGACTTCTTGAGGTGCTGGCGGACGGCGCCAACCAGTGCTCGCTGTCGCTCTTTACCTTTGAGATATTCACCAGGAGGAGTTTGATAGAGGAGGTCGACAGCACCTGAAGAGAGACAGGAAGATTCTTGCAAAATCTATCAAAAGCATAAACAAACATGTTTAATTTTAGGCTTTATTTATTATATTTGTGGTTATTTCTTATGGTTATTTCATGGCAAGATTAATATACAGTGCATCCGGAAAGTATTCATAGCGCTTCACTTTTTCCACGTTTTAATGTTACAGTCTTATTCCAAAATGGATTAAATTCATTTATTTACTCAACATTCTACACACAATACCCCATAATGACAGTGTGAAAAAAAGAGTTTTTTAAATTGTTGCAAATTTATTAAAAATAAAAAACCTGAAAAATCACATGAACATCAGTATTTACAGCCTTTGCCGTGAAGCTCTAAATTGAGCTCAGGTACATTCTGTTTACACTGATCATTCTTGAGATGTTTCAGCAGCTTCATTGGAGTTCACCTGTGGTAAATTCAGTTGATTGGACATGATTTGAAAAGGCATACATACACCTGTCTATATAAGGCCCCAGGGTTGACAGTGCATGTCAAAGGACAAACCAAGCTTGAAGACAAAGGAATTGCCTGTAGACCTCCAAGACAGGATTGCCTCGAGTCACAAGGTTGGGGAAGGAAAGTTCCAATGAGCACAGTGGGCTCCATCATCCATAAGTGGAAGATGTTTGGAACCAGCAGGACTCTTCCTAGAGCTGGCCGGCCATCTAAGCTGAGTGATTGGGGGAGAAGGGCCTTAGTCAGGGACGTGATCAATGAGATGGTCACTCTGTCTGAGCTCCAGCGATCTTCTGTGGAAAGAGGACAGCCTTACAGAAGGACAACCATCTGTGCAGCAATCCACCAATCAGGCCTGTATGGTAGAGTGGCCAGACGGAAGCCACTCCCCGCCTGTAATTTGCCAAAGGCATCTGAAGGACTCTCAGACAATAAGAAACTAAATGTTCTGGTCTGATGAGACTAAAATTGAACTCTTTGGCTTGAATGCCAGGTGTTATGTTTGGAGAAAACCAGACACTGCTCATCACCAGGCTAATACCATCCCTACAGTAAAGCATGGTGGTGGCAGCATCATGCTGTGGGGATGTTTTTCAGCAGCAAGAACTGTTAGACTAGTCAGGATAGAGGGAAAGATGAATGCAGCAATGGACAGACACATCCTGAATGAAAACCTGCTTCAGAACGCTCTTGACCTCAGACTGGGGCGACGGTTCATCTTCCAGCAGGACAATGACCCAAAGCACATCGCCAAAATATCAATGGAGTGACTTCACAACAACTCGGTGAATGTCCTTGAGTGACCAACCAGAGCCCAGACTTAAATCTTATTGAACATCTCTGGAGAGATCTGAAAATGGCTGTACACCGTTGCTTCCCATCCAACCTGAAAGAGCTTGAGAGGTACTGCAAAGAGGAATGGGCAAAAATTCCCAAAAACAGGTGTGCCAAGATTGTGGCATCATATTCAAAAAGACTTGAGGCTGTAATTGCTGCCAAATGTGCATCAACAAAGCATTGAGCAAAGGCTGTGAATACTGATGTACATGTGACTTTTCAGG